>CM029602.1:39068972-39502472 GCA_017311375.1 Mytilus coruscus
TGTTAAATTCTTCGCCTTAATTTTTTCTAAATTTTAATTTTATGTTCCTAAATATATATAAAGCATATCTGGTTTAAAATTTGACTAATTCTATCGAGCAGAAAAAATGGAATGACAACATGAATTTTGGGTTCCGATTAGTCACAACGTAAGAAAGGGGAGGCGGGCGGATACTATATACTACATTACTATTACATTCCATCTGTAACTATGTTGTTTCTCTTCAAAATGTTCAGCCAATTATTTTTTTTTTTTTCACTTTTGAAATCATAATAAATCGGTACCCTTTAATCAAACCGGAATTATTTGGTACATGTATTCCTATCGAAAGAGAACTGCATTGTACATTTATTTCCTTCATTTCCGGCAGAAAAAAATATATTGTCGGTGGCTATATTTCGATAATCTATTTAGAATCGAGGAGACTTATCAAAAGTATGTTAAAATGGTAACAGAAATGGATATAAATTTTTACTAGAAAAAAAATACTTTCAAACCACAATCCGTAAGTAAGTATTTTACGATAAAAAATGCTTATATAAGTATTCCTGATGTAGAGGGCAAGAGACAATTTTCAGTACACATCCACATGCCCTTTGGTCTCTGGTACAAAGTTATCTCACTGGCAATCATGCCACATGTACTCATTTTAATATTGTAAAATATTTGGTAGACAGTTGAAAAATTTGAATGAAATTAAATCTTAGAAGGCGCAATGTGTGGGAGAGTATTTATACATCCCGGTTCCTTATATGAAATGACTTTTTTTACTCAATTGCAGTACAAGATAGTTTTTTACATTGTTTACTTAAAACACTATTTTTCTGAAATTTTATAAACTACATTTGGTTGTAAAGCATATGTTGTAACAATTAATTTGAAATGATATAGGTCATAATCAGTCTATTATATTAAAAAAAAGGAATGTTTACCCTTTCAAATATTTCCTGTTTTCACTATCTTTCTTTGACCTTATTCTCTATATTCTATGTGTCAGTTTATGCATCAAGATTTGCATTGCTTTTGATCTCATCCAAATCACATTGTAATACTTGCCGCTGAACATTGTCCAATTTGAAATAATAACTCTCGCTGCAAAACTTAAAAAAATAAATTGAATGGAGACATATCAAAAGTATGTTAAAGTGGTAAAAGAAATGGATATTAATTTTTACTAGGAAAGAAATATACTTTCAAACCACAATCTGTAAGTATTTTACGATAAAAAATGCTTATATAAGTATTCCTGATGTAAAGGGCAAGAGACAATTTTCATTGAACATCCACATGCTCTTTGGTCTCTGGTACAAAGTTATCTCACTGGCAATCATGCCACATGTACTCATTTTAATATTGTAAAATATTTGGTAGACAGTTGAAAAATTTGAATGAAATTAAATCTTAGAAGGCGCAATGTGTGGGAGAGTATTTATGCATCCCGGTTCCTTATATGAAATGACTCTTTTTACTCAATCGCAGTACAAGATAGTTTTTTACATTGTTTACTTAAAACACTATTTTTCTGAAATTTTATAAACTACATTTGGTTGTAAAGCATATTTTGTAACAATTAATTTGAAATAAGGTATACCAATTTCATGATGGAAATTAACATAAATCTATTTGTTAGAATACTATTTATATTATTGGGAAAAATGCAGTTTTAAGGTAAAAGTTATTTTGCACCAATAAAATATCAATTTTGTGAAACCTTTTTTTTTTTGAAATTGAATGCTATAAGAAGACAAATTGTCTAAAAACTTAAAAGTAAAAACAAAAACTTGAGAAAAATAAATTAAATATGTTGCATTGAATGATTTTAAAAGAAAATTGTCGAAATGAAAGTTAAGACTGCTGGTTAAAATCATTATTTTCAAAACCATAAAAAAGAAAGATAAAGTAAAAAAATTAAATTCAGTTTATGTGCTTTGATGTGTATGTGTTTTCTTTTTTGCTCTTTATCTTTTTATATATCTATGTGCTTGATTACATGATCGAATAAAACATTTTGGAATACTAACAGTTACTTGAGTAAATATATATTTTCTTATTTTAGTTATATTCTATATGTTTACAGTGAGCACTCAACAATACTTACACGTTTTTTGTTGATCAACTTTCATCACAAAAGAAGGTAACCTCATTTGAAACAAACAGGAAACATATACAAAATATTTATTCATTTATTACAAAAACAGAAACATGATACTATTACCTTGAGTTTTGATTCATCCTCATATTTTATTTCATCCTATAAGAGATTGACAAGGGACAACCTGCATATATTACATACAATTCTACAGTTTTGAAATCCTAAAATGAAAATATCTCTTAATATTTTGGATGGAAAACTATTAACAATCTACAGTATTTCAAAAGGACTTCCAAACAATGCTCTCGTGTTAAAATGTCCAAGAGTTCTTCCTGTTTGCCAAGCAGAAAGCATGAAATGTTGAACGTCCTGTTTGATTCCAAAAACAGTCTGTATATAAAATTGTCACTATTCAATTCAGTTAATCGATCATATAGCATGAGTCGTGTCTGTGTTTGTAGTTCTGTGCATAGACTTATTGGATGGTTCATGGTTACCTGAAGAAACAGTGTCCACACAATTTGTAGTTTCCGCTAGTCGGGGAATAGTCCAAGTTTAGCTTCATGTTTCTCTGTATGATGTAGTAGTCATTGTTCTCAGTCGATCCTAGAAATCTGATACAATCGTTGTCTTTTCACATTCGCTCATTCTTTTGAAGTCTCTCTTTTATGGTAAAAGTACTATTGACGATGCTTTTCTACTGAACTTTACCTTGCAAATTGCCCGTTAACGTATAGTTAGTCAAAAAGTGAGTATATTGATGAAATGTTAATTATATCTGGGATAAATTCATATTGTCGTACGCGTCTACAGGTATCTCCAAAAAAACTGGTACAGTCTGTAAATGAACATTTGTTTGGTAGGTGAGTCGACATTCATTTCGCAAAGTTTATATAGGAACATACAATTCCGTGTTTCTGCTGGTATCGGTAGTTTCTCGAGGTTGGACATTAATTCAGACATATGCGACCGTGTTCGCTTAGGGAATCCTGGCATATGTTTTATTCTGAAATGCTGGAATTTTTCAGATAACCTTACATCTTCCAATTTTAACGCACTCCAAAGCCCCGATCCATAAAGTACCATAGGAATAATCATTTTAACGGATTAAACAAACAAGATCCAGTACCGCCTATCTGGCTATAGCAAAATAAGCATTTCGACTTTGGTCTCTTTTGAAACATTAACATTAATATCACCTAGTTTGAACACATGGTCAGTTTGATTTCTGTGGCATTAGATAACAGATTTATGCAGATTAAACTCATATTTTCCATTTTAGTGAAAAATCGTAAGCACAATTCAACAGAATTTGAAGTCTTTAGGTGAAGTACCGATACATACTACATCGTCAGCAAATGATGGATTATTTGTATCAATATTTCAAATGCTTGCGGTTCTAACTAACTCGGTCTCATTTAATAGGTCATTGGGGTTTATCAAGTAAAGAGTCGATAGTACTTGTCCGACGCCGTGTTACACTTTGAAGGGTACTGATAAATATTCATTGACATAAACGGGACTTGTTATATCGCTATAACAATCAGAAATCACTTGTAATGCTTTATCCCTAGTCGGAACAGTTTGTAAATAAGGTCGCTACGCCAAACCGTATCAAACGCACGGGAACTGTCCAAAAACGAAACGTCCAATTTGTAGCCTAATTCTATAAGGTAATATGTAGGTTCTTGGAAGTTAAGGGAGACGGTAATAGAGATTTCCAATAAAATGACATACATACGTAATTCGACGTACGGACCTAATAGAACCTGTTATTGTCAACCTCAGAATTTTGTTAAATACGTCACTCAAGTTTAAACAAAGTTTTCCAAGACAAAAACCATCAATTTGAACTTTCGTCAATATCACATACTTTAAAGGTGATGAAAAATTAAAGAAATCGTGTATTTGTTTATCATCACGTGATTCTCATGATTCCCGCCCCAAATTTCCATTGTCATAAGATCACGTATATACACATAACCCTTACCTATCATATGATTGATTTGAGTTATAATAATTCATTACATTTTTTGTGACATGTTTTTTCACGATACTTTGCAAATGAACGTTCCATGAATGTGTTCAGCTTAACCATAACACAAAACCCGTATACTGTTTTAAAGATAGAGACCTTGTACGGCTTCGAGTTTTATAGTGTTATAGATCGCCGTCAAATTAGACGACCCTCTCTTTTTTGATTGATTGATTGTTGGTTGCTCAACGTCCAGTGTCTCTTTTTTGAATAATTGAAACTTAATACTAAGTAATTATTAATACAAACATAAGTCACAATAAAGAAGAAACGGTAATGCAAAAAACTTTAATAAATCGCATTAGCTTCCCCTTTCAAGAATTTAATAAAATTTATACAAGAAATTTCCTATATTGATCGTACTTTAGAAGGTGTGCTCGATTGGGGATTGTAGTTAAAACTGAATTCTCCAAATAACATGAACTTTTAGGAAAAGCTGGCAAATCAGAAAAGTTAATAATCTAAAAATAACCTAGTTTTACTACGTAAAGGCGTATTTTTGACTTTCTTTACACAGAAGAATGTGCTAAGGAGCAAAGGATTGACAATGCCCTCCGCTGATGTGTGCTTGAAAAAAAATCTCTCAAACTTTCCTTTAGATTAACTCTTGACGTCGTTCGGGTCAAGTAGAGTCACCTAAGCTGTGCAGTATAACTTACATATACCGACTTGATTTTTCAATAACTAAAACATATTCATGTTCCATATGTTTTAAATATTATACATGTATGTGTATTTTCAATGATCATTACATACCGACAAACAAATCACCAGGTATAATTTGCTTGCAAATTATGTATACTTTATATTCAAACTATAGGAACAATTATGGTCCTACATATGCATCTTGTCGATACTTATATTTTGACGTTGCACAAAGTCGTGACCTTCTGCACTGCAGTGCAAAAACAAACAACAACGATAAGGCAATCATTGGCTTGCCATCGTGATTGCATTGTACATTGAAATCTTAGTATCTTATTGGTTTTGAATGTTTCTTACTTATGACAAAAACACTTCAATGATATATGCAGTCTAGGCCAATTCGGTAATGCCTATAAATTGTAAATCAATACAAAATATAAAATAACATGTGCATATATTGTTTTTGTTAAATATATTTACAATATGTATAATCAAATAGATTCTGGATGATTTAGAGTTTGACATTTTGTGTTGACACCTAATCTACCCACTAGTCTATCGTTGAATACTGTATATGTCCTCTGGTTACTGTTAATTGCCGTTGGAATGCTGTCTCATTGACGTACACCCCACATCTCCTTTTATTCATTCATGTTTCGATTTGTTGATGTACTTCAAAATTGGTCCATGGCAAATCACAATTGGACGGGTTATTGTGTATAGATTTAAGCGTTTTCCTTCTTTAAATGATATCGCCAGGAGAAAAATAATTGAAGAGAGACGTGCCATAATTAATTAAACACAGTAAAACGGAAATTCTCCTCTTTTTCTTTTTTAACTGTGTTCGGCGACCAATGTTGAAGACATGTCGCATCTTACCGAGGTCTATTGATCTGAATTTTTCTATTTTTCCTGTTTAGGCACATACTTGAAATGTGTTTTCATTAAACTCAGTCCGAGATGGTTCATGACTAGGACTAAATATTTAAAAATTGTAATAAATTCCATGGAGCACACCATTAAACAAAATCAAATTTTGATTATTTTGATCTTAATTCTTAATCTTGCATCTTTTCCGTAGAATTAGACCTGATGACACTGATTTAAAAACTGGAAAACAAAAAAATAAAAAAAGTTCCAATCTTTAGGACGGATCCTTTCTCTCGTCCCTAACAGTTTTACAACTTTTATTTTATTTCATTTTTCGAAATAATGAAGTTTGTACAAATTTGTTTATTGTTCAACTACATGTATGTCATTAATGTAAAACAAGTGTACATGTGAACTGTGCAGTATATATATGTCATGTGTTAAGTGTTCATGTGACATCGTGCCCCTCACAGTATTACATTTCTATAATCACTGAGACATTAGAATCATGGTCAAAACCCCGATTTGATAAATAATTTTACAAGCTTTAAATTTGGTACGGGACGGATGAACCGTTGGACGTTCTGGCCAGAAAATATTATATCCCCTACTATCATTCGTTGGGCATAAACTAAAAGGATCCTTAAACTGCAATGAAATATTCCATACATGACAGTTTTCTAAAAACCAATTTGTGAGAAATGACATTGAATAAACATGAAAACTCCTCCCATGCATCATTATAACCAAAGACAAGAAATAGAATAACAACTTATTTGGGTAAGGTGTAATTAAAACTTTTCATCTTGAAGATTCATCCTAATGAATGAAATTTTATCAAAAAAAAAAAGTCTACAGAAAGATGAAAAAGTGCAATCTGCTTAATACATTTTAATTTATTGATCTGAATTTCTGTCCAAGACAAAATTATCTTGATATATAGAAATAAGAAGATGTGGTATGAGTGCCAATTAGACAACTCTCCATCCAAGTCACAATGTGTTAAAAGTGAATTATCGAAGTACGCTAAAGAAGTAAGTCGGTTACACCTTTTACATCCGGGCCTGCTTGAAACTTCGTGTTTAAACTTATAACTTATAAAAACAAACAAAATGAGAATAGTATATCGCTTCAGATTTCATTATTTTTATATTTTAGACTAAACTTTGATTAAGTAGTTTCAAAATTCACCCTTTGAAAAGAACTTAATAATATGGGTCAAGTGAAATGATCAATTGATGATCGGTGCATTTGATTGAAAGCAACTGGATTGATTATTACATTAAAATGCGATTTTCAAAAAATTCCTCAAAATTTTAACAACAAATTGTGTAAAGATTTGAAATATCAGATAGGATTGATTTAAAATGAACTCTACATGTATTCCAACAAAATATGTGTCTTCAAGGAGCAAACATTTCATACAGTCTATGCTCCCCTCCGCCATGCTTCAAAGCATTAGGCCGAGATACGTTCAGATAGGTCGGTTATGTAGAGTAATGCCAGTTTATTGGAAATCTCTAATACAACTAAGTCATATCCTGGTGTAATCGTAGTTTTAGGTTTCTAATCACTGATTCGAAAATAATATCCAACGCTATATGAATAAGCTTGTTTTTATGTTTTGTTGGCAGATCAAAAGATGTAGGCACATGGAACAGTGAATGATTGATTGCTGGTTGCTTAATGTCCAGTGGCAAATATTTTAAGCATGTTTACTTGAATTGTTTTACAAGATATCACTATTGTTCGCTATAGAGATTCCACACATATGTATTTCGCTAAGTTATTGGAATTCCAGATCCAATAAAACAGACATTTCAAGCACATGTATGTTGTTTTTGCTTTGCTTGGAAGGCTGTTAGACAATTTATACTTACTCCATCAGGTGTTTACAACCTAAAAAATAACCTTAACATAGAGAACTAATGGGTATTTTTTTAATTATAGACCAAAAATTATGAAATTAATAGTTAAGAGTTTGTACATATCATATATTAACATACATCATGCAAAAAATAATGATTTGAAAAAATGGATTTTTTAGAATTTTTTCTGCAAATATATAGACGTCAAACGGACTACTAGTATATCATTGGTTTATAAAACTGGATGTCAGCTTATTGAATCGTGACAAGACTATGGAACGCCACAGCTGTCTTATGTGGTACTCTGACATTACGTTATGTGGTTTTATTGTTACTTGATGATATTTTGTCTTTACATTATGTGGTTTTGACATTACGAAATGATGTTTTGATATAACTCAATATGGAATAGTCATTACATGCATTACTTAGTGATATTTCGATATTACATGATATGGTTTCGTATTGACTTGATATAGTATTTGTCATTATTTCATATGGTTTTGTCATTACTCGATGTGGTTTCACCATTATTTAATGTGGTTGTGTCATTAGGCAATGTGGTATTAACATTACTTGATGTGTATGTGGGTTAACGTAATGCAGTTGTTTCATTACATGATGTGGTTTTATTATTTCATAATGATGTTTTGCCAATTCTTACGAAAGCCGAGAAGGAGAATTCATAATTCATAATTCGAAATTTGAAATTCAAAATTCAAAATTCAAAATTCAAAATTCAGAACTCGCAAATCAAGAAAGATAATCCTGTTTTATTGAAATCCAAACATAACAGATGTTATATTAATCTTATCACTTGATATCATATATACCGTAGATTAATGATATAATTGTGCACGGACAAACAATGAAACTTTTGAAACGAAACGATATTTGCCGACATTACGTCAGACAAGTAAAAAATATCTTGTTATCACTTGTACTCCGGGAGAGGGGGATATCGAGTGTCACTTCAATCCTTTTTCGAATGTGTCATGTTTTTCCTCAGGTCATAACTTGAGAATCATTCATAATGTTTACATTTTCTTCGTAGAATACACTTAGTCACTCAGTGATGTATCAGTAAATAATGGGACTATTCTATATATATATATATATATATAGCTGAGCGATAAAATAATAACTTGCAATGCACAATTCACAATACATGTATACCATAAACTAGTCGAAAAATTGGGCGCCAGTAGGTCACGTCTAGAAATTACCTCCTGCTAAACTGATCTGAACATTTACAAGGGTCAAAGGTCAGACGCAGATCCAGGCTTTGGCGTTAGAATTAGAGGACTTTATTTTGATGCAAAATTGGCTGTAAATTTACTTTTATTACACTTTTTTTTCTTTTAAGTTGTTTGGGGGCGCCAGGTGCACCCCGCCTGAATCCGCACCTGCTGGTAAATAAACGGGGCTCATTACATATTTCACTTAATAACAGAATATTTTCAGATATTTTGAAGCTTAAATCTGGTATCTATTGCAAATTCCAGATATTAAAATTGTTTGCATTGATTTAGATTGCAGGTGAGCCTTTTTGTGGAAAATAGTGCAACATCTTCATTTATACAACACAAATGTATATTGCGTCCGATTTTCGGTGTAGTAAGTGAGAATTATTGTCAAGTGTAAAATTAGAGAATAGGCAGGCGAATAATGCAATGCCTCTACTGAGGTGACCAATTGATGGAGACCGTAGCGATGGTTTTTTTTTATTCACAAAGGAGACAAATTGAGAATTCTATGCTGTAAGAAATCAAGCATTTCGCATTGTGTCAGAAATGACAAATTTCGTACATTGTAGATAGAGGACGTGCTTACATAATTTTGACATACTATATTTGATTATGTTATAAAATTTTAACTATTTTTTTTGAATGATTATTTATTGATTTATTTCTGTTATTTATTTACCCCGAAATCGCCTTTGTAAAGAGCGAAAATGTTTTGCAATGTTCCTGGATATCAATTTTACCCAGGGCTTCCGAATTTTTTCATTGCATCTTGACACTGTCAGTGGGGAATCTAGTGTTTGTTTTGGCTCTACTCTAGTAGAAAACATTTTACATAAAAAATTCGCTTGGGGAATGCCCCTTTTTTACATGTTTTATTATTTATTTTTAATTAAATTTAAGTAAAAGTTCTTAATTTCTTCAGTACTTTTACTTATTTCCCCCCTTTTTAACGTATTCTTGCTATTATATCATCGTTTGATTTAACAATAAGAGTATTGTATGACCGACACCCCTGAATTCCAATTTTAAGTAAATTCCAAAATGAAATTTAAAAGGAGGGTCCAGTCCTGTAAGCGCCTGTGATAGGAAATCTCGTAGATTTTGGGAATTACGAGAAAGCACCCCAAAGAAGGGAATCATTTTCTTATTTAATTATCTTTATAATTTGAAAACATTATCAATTTTCATGAAAACATTCTCAAATACATTTGTCTTACTAATATATCAGAAGCTGTTCTGGTAATTTTGACATTTGACATAGTTTTCATTTTATCAGTTTTATGCGAGAAACAGATTATTACTACATTTACCTTTGCATCATCAGTAATGGTTGCGGTAATCTGGGTGACTGTTTAAAAACAGGAGAACGATTTTCAAGTTTCGTGTGTTCAACATTACCTTCATGATATACATGATATAGGTAAACTATTGTAAATAAAATACATAATCAAGTATTTTGAAACGCACTTCGTTATTGTCATATATGTGGATACATGTTTATTTGAAATTTAATTGTATGGTAGCCCTTTTCTTCGTCTCTTATGTGTTTGTGAACTAATAGCGTCTACAAGCAACATCCACGATCATACCAGACACCATCGTACCGAAAAAGTAACGAGTGTACCTGTGTAATGAAATGCGCAAAAGGTTCAGAAAATCAGAACGTCAGCACTTTACACCAATCAAAATCGAAAATATTAATAAAATGAAAGTAGCTCAAAATAATTGGCATGCAGACAATTATTGGCAAAACAGTTAAATTATTGTTGATATTATACCTATTGTTGAAGTTTTAATTTTTTAACATGCAAATTTAGCAGTAATTACATGTAATATCATACTTTACTGAGTTTATTAGATGTACACACTGCACATAAGATATCATATAAAAGTTATGATGCATATTTTAAAACACAAAACATGCTCTAATTATCGCTTGTTTCTCTCCCCTACAAGTTTGGCTCCCAGGAGAGTGGGGAGCATGGACGATCAAGAAGACTGTAATGAAAGCTATGTGTTCAAAGATATAGACCGTTTGGAGGCACTATTAAAGCGATGTACAGACTGCTGTAGTGGTGATTATTCATCGTACAGTACCACTGTCCACTTTGTACAATAACCCAGTACATGCAGAGACAGATAACAAAGTAACAAGTATAAAATGTACAACATCTAACTTTAGGCTCAACAATACGGTTTTCCTCTTTTACTATAATTAACGTAACTGGGATCTCCTCACTATAAATTTTCTCTCCCCTATCTCAAGCTCTTTCTCTCTTTTATATCACTCATACAAGCCCGGATACAAATATGGAATACTAGGTCAACCGGGCACTAGGGCAACCGGGCTCCAGGTAATGGGGGCTCCGGGTAATCCGGGCTCCGGACTCCGTGTTCCTTATATAAAATTTACTAGGGCACGATATATATGCAAATCATTAGGGCTCACTATAGTCAAACAAAGAAATCTAAATATAACTTTTAATTAATATCTCTGATGATATCTAACTGTATTAAATGACTATTATTGAAAATAAGTAAAATTGATACAAAAACATTAAACACTTGACCTAACATATAAAAATGTTATACAATTATAGCATAACATCATGAAAAATCGATAACATTACTTTCACATAATTATTTTCAATGAAACTTTTATTATATCCAATCCTAATTTTCCACAAAAGTAAACTGCAATCATTATGATGAAAGCCTTTTAATATTTCTTACGCTGCATTGCGTTAATATAACATGTATAATATTCTTGTTTTGTCCTGACATGTGTTATAGTAGTGTAACGTGTACACAGGGTAAGCGTGTCTATTTCTATTTTAGAATGAGTTCGTTACCAGTTTGATACTGGATCCCAAATGTTCTATTTACAAAATATATAACAAGTAAACTTTATTCATAAATCGACATCAATGAACTAAAATATGTACAACTGCTCTTTGCGTTCTCTAATGAACTATCTATAACTATTCTACTTAAAATATATACAACTGGCACAAATTTGTACTATTACAAATTTGTCCTGGGTCAGGAACAAAATTGTCCTCTGGTACAATTATGTACCCTACAAGTAGCACACTTGTCTTGTACGGTAAAATTCATACTTGACAAACTACAAGTTGTACAAGTCTTAAAGAACAGGCACCAACCTTGTCCTTTGTTGCATGACAATCATGAATCATGAACTGAAACTAAGATAAACGATCTAACCTAAGATACAAAATCATCATAGTAGTCTCAGTTTTGTCATGGTAATTTAAGCTGGTTAAAAATAAACGCCCTTACACAACACTAATTACATCTATTTATATATTTATTTTTCTACTTTCAATAATAACTTTCAATATTTCATACACTGCATTGCTTAAAAGTTCGAATTTTCTATAATCTGAGCATAATAGAAATAAACACGACTCTTACACAACGCCAGTTACAACTATTTATATGTTATTTTCTATTTTCCCTTTCATCGGTATGCTCATGTACTTCCGGTATTACCGTGTCCGGGTGTGCTCGTGGATGCTGCTCATAACTCTTGTGAACTGTATGTCGGTCATGCGAGTGTCCAGAAGGGAGAAATACAAACTTTATTACAATCTATTATTGCTGCTTTTTGTGAATTTTTTCTTATATATCATATATTGATGATAACAATTCTAGTATATCATATCGATGCTCCTCACTTGCCTTCTTATTGGCGACTAATCACTTAATAGCTACTGATCTGCATTCTCAAATCAATTGAGGTCAATTTCGAGAGGTCAATAACCGAGTGTCTTTGGCTTGTCGAGTTCAACTGTAGAACGTGATTATTTACAGTTTTGTATATCGTTTGCATTTATGTTTTAGAAAAGTTTGTACTTGTGACAGTTTAATGAAATTATTATATATGAATTGTGTGCTTTTTGGACCTTTCTATAATATTCATCGATTCTAGGCAATTCCAATACTTCATTCGATTTTTTATATGTATGTATATATATTAATTTGAGGTTAATCTCGAGAGGTCAATAACCGAGTGTCTTTGGCTTGTCGAGTTCATACGATCCTTTACGATAGATATTTAGCTAATCTGCAATCAATTCCATCATCATGCCTAATATATCATGTACTGTGTTACAACTCTAGATTCTACTGACGAGGACAGGTAACACTAGGCCACCGAAAGCTGAATTATTAGTTCAGTCTAGGAGGCCGAGTTGTCTAGAGCGATGGACACAGTGTAGGCGGTGTTGTCTCGATATCCCAATAGCATGAGTTCGAATCCCGGCGAGGGAAGAACAAAAATTTGCTTCCGCAAATTTGCAGATTTAACATTGTTGTGCTGATATTTAGAGTAGTTATGAATATAAAATGTGTTTTCAGCCAAGTATCACCTTCACTGGTGATCCAATGGATGGATTTCTCGTAGAGTTGTCACTTGTTTAGACGTACTTATCAAAATAATATTTCTCTGACTGTATCATACGATCATTTATGATAGATATTTAGCTAATCTGCAATCAATTCCATCATCATGCCTAATATATCATGTACTGTGTTACAACTCTAGATTCTACTGACGAGGAAAGGTAACCCTAGGCCACCGAAAGCTGAATTATTAGTTCAGTCTAGGTGGCCGAGTGGTCTAGAGCGATGGTCACAGTGCAGGCGGTGTTGTCTCGATATCCAAATAGCATGAGTTCGAATCCCGGCGAGGGAAGAACAAAAATTTGCTTCCGCAAATTTGCAGATTTAACATTGTTATGCTGATATTTAGAGTAGTTATGTATATATAAAACCATAAGACTTAACTTTATAAATGTAATTGAATTACATAAGTTAATGACAAAAGTGTCATCTTTCGTTCAATCACAGACCGTGACTGCTTAACAACATATATGAAAATCGTCAAAAAACTTGACTCGAATTTTGTTGATATAACAACATAAAACTATCAAAATTTGATAAAGGATACACAAAATATGTCTGTTGTATATGCAAACCTATTTCAATAACTAGAATCTTCCTTTGGAAAACCAGGTTGTAATAAGAGATTGGTTGTTGTTTGCTTAACCCCCAGTGGCAAATATTTCATGATTATTCATGACGAGAAAAAATAACAATTAATACAAAAGGTAGGTCATGTTATAGGCGGTCGACCGGGGTGAAGGGGGAGAAAATGGGAATGCCACTAGAAATAAGGATATATTGGGTAGGACAGAAATTTGGCATTGCAATAAGACGCCTCTAAAGCTGTTGCAAGGGTTCTTAACGCGATGAGAGCGTGGCATTCTTTCTACACGAAACATCGGATAAAACGTTCCCAGTATGACTTGGCGTGACTGCGAATTCATGCGTCTCGCACAGCAAAAAAAGACTTGATTTGACAAGCGTTTTACTGCCGAATGGAAGAAGACCAAGGGATGACCATATGTCTATACACCAGTCAAAAAAAAAAAAAAAAAAGACTCGCACCTACATTATTATGAGACAGGCTTTAAACAAGAGCTTCTCAATTAAAATGAAAATAACTGGGATTTATCTTGACTTTACTTCTGATTCGCTACATAGATGAATAATTCAGCGTTCGTCGACTTAGGTTATTTTTTAAAATCTATATCAATGAACCTGAAATAACGATGCCACAGGTACAGTTAAGTCTGTATAACATTCAGAAATTGACAACGAGGGTCGGTTGACAACTAAAACTTTACGAAAAAGCGATGATTTCAAGTTTTCCATTGTGAACGTTCCATTTCAGTAAAGCGACATTTCAGCTGTGCCTGCACAATCAATATATATACGATCCGATACGATACGATAGTATAGAGCTTACGTTTACTTTCCTATTTTCTTGATATAAGGTTGCTGCTTGCAAGAACGCTATTTTACCAAGGGTTTCGAATGGTAAAGTTGGATGCATCCCCATGAAGGTTTTACAGACCCTGTGCCTTGGTTCGTGTTCTTAAAAAAAATTATCACATAGCTTTCAGTAGTATGTTAAAGTGCGATCTTTGTTGGCTTTCGTAAGCGTGGGGAAACATGATAGATTAATGTAGGTTTTTTAGTCTGAATTTTGAATTTTGAATTTTGAATTTTGAATTTTGAAATATGAATGATCCTTCTCGGCTTTCTTAAATTCTTTATATGGCTTTAACATTACATAATGATGTTTCAAAATTTGACTATTTTACAGTACATGATGTGTTCGTTCAAGTAATTGATGTGGTTCTGTCATTCTTTGATGTGGTTATCACATTTTTTTGCATTTTAGACATACGATCAAAATTCGCTTCTCGAAAAAAAGTGGCTGCTACCATGATTTACAGGTAAACGTTGCTGCCAGGTTGAGTCTATTATTAGGAAATGAAGGTCACCAAAGACAAAAGGATAAAATCCGTTCAGTTTAAGGTCCGAGGTCTTTTCGGAACACCACAAAACCGTGTTATACATCGATAACTTAATTGTATCCCATATATAGATATTTTTTGTGTAAGGATTATTCCATCAACATGAAGTTAGTGAGTTCGAACGTAATCGAATTTGGCTTATTTGAGGTTTCCCGATTTGCTACCGTATCAACCGCATTACGAACTGGGAGCTGTCATTGAACTTTTGAAGAAAAAAATTGATGAATACATGTACAGTCAATGTCAACGTATGTTTATGAAACATAATCAAAAGTATTTAGAGGATTTTAGCTGCAAGTTTGTATTCATTTCACGGGGAAATGTTTCATATTTATTGCAAACAATATCATGAATATTGTGTGTACTTGATTATGCTTTCAAGCAACCTTTGCAAGTAACCGTCTTTTTTTTATTGTTGTTGTTCAAGGATTCTAGACATTGGTGGTTTTTTTTTTTTCATCGGCAATATAGTAGTAAACATTAATTTTCAATAGTTTTTCAGTTTACTTTATTTGAATGCTTTTTAGCAAAAAAAATCTCCAGTTGCATTGTTGATAAATAAAAAAATGATAATGGCGACCTTTTCTCACTCAATATGAAATCCTAGCTCTATCATATTTTCAAGAAAAAAATATTCTGCTGTCATGATCGAAATAAATTATTCATAAAATATAATAATTCATTTTAAAATCATGCAAGAACTAAAAAATTATCAAAACAATTTTAACATGTCAACGTATATAACCTTCATCGGTAACACGTGTTTAAGAACGTCGTTGAGCAATAGTATTTTGATTCTCCCAAATCTATTTATACATAAAAACATATTCTTTTCTTTTTTTTTTCTATATATAAACAAAGCAAAAACATCTAAAGCAAACAGATATGCACATTTATATTTAGAATCCGAAGGCCGTGTCAAATAAGCCAGGTTGTGTAATGTCTGTTTGATTCATGTGCACTAACTAGATAATCTCATATAGAATCACAAACAAAGTGCTCTAGAAACGGTGAAAACGTTATCAAATAAAAAGATTAGTTTGTTTTTTTAAATTAGTTAAATTTTATCATGAAAAAGAAAATAATCTCTTGCATTAAATGATACCCCAAAAACAACACTAACGGTCGAGTTACGTACCAACCGTACCTGATACGTAGCAAACCGGGAAACCTCGTTTATACATGACAAATACCGTCCGAGTCTTTAGATCATTTAGGTTTATCGGATGAAACATTACAATCGCAAACAATATCTTTATTAAATTTGGTTTGATAATGTCAATGGAATGAAACAGAAATATTGAGGTCACAAGATCATAGGTCAATAATGTGAAAATATCTTTTGAGCAGTAAATTATACTCTTTTTTATCTTTTGTGGATAATCTACCTTAGGTAAAAGATACCTCTTTTGAGGTTAAGTTCACTGCAACAAAGGTTAATGTCAGAGTCGCAATTAAAAGACTGTCGTATGGGCAACACATTGATTGTCCGGTAATTTCTGTTAAATCAAAAATCCATTAGCCAGTATCACCAATCAAGAGCTCAAAAGAATTTGGCTGATAAAAATGTTACAGAAAAGGTAAATCTGATCGAGAGAAACGATCATACGCGGTATGTAAATCTGTAATGGTTTGTTCCTTTCATTCAGTGTTATAAACACGTGTCTTTTAAAGACCGTTTAATTAAAGTATTGCCCTCGGTATGTCTTTTCTGGTATTAATGTGTTAGTTTGATTGCTGTCTCAATACTACACATCCAATTCATTGAAAATAAATGGGCAATTGGCTTCGATATAACATAATATAATAACTGCACTTGAATTTTTATAAGATATCAATATTGTTCGCTATAGAGATTCCATACATATGTATAAAGCCAAGTTTTCGGAATTCCATTGGGACTAACAGTGAACCACTTATTTCGGACCTGTTTCTGTATTGTTACGAATCACAATTTATGTCTAAATTCACCAAAGACCCATCGAAACAACATCTGATACAAAAAAATTATAACACTTTTAGGTATTTGGATGATATTTTGGCTCTTAATTATAACGACTTCAGTATCAGCAATAAAAAGATTAACCCCGTTGCATTTCTTTATATAAAGCTTATACTAACAATGAACACTGCCATTTCCTTGATCTTGATATCTTTATCTCTAACGGGAAGCTTATTTCTAAAATTTATGACAAAAGAGATAATCGTACGTGTCATGGATGTTTGATATGAAAGCTAAAAATGACTAAAATCTTAAGGTTATATATATGACTGATTTTTTAAAAGTAAAACAAATGGACTATTTATATAGTTAAATTAATCATATTAGTGTCCGTTGATCTGGTCGTCACACGGAAATTACATGTAATCAAAATACTTGTTTGGCACTTCAATATAAAATGAATTGACCTTCCTCGTTTTTAACTTTAGGTCGAAGAAATTTGGATAAAATGCCTCACGTGATTGTTTATTTATCATGTTTATTACTACTAGGTTTATTTTTTGTAACTTTGCAAATATCAGGTAAGGAACATTTTGCTCTCATGACATTTGTACTATAATTTCTATATTGAGATTGTAACGTTACAATTTGCTAACATGATAACATATGTCCATATATAGTCTTTTCCTGCTTGCAATTCTGTTCTAGCCTCATGTAAAATATAATGACAAATTAATTGTGTATGTCACTGGATACGAAAGTATACAACGATAAAAAAAGTGTTGTCTTTCACTGGGAACAATAAAAAAAGGTTATCAAACTGTAAAGTAAATGGCAAATTTACAAAACGGAGATATAGATCGAACAACACACCATATCAACGTGCATGTCCCCAGTCAAAAGTCTGGAGCGTGGTTGTTTGATGTTACAAGTATATCTTGATGCTTTTTTGGTTTTCGGATATGGGGTGGATCTTGACATTTTTTTTTTTTCAATTTAATTACCACATTGTTCAATCGGGACGATTTAAAGCTTTAATTGGCATATTGTTTGCACACCGGTCTAATGTTGAAGATCTAGATGTCTTCTTGGTTTTTGTTTTCCGTTCTTTTTTGTTTTATTCACGTAGACGACTCTATGCATAAATTTTAATAAAGCGATGGATATCCCACCACATACTGTATGTGTTTGTCTAAAGTCAGGAGCCAGTTATTCATTGGTTGTCATTTGTTGCTGTATATCACTTTTTTTTTAATTTTTTTGTACATAAATAAGGCCGTTAGTTTTCTTGTTTGATTTGTTTTCGTGGCCTTTCATTACTTACTATGCGCTATGGGTTTTTATCATTGTTGAAGGCCGTACGATGACCTACAGTTGTTAACGTCTATATCATCTGATATCTGGTGGAGAGTTGTCTCATTGGCAATCATACCGAATCTTATCTTCTTATTTTCATATCATAACAAGATAAAAAGATTATTTTCCTTCAGAGTTTTCTACACAATTATTCTTATCAAGCTTACATGTATTGACATCGTTACACAAATAAAAATATGAGGTATGATTTCCAGTGAGACAAACTATTCACCAAAGTCAAAATGACATAAATGTTAGCAAATACTTACGGTCTTCAAACATGAGAAAATTGCATAAAGTACAGCAGCTATAAATGGTCCCGATGAGACAGTACCTTTTTCAAACTACTAGTACATATGTTGGCCCGACATAAATGGGCGTGGTTTTTATTATTTTTTGTCTTTGTTTTGATGATCGACAAATAAAAAAATCTCACACGTTTCTGATTTACCAACTTGCACGAAACACGCTAAATAATGAACTTTAATCGAGAAAACAGGTTATTTCTATATATACATTAAATGTACGTAATGTATTTGATTTAAATTTCCCGTTTTAAAATGTAAATTGTTTACATTTTCCTTCATCCAAATATGCCAACATCTTTTACGAATGCACTGTCACAGAAGCCGGTTGGGGGGAGGGGGGTAGAGGCGGGGGGAATGCTTAACAATATAAAAAAAAAAACAACTAACACTTAAAATTAAACTATAGAAAAGCTTGTTTGCTTGCTCCTCCTCCTCCCCTCCTCCACTCCTACGCCACTGAAATGTGCATTTAATTGAAATCATACTGATATGCAAACTCCTGATTTAAAACATACTGGATTTAAAAGTTACCTCATGTAAGAGTGATTTGAACCATAAGTAAATATGCAAACAAAAGATATAGTAATATTTCCTTGACAAAACATGCGCAGTTGCCAAATAAAAGAAAGTGGGCATCCCATTTAATGTTAATAGATAATGGATGAAATGGGGGAGAGGTTAATATTAGAAAATATGCTACATGTAAAAAGACGTAGGATTGAGATATTTTATAGTAATGCACTCCATCAATGAATAATTGACGGATTTATGAGATCAAACATTTAACTGATGGTATTAACTAAAGGACAGATGCTTATATATATCAATGGATAAACCTTGCTTACTTTAAAAAAAGAGATGTGTAATGTTATATCTGCCGGATATATTTACTTACAGGTGCATTCATATAACCATTAACTTGCGATGCGAGTTGGGATAGCATTTGGATACCTCATTTCCATGAATATTTTTGGCCCTTCACCTACAGTCATAATTAGTTGACTTTGAATGTTTTGCATAGTCCACATGTTCATGAATTGCCATTCTAATTCCAACATTTACATCGTATACTTTTATTTGATACGGCAATATATAGAACTAAAATACTTATTGTAGGTACTGTTAGGCACAATGACCATTTTTTAAATTTTTTAATTTTATTTTTAATCAGTGGATCGGGACTTATAGATCAGTCAATCTACACAGAAAGGCATAAACATCAATAAATGGCAACAGAAACTACTTTAGCGTCTCTGTATCCTGCATTGCATAATATTTGATATAATAAAAGTCTACCACGTTATAATTGGTGAAAATAGATGAGTTTTGATTTAAATCATCGTTTAAAAAAATTGACAACATGGAAATTATAATATATATGTTATTGATGAATCAACATCTTATTACAGTATAACTATATTTGAAACATCACACAGTTGATTATATAAGGAAACTGTCAAAATGTCATTTCAAGAATTAATATTTTGAGGCAAAAGTAGGATTTAATCATAACATCTTTATAAAAATAGGAAACCGGAAGATTTGTCAAATGTAACTCTATTTTAAACATAACAAACTTGATTTCATACGGGAAATGACCACATTTTATAACCAGAAGTAAGTAATTTGAGGCAAAAAGTGAGATTTTATCATGAAATCTCAGAAAACAGGAAACTGGAAAATTTGTCAAATGTAATTCAAGTTTCTAAAATATATACTGAATAACTTAAAAATATTATTTCATGAACAACACTATTTATTATGTGATTATGTTTTAGTTCAAAACATCGTTTAAAAAAAATCATCCAAAACGGGAAAAGTAAATAAAATGTATATTATGATTTTGTCAAGACTTTAATGGATAGAACTCAACATTTCGTATAGCTATTCATAAACATGATTGTTGATACAGATTAAATTTAATTATTGGAACTGTTTAAATTGGCTACTGCGCAGATAATAGCTGGTAGATTCAAATACAAGGTGTGACATAAAATGTGTTAGATAATCCGGCCACTGTCTGATTATTGATGTGTATGCATATGAAAACAAGGAGACCTGCAATGATTGTCAACGATGTAATCAACAATAGATCGTCGTTAATGGGCCTTTAACAATGAGCAAAACACATATCGTATAGTCTGCTATACAAAGCTTCGACATGGCAAAATGTGAAACAATTTAAACGAGAAAAAACAACGGATTGATTAAGAACAAAACATAAACGAAAAACAAGTATGCCAGCCTTAAACGACAACCAATGAATTACAGGATAATGACTGTACAGACACATAAAAAGTGTAGCGGGGTTACACGTGTTGTGATCGCTCAACCCTCCCCTATCCTTATACAGTGGTGTAATAGCACAACACAAGAACAAACTGTAAGACACAGTCGGAAATTACTTGATTAATCAGATTGACACGAAGCACAAGAAAAAAAAGTAACATAAAGACAAAAGACACAACGTATCGATCTAAGTGCATTTGCATTTACTGAAAGATAGTTCAAATGCATAACTCATTAATAAATTAATATGTTCTACCAGACTTAATTATCGATATGTATACATCCAACGCACTTAGTGTTGAGCTATCATAAACAGTATTTCAAAAGCATGACCTTGTGCAATTCCACATAATAAGAATATAGTATCGACAGGATGTACATTGTAGGATCATACATTTTCATAACTGTATTTCAAAATTAAATTCGATGTCAGTACCAATAAAACAATTTTCAAAAATCTTTCTACAGTTCTAAATGGATATTCAAAAAGAAGACGTTTATTGAAGGGATCTTTGAGTTTACATAGACTGTAGCTTTTTTATAGAATAAATTAAATTTGAAACTTTTTCAAAGTTTCAAATCTTGCTTCAGTGAAAAAAAATATGTACTTGCTTAAACAGTTAATACAGTCGCAATACGTGCTGCCTCTAGGATTTTTCCTGAACGATCCGCCTTTGTAGACCGCATTTGTTTCTTACTTTAAAAAGGATACTCTAAAGTTGGAAGAATACAGAGATCATGTATATTCTTTTCAAACACACGCAGTTCAGTTTCAACTTTAACAAAAATGTCTGAATAAGGTAAGTCGTTTTGATGTTTATTCTGCCATTGAATTAATTTTCGATTCGAGCATTACTGCATCGAAGTCTGGCGTACAACATTATAAGCCTTGTATCTTTGATTTTTTATATAATTATGTGTCTAATTTGTATACATTACATGATTGACATTACAACAGTAATTAACGTGTCTAAATTTTGCGACAAACCATTCTCGTTCTCTAAATTTCGAATGTCCCGAATGTTTTCCTTGGATGACCGTTATATATGTGTGATGGATTATCACAGATAATTTATGCTTGTCAATAAACTTTTCAACGGCAAAAATTGCTTACGCTCAAGTTTTCACCGCTGACTTAGTCCTGAGCTGTCTGTGTACATTTTTTTTTCTGTGTATTCCTTATTTTTGTATTGATTAATCAAATTTGCATCGCATATTAAATTATTGCTAAGTTCGAATTGACTCTATTTGTATGTTTAATAGATTTCTCTCCTGTTGTGTTTTTTTTTTTTTTTTTTTTTTTTTTTTTTTTGGGTGGGAAGGGGTAGAGGTCGTGTGTTTGGCTACTCAATCGTGAGTTTTCTGTACATTATTTGTCATTGTTTTTTTCTGTCTGGCTTTTTCCTCTTTTTTTTTATTTTGACAAATTATGTTTGTATTTAATCTTCAATTTTTCTTATGTTTGTTTTGGGGCAAATTAATTATTTTTTGATCGTATAGCTCTTCAACTGTTTTTGTTCTTGTACAAACTTGACTTTCAAATAATTGGCTTTGAGCGTTCCCGATGAAGTAAATCTAGAAATGCGCTACGGACACATGAAATCTATAGTGTTGTTTCTATTTTTTTAAACAGTTTTTCCAAATTTACGAAAATGTCATATGCCCAGTTAAATACTTCAAGCGTTCACGGGCTATTTGTTATCTTTAATTCACTGGCCCAGATCATAAGGGGAAGTTTGAGATCTTAACAAATTAGTTTAGCCACCTTAAAATTCAGATGCTATATTGTATAAACACTGATTTCTGCAGACCGTATCACTAGTAAACAAATCATTAACGGTCATTTTTATTTGCACCTCTCTTAAAAGACTGAACATTAAATTGATACATCATTTTCAGTCTTTCAGTCCATTTTCAGATCTATCTACTGCGGTTAATTCAGTACCGTCCAGTCAAGTGCCTTGCAGTTAATTAGGATCTTTTCAGTCTGTGTTCAGACTTTCAGTTTTTGTTATTTACCTGTACAGGATCAACATCATACTGAATTTTCTTAAAAGCTACTGAATAGTAATGAATTGACTGCAAGCGAATTATATGAATATTACTGAATTTACCGCAGTTGATAAGTCTGAAAATTGGCTGAAAGACTGAACATGATTGAATAATTTTTCGTTCAGACTTTTCAGACTTTTCAAATCATGTTAAGATCAAAATGAACGTTTCAGATCAAAATTGGTTTACTAGTGACGGTTTTTTATGCTTATATCATTTTGTTGCTGTCTAATCTACGTATATATTCATATAACCGAATATTCGTAAAATGTTATTCCTCAAGGGTGACTGCGGAATGTACATATGGTCACTTTATTCTTCTTCCGACTGGCATTAAAAGCCTTGCCAACGAGGGGCATCCGTTTTGCAGTGCGGGGTGTATAGTTAGGCAGCTATGTCCGATCGGAATGGGGCCGTTAAATCAAATGCCTTGTGTAAAGCGATTACCAAGCTCTCTGCAAATAAAGAACACTTGCAACAACTCTTTGAGGTGACCTGTCGCAAGGCAAAAGTTCTGTCCCTATCCAATATGCCCTCGTTTTCCAGTGGCAGTCCAAATTTTCTCGACCGTCATCCAGAACGGCCTTTACTACAGGACCTATCTATTATAATTATTGTTAATTTGGTCTCGTCCTGAACATGTATAAAATATTTAACATTTGACGTTAAGCAAACAGCAATTAATCAATCTAAACATTATGTTTTACAAAAATGTTTTATATAAAAGATGATAATTTGATTCAATTGAATTACATAAAATTTCATTTAAATCATGAAAACAACGTATAACTTTATAACAAATTGAATAAATAACAATAAGAAAGTTTGCATAATTAAACAAAATTATGATGATAGCTTATGGTCCCCTTCACTTATTACTAAAGGCTGTTTTCTATAGGATCCTATACTTGCAACCTGTTTGTGTGTTGATGGGCAGAGAATATATTTTATATTCATTATTCGCCAAGTAATTAAAGTCTTCTGTATAATTTTTCTGATTTGATGTTTGTATTAAAGTTGGCCTAATAGTTCAATTTTCCTTCAAAACCTTCAATAGTAATAAAGAATGTGGCGGGGTTAAACATGTTTGTGAGCACTCAACCCTCCCCCTAACCTGGGACAGTGGTGTCACAGCACAACCTAATAACAAACTATAAAAGTCAGTTGACAAAAATCTTATAAAACATATTTTATTTCAAAAGTAGATGTTTTCTGCTTTGTATCGATCTGATATGTTAAAATTTTGTAAATTCAGAAATTATTGTGTTCATTTATTTTTGCAATTTTCAAAGAATGGACAAAAATGCGAGATAAATTATTGCGATTTCAGGAAAATCTGCATACAGGTATATGTATCAGATATCAGAATGCGAGTTCTTTGATAGGATAGATTTTGCAATTAAGTGTTTACAAGAGTCTTATAAACGAATAAGAAGGAAATTCCAAACAAAATCATACTTCTGGTATTGAAAATATGAAAAAGCCTCTTATTCCATTTAGCTCTTCGTATGTTTTGGTACTTTCGCATATTTGGCTTTGAGTGTTCCTGGTGAAAATATCAAAAGAAGCGCACCTGACGCATAAGATTTAAAAAGTGTTGTTTTCATATTTTACACATTATATTTAGTACAAATTTGCGCGAAAAAAATTAAATACAATTAACAAAATTATCTCAAAATTAATTCCAACGCCAATGTGTTGGGTTGAAAAGTATTTTACAATGTTTTAGTTCGTGAACTAAATTCTGTACTGGAATTAACAATGCGTTATTTAGTCATTGAAATATTCGTATTCTACTAGGTTTCATCGACTCTCAATAATTGACGATGTTAGTCCTAATTTTACTAATTTTGATTTGTACAATTTTAAAACAATTTATTCATTTACAAATTTTGATATGAATTTAATGACTGCAAGTCTCTTCCATATATTTTTCACAAAATAACGAATTTACACGACTGTAAAGTTAAACTGTAAGTACTAGGATATACATTTGTATATTTCAATTTACACAAGATAGACTTGAAAGGAAGTATATTAAAACTGACCTATTTGAATGTAAACTTCCTTGTAAGTTGAAAAACTTAAATAAAACTATCTAGAATGTCTTAATGATGTTGTTGCCAACGGAGCTATTCATACTTTCAGTGATTCATGTAAATGCAATATCGGGTAAGTTCTCGATTGATTTTTTCTTCTTGTTTTGTGTCATTAATAGGAAAACAGTTTCTGAACTCGTGTTCATTTACAAAACTGGTTATAATATATTTTGGTTCCATTTTATATGGAAACGTACTATCGTAGCATTTATAGTACTTTGTTGGATGATTAATTGTTTGCCATCAACTTTAGTCATTTTTTGTTATGTCATTTTCTCAAGAAAAGTATTATTTTAACAGTTTAAGGGGTAGTATTTAAACTAGAATAAGGGCCTCTAAAGGGTTTATTTGCATCTCTGTTATCAAAACAAAGATAGGACAACCTTGACAAAACACATCATGAAAAGATGCTCCCAATTCCTGAAGGGCACAATTATATATATTTAGTCTAGAATTTATAATATTAAAGGATATACTGTATATATTATCTTAAAGCAAACATGACCAGCTGCCGCATAGCAGATGAATTGTTCGATATTAAACAATATTTTTATCTTTTGCATTTAATATTCTTTGAAAAGAAACTTTATGATATGCTGTATTAATTTACAAAGAATCATTAGACGCACTGTAGAAAACCTAAAGCAAAGGAACTGACCATTTTATTGATGGTCTTCGTCTCAAAGACAATGCCTAACAAATTTAAAATACATTTCCAACTTTTTGTTTATTTGTTGTTTTAACGCAAACTGCTGACCTCCTTTACAATTATTTATTCTATCAAACGAACTTTCAACTTTTGCATTTGGTAAATCTATATTGTATATGGATAACGTAAAATTATATTTTCAAAATTTATGAGGAGTCTTTCAGACCTTGGACCTTATTTTGTGGTAAAGCAAAGGAATGCAGGATATACAATTTTTATGGCATCGTGGTGTAAAATCTATTATGAAATGTAGATAATTATTTTTTTAATTTTGACTCAGTCACTAGTTTAAAAAAACAAGGTTTATATTAAAACAAAACCTAAATAGTGACGTTTTGTAATCCATGCCCAGTAATTTTTTTTTTTTTTTTTTTCATTTTCAATCTGACTTTAAATCTTATGTATAAATTCTTATGGTATTTGAAAATTGTGAGATGTTTAAGGTGATTAAGTTCCACAAAGTAAAATGTCAATTTTGAAAGTCATAAATGATGGCCAATATCATAAGGCGATATACCATTTTCTTGTTACCTCTCGGGTTATAAAATTTCTAGTTTCAGTATAGAATACAACTCAAACCCATATATTTAAAAGCAAGCTATGTATTCATATTACGTAGAAACGTTAGAAGCTATTCGAACAAAAGGGACCCAAAAGAATAGTCAAATTAATCTTATTTGGGACCTTAATTTCTGAATAATTTCTTAATCTATCAACTGATAACTTTTGAAAACTACGCTATTAATCATGTCAGTACTGTTTAACCTGTACATTTGTTAAGATTGATATAGATTGTTTGCCAATTAGAATATACAATGTAATAGTATATTTGTAAAATCAGGGATTATGTGAAATCCTTGCATAAGTTTTCTATCCTAACTGAACTGATAAGATATTCTACAGAATCTCTAATGACTAGGGAAACAAAATATTAGGGAAAGTGAAATAATCAAGATTCTCTGACTTCGGGAGTTGAAAAATTTTAAATTAAAAAAGCCTTCAGCAGTAAACTAAAGCAAGTTTCAAGTTGATGGGTCCCTTTTAATTGAAACAAAGTGAGTAACAGACTATGATATGGTAACCACATGAATGCGAGATGACAATACTAATTATTGTACAGACTGGCTTATTGGTATCAAGTTTGTACAATTTGAGAAGAACGTTAACATGGTTAAGTAACCATTCAGACATACACAGAGCTCATTATAAAGCTATGTTTCGGGTCGATGCAAATGTTGGGCTTATATCCTCCATACTCTGTCGTGATATTGACTGTAAATTTTTCAAATAGAGTAGTCTACAAATTATTTCATACTATCCATTATTTGTATACATCCTTTGCTTTTAGATATTCGGCTTTAAAAGTTCCTGATGAAAGAAAATCCAGAAAAGCGCATCAAATGCGTGAACGTTATGAAGTATTGTTTTCATTTCTTGCAGTACTAGGTCGATACCGCTGTTTGTGAACTATCAGATCCCGAGGTTATCATCAACTCAGAAGTCATTTCTTCGGTACTGACATGATTTATAACAAATCTTTCTAATATTGTCCGTTTATAAATTAAGAAATTATAAAGAAGCTATAAGGTTTAAACTCTCTCAGGCAACGTTGATCTTAGATGGTTGTTGGTTATTTATTTCTTGGTCCTTTTGTTCCTATGGTTCTTCAACAATTTCAGTTCTTGTACATCCTTTGCTTTCAAATATTCGACTTTGACAGTTCCTGATAAAAGTAAATCCAGCAAAGCGCTCCAGACGCATTGAATTAATAAAGTGACGTTTTCATTTTGTACTAAAGCATGACACAAAGCTTTCAATTCCGTTAAAATTCATACAAAAGTCTTTTCATAAAGCGCTTTTATGATACAAGTAACAATGGTGCTTAGCTACACACGTGAACCTGCTATTGATTGAACGGTCAAACGAATACTGTAAAAACAATTTTATCCTGACTATTCCAATAAGCTTTGCTAACTAACGTAAACACAATATAGGTTGACAGATAAATTGCATATTAAAACAACAGCTGTACTGACTATCATGCAATTTTCCCGAAATAATTTATTTTAACTCTATGCCAGTTTAAAACAAATTAAATTTTAAAACATTTATCAGTTTTTTTTTTTTTTTTTTTTTTTTTTTTTTTTTCGTTAATTTGTAAATTGGATGTACAATATAATGTTTCAGTGATTCGTAGTATTATGTACAAAATATCGTTTGCTGTGTGAGTCGTAAGTTCTACTTTATGCTCTCTCACTGGTCGTCCTAATGAAGTACTATATCTTTTACCTTTAGCTACCTTAACGCATTTTGACATTTATATTATGAATTTGTTGATAAAAGAATAATGAGCATATAAGTAAAACATTTGCACGGCGAAAATAATATCACAAAGACTAAAATATAAAATGCCTGAAATGAAATTATGACAATACATTTCGCTATCCCTGTTCAATGCCTAAGACGCTTACCCTATGACCATTTAAGAGTTTTTTATTGGACATTATATGGTACTTTTGACGGTTTTTGAGACGTCACGTACATATGCATTTAATGTATATAAATTCACGTTGATATGAATATGTCAAGAAAATGCTACTTGAACAATGTATTTCGTCTTTTGATTCATATATGTCGCACCTTTCAAGTTGTGTAAGCATTAGTTGGTCTTGTTATCTAATCCAAACGTGAAACACAAAATAATTTTATACTAACTACCTCCCTTACTACTATCAAAGAACTTGTTATTAACTTTTGTAATAAAGTTTATCAAAATAATGATATTAATTATTTTGGAGTGTTAAAAATTCTTTAGAAGTTTTAGATAAAATACGTGCTTTTGATGGTCCTTTTAATTCTGTTGACAGTTATGATTTTTCTACTCTCTACACTATCTTATCAAGAACAAGTTTTCATATTTGATTAAATGGTCTTTCGAAAATCTCATTGCAAATTTATTTGCTGTAACTCGTTTTAAGCCTTTTTCTGTAACGAAAAGGAAAGTATGCTAGATACATTAACTGGGAATGTGACGATATGATTGAAGCTTTAAATTTTCTCCTGGACAACATATATGTACGTTTCGGCGATAAAGTGTATCGACAGGTAGTAGGTATTCCTATGGGCACTAATTGCTCTCCTTTAATAGCAGATGTATTCCTATATTGCTATTAATTACAGTCTATAGTCAAAATCAGTAAAGGCACGTCATTGTTACATTTAGTTGACACATTCAACAATACCTACCGTTATCTTGATGATATTTTTCTCTAATTATACTACCGAAGTTTACCCAAAGGAACTTACTTTAAACAAATCTAACATAAACAGCAGTAGTTGTCCTTTTCTAGATTTAGACATTTCAATTTTAAAGGAAACTCCATACAAAAATTTACGACAAAAGAGACGATTTTTCATTTCCTATTCTTAATTTTCCTTTTTAGACGGCGATGTTTCATTTGGCTCCATCATACGGTGTTTATATATCCCAACTCGTTCGTTATACCCGTGTGTGTAGTGATCTCATAGATGTTAGCGAACGTAATCAATGTATCACTGGTAAATTATTAAGTCAGGGATTTCGTTACCATAAATTACTTAAAACATTTACTAAATTCTTTCATAGATACAAAGATTTGATTAGTAAATTTGGCTGTACCTGTAGAAAACTTATTAAAAATGGTATTTCACATCCTAAATTTTACGGTAATATTGTACTAAAAGCGCGGAAATCACTATGTGATCCGTGTAAACTTATCGAACCTTTAAACAAACTTATTAGTAAAGGTTATCTTATTAATGTTGTAATAAGATCTTTGAATATTGTTTTCATTGGCACTAACATCGATTTTGTCATCAACAAATTAAAACATAACTAAATTTGTATTCTTTTCGAATGTTTTTTTTTGGGATGTATATATACACATCCACGTTTATTTTCTATTTAGAAATTATTTTATCTATACATAACTATCATACTGCCTGTCGTTACTTTTATTGTGGAATTGCACAAGTCATGTCTTCTTTGACTGTCAATGGCGTTAAAACACAAAATCCCTGCTTGGGATGTGTTTTTAAAAATGATTTTAGTCTCTGATGGATGATTTTTTATTATTTATTGTTTTTGGCTTTTAACTAGCTTTCAGTAACTGCGAATACTCTCAAATCGTATTTTCGTGTTAATTTTACCTGTTGACACAATTTTTAATGCATTTCTGTTATTCAATGTTTAGTTATTTTGTGTCATATCTCGTCTTACTATTTTTAATATGTACCACCTTTGATAAGTAAAAATGTTCACTTCTGTACTCGTACTGTGAATAACAAATTTATTTTGTAAAAATGTTTCTGTACTCTTAACAACAAAATTATTATATTTAAATTTACCTATATACGTTACTTTATTTAACGCCATTTTTTCTTAGGTTAAAGTTGTCTATTTGACATTGAAACATTTTTGTATTTATATTGTGTCATAGATCAAACTTATTCGTTCAGTGTATATCTACTTGTTTTTGTGTATTGTCTTTTGATCGAGTAAAGCCATTTCAATTGATATTTTGTTGTGTGTCTTTTATGTTGTAATGTTATACCACTGTTTCAGGTTAGGTAAAGGTTGGCGCCTGTTAAAACGTTTAAACCCGCTGCATTTTTGGCATCACGAATTTTACTGTAAAAGATATAATTTGAAATTGGTTATCTCTCTTTATTTGCCCTGCAGCGAACCAGTATTTATACCAGTATACTTCCCAACAAGGATAATAAGTCGTATTTAATTGTCATTTTAAATCAGATTCAGACTTTCAGAGAAAGTCCTATACAAAACCAAAACACAGGAACATTACTAAAGTTCTCTACCTCTAAAATACTATGTAAGTCGTACTCCATTTGAAATGAAACAATCGATATAAAACTCTTTATTCAAGATGATAAAAACGACTATGTTGTAATTTTTGATTGTTTACATCTATTTCCATAAAGGTCGTTGAAACTTAAATGCAACTGTTAATTTTTTTTCAAATCACATGTTATATACTTATTCATAATACACAAGTTATAATGTGGAGCTTGCATAATGATGTAATGCATCCGTTTAGTTAATAAAAGACATTCATTAAAAGAAAACTGAGTTTTGGCAGGTGACAATTTACTGTTAAACTTATAAATGTATACAAATATTGAAAAAGTGTCATGTTTTTCTATAAAGCCATATGATTTTTTCGTGCAGAAATTCACAATTGTCTTTAAACAGGGATTTTCTTAAAAGTATAAATCATAAATATATTTCATAATTATTAAAAGCAACTGCCGACTTTTTGTATATAATGGAAACAAATAATTCAATTTGAACAAGAAATGGCTAGAGTAGAAGTTTTATAAAATGTGTTTTATTTGAAATATATAGCAGCATTTTAAATGGTAAAACATTTTTGACCTTTGACTAGATATTTGATAAGGAAAATTATGTAAAGCTGATACGAAATTTGTTTACTAAAATTCAGTTATTATTTAAACTATATGATATGTTTATGACTGCGGTTTTAAAACTCTAAAATAGCCTATTTTATACATGTACATCAATAAATTTTAATGACAAATTAGTGTGCCTTGCTATTATAATACATTTGATTAAAGTACGTGTATACCACTTCAGTGTACATTGAACTTTCTCGTTTCATCTTTTAGTTGAAGAAACGCAGATAAAATGCCTAAAGTCATCGTTTATGTGATATTACTGGATTTATTTTATGTTAATTTGTAAGAACCAGGTACAGAACATTTTGCTGATAAAACATGTGTACTATAATGGCTAAATTGAGATTTTAATCTTACAATTTGCTAACATGATACAATGTCTTCATATGTATTTAGCTAATAATAGCCTTTTCCAAATCCACATTTTCTATTTAGCCTGAAATATTAATGTCGTCCTTCACTAGAAAACGAGGGTAAACAACGATTTTTCGATAGAGTTGCTTTCTGTGACTCATGCAAACACAATTGTTGCGAACAAGAGTTAGCTACTTCTTAAAAGAATGTGTTTATTCTTTTGTTATACAGAGCTTTAGATATTAAATAAACTAGATAAGGAAATGACAACAATAAGCAAGCGTCCACACTGCTTGACAACCGATAGAACATACAGATATTTTGATAGAAGCAACTCCCCTTAAGTGTACGAGTTAAATTTCTTTTGTAGATATATTCTTATTTTTAAAAAGCAATAACTAGCGTTTGCTATTTTAACATGTCTTGCAAAATCAACTTGCACATCAGATACATGAATTTCTTATTTCATAGCTGATTTTCTATAAAACGAAAAGAATTAGATATATATTTTAATAAAAGTTTAGCGATTTTCTATGTTCTAAAGCTGAAGCGTGAAAGTCAGATATATAAAAGTGGTTTGAGATCTAAACCAGAACAGACCAAATATTCATTAATTGATTAATGTGCAAACGTCTTTTTGGGCGACAGTTCAGCTCAATAGTATTCTATGTTATGAAAAGAGTATATTTAATTAAAAATGCATTTTTATTAGAGTGAAATATTCAAAATTTGATTAGACAATTTAAAATTGTTTTAAATGCATTTTCATTGCATGATCGATTTGTCCTCATAGCGCACCTATTTCTCTTGAATATTTCTATCGTCATCAATTTACTAGAATAATTGTTGGCGTTTTCTGCTTGTAAGATAAGTTTTGAAATCCTGTCTTGATATTAGTAGAAAATAATTTAGATGGGGAGGCAAGACAAGTTGGTATTTCATTTTGACAAGCTAAACACATGTTATTTAAGTAATATCAGTTTTATAATAAGTGGTTGTACAAGTATTGCATATGTCATGTTTTTGATATCTTATTTAATAACTTATTTTAATATTTGCACTGACTATTGTCAATTCACATCTTGAAAATATTTCGCTTTCTTGCTATTCTTATTCCAGTCATTTCTATAATGCTTCTATTTCTTGGACCATATTATATCATGTATATATTAGTGACCGGACAGAATGATATTCTTCGTCATTTAGCCTTCTGGTAGTATGCGTATGGTGAGTTGCCATTATATAAATAACACATAGCCAAGATTGACAATGTTTTTTTTTTCACATAACAACTTTACAGTTATTTTATCATGAAAGTCTATGAAAAGTTCTGTTGCCAAAACATAGAACTTGAGTATTGTCTTTAAAATCATTGATGTACATTTAATTCATTGTCCTTTAAATTATCGAATTTTGATTGTTCTGCACGAGAGGGTGACATTCAAAAAGTGCCGCCTTCGGAGCCATTGGATAGAGTAAATTATCTTCTTCGTATTAGTTAATCAAAATCTGGCTTTTTAACGTGAAGAATAATAATAGAAAATAGGTATCACAGTACATTATTTGATTTTTTTCATTTAGTATTGCCCAATCAGAATTCGTATCTATTGATTTAATAACTGCTTCAACAAACACTTAAAGGATTATCAAAATGCCCTTTCGTGCAACGATTAACTATACCTTCATTTTCCCACAACGAAATAAAAAGAATAAACTGTAATATTTTTTAGAAATATTGAAAAACTGTTTTGTTTGTCGAGTTCTATTTTAAGTACACTATGCATACGAAAAAGGTTGCCCATTCAAACAGGAACTGTGCGGCATGGGGTTTGCTCATTGTTATCGGTCGTAAGGGGACCTATAGGTGTTGACTTCTTCGTCATTTTGTCCCTGGTGGAGATTTGTCTAATTGGCAATCATACCTTATCTTCTTATTTTTATATTATTCAGAGAAGAAATCGTTCTTTTTGTTAATTAGAAAACTATTATCAGCTACCCACGTCATTTGGTCTATGATAGGTAGTTGTCTCATTAATTGGCAATCATACTACATCTCCTAATTTTTATATGATACATAAACAATATAATTAGAATAATAAACAACACATGTCCATGGAATGACGACATGTACATCTACCTTATGTACTTAATTAATTGCATCAAACGTGGATGGGCGCTGTAAAACTAACTAATTCGTAACAACTGAAAATAAAACGATAATTAAAACCGTTACATTAATTTTGCAGGTTTTCAAGAAAATACCTTGTGAGCAACTCAAGTATAATCAGCTGTGCCGGGAACGAAACAATCACAATAGTTGATTTAAATGTAGAGCAGTATCCAACATCATGTTCAGAATATAAGTACTGTAATTTGACACAAAAACAGACGGATGCCATTAAAAGACGTTGCAATGACGAAACGTCATGCACTATTTCCACGATTGTTCCAAATTCATGTCTATTCAATGAGTATGGACATGTATCTGTTTCATATTCATGCACTGGTAAATAAATTGCCTTTAATATTGTTAATGTGCCGGGTGACAGATTGTACTTAACAACGAAATAAAAAGAGAGCGGAAAAAAAAAGAAAATAGAAAAAGTTTCAACATACAATAAAACATATTACAAGCAAAATCAAAACACAGCCACATTACAAGTAAAACATTCGCAGGTAGGTTAATGCAGGATTTCATTAATTTTCTAGGCATCCCTCCTTTATCTTTTTTTTTTATTTTGAAAGAAAATAACTGATTCCAGAATTGTTTATGTGGTACACATTGTTGATACGTCTACCTGGAAGATATTTTTGCTGTCACACGTGGTGTATAAGTCGTCACATGATTTTACGATATGACTAATTTCCCATATGAGTTAGCCTGTAGAGCAAGTTCCCATACTAAAAATGTCGCCATGAAATTTCGCTGTATGATAAAAGATACCTTTTACTCCATAAAACTGCTGATCGCTCACTGAAAATGTTTCCTTAATTTTAACAACATTAAAACCAGGAATTCACGTCCGTTGTTGTGAGTTTTATGATAAAAATACCTCGATTTTCAATTTAACCAAAATTTATACAAGTGTTCAGCAATTTTAATAAGCTGACTAATTCTTCTATAAACAACTCAAAGGATTTGAAATAATATTGCGATTGGTAACTTGTTCTACTCGTTTGTTTGTTGTCCGCATATACCGTCTGAAATGACGCCCATTGAATAAACGCTTTTACTGATCAGCTTAAGAAAGGTAATCGCGGTAAAACATTCCAAAGTTGCGTTTACGGAATTTCAAAATTAAGAATAATTCATGAAAGCCATAGATTTGTTGAAATTTACATGGCCTGGGCCGTGATATTCGAATTTTATCCTGAGCGTTAGCGAGGATAAAATTAACGAATATCACGGCCCAGGCCATGTAAATTTACAAAAATCTATGGCTTCCATAAATTATTTCGATTCTAATATGACAAATACGGTCATAAAAACTGAAGCGAGGGTAGGTATGCCGTGTGTGTGGCTGTTCTTTTTACTACCTGTTAGATAAAGCTAAAACATTCTAATAAATCTGTAGCTTGCATGAATTATTTCGTAAACAACCGCTAGAAAAAAATGTGCTAAATTCTTTTAATTCTCAAACCCAACATTTGCCATTTTAATTTACATGTTTTTCTCGTAAGCTACCGTCAAATCCAAAGTTACTTAACCTCTAACACTAAATCAAAAAAGTACATGAAGTATTTGTAATTGGTCCAAAATTTAAGAAGGATGATAAAAGAAAACAAATGTCATACAATAAGAGAATTTCTAAAACATTTATTTATCTTTATATACAATGGTTTGTTATCTTCATATATTTCTGATCTAAATTATGCCTCACACTCTATTTTGAAAATATTAAAACCTGCTACACTATTTTTTCAATAAATCCAAATCACATTCAAACCTTTGAAATGTCTCTGTCTTGTAAACATGTTCAAGAATCAAATAGTTGTTGGTTCTTTGTTTGATATCCATTTGTTGTAATACTAAACATTGTTTGACTTCAATGTTTTCAACTGGTTTTATTTTAAATTTACTTTTCAATATGCCACAAATCAGCTTTACACATTGTTATTTAAAGCTATCATAGGCGGATCCAGGGGCGGGGGCCTCTTTTGTGGGAAAAATTTGGTTGATTATATAGGGAATCACTGAAGCATGACTGGAGCGCCCCCTTAGGTCAGTCAGCGGGCCCCTTATGAAAAGTTCTGGATCCGCCACTGGCTATCAGTCTGTTTTGACATCCTAGTAATAATTGTCACAAATAGTCATAAACATTTCAGTTCTCATAGATTTTAATTCATCACATGTTTTATCTCACAATTTCCTGTTTTATGTAAATCCCCACAAAAAGTACACAGTATTTTCCTATGATTTGATATTTTATTTCTCTGTCTTCCATGTTTCAAAAACAATATTGTTCAACTTATTCATGTTATTGATATTAATTTGTTGTCATACTGAAAATTGCATGATTCCTCAATTTTCCTTTTGATTCACATGTAACACATCATGAATCATCTTATACACAGCTCAGTAATCAGTCGTCTATAATATATATCAAAACACTACTGGAACAATGCCCCGTATATTGGCCGTGAAAAGCCTGTGTAAATGCTGGTGAAACCCCATGGAAATATGCCGTGAAAAGGCAATGACAATGAATTATGTGCCCATTGTGAAAAGACCGTGAAATGTACTACTGTGACAAAATAGCCGTGCATTAGTCGTAAAAAGACTGTGTTTATGTTGTGAAAAGGTCGTGAAGAGGTGCCACCTGAAAACTTGGGTGAAAAGACCGTAGAAACCCCATGGAAATGCGCCGTGAAAAGGCCATGACAATGAATTATGTGCCCATTGTGAAAAGACCGTGAAATGTACTACTGTGACAAAATAGCCGTTCATTTGTCGTGAAAAGACTGTGAAAAGGGTTGTGAAAAGGTCGTGAAGAGGTGCCACCTGACAACTTGGGTGAAAAGACCGTAGAAACCCCATGGAAAAGCGCCGTGAAAAGGCCATGACATTGAATTATGTGCCCATTGTGAAACGACCGTGAAATATACTACTGTGACAAAATAACCGTTCATTTGTCGTCAAAACTCCTGTAAAATGTTCATGTAAATGTACATTTTCAATTCATAATTAAATGCTTTTGAAATCTAGAAAATGCCTGAAACCCTAGTTCAAACACACGAAGACACTGTATTTAAGTACAATACATGTGATAATACTACATTTGTACATGTATGTAATATTAATCCATGAAAATATGTATATATTGTGCTAACTACTTACGTATCGTTTAATTATATGCTAAACTTAATAAAATGCTGTGATATTTAGTAATAATTATGACGAAGAACACAAATATTCATTTTCATAGAACTGTAATTATGTAAAAGAGTGTGAAAACATTACATAAGGCACAAATGTCAATGTAACTTCGTCAGCAGCAAGAAGATATTTTACTCCTCATTGGAAGTTAAAGTCACAGATGAAAACTTTTAGTCCAAGCAAATAAACTGAAGATTGGTTTTACATGATCAATACAACTTTGTACACCTGTCAGGTCTGATTTACCACTCAAGCAATGTATGAAATCCTTCACTCCGCTGTCCTTTTGAATAACTATTCCAGAAAAACATTCATAGATCTAGAGGTTCCTGTTGATTCCTGGGAAATATTTTAAACTGAAAAGCTCTTTTTACAACTGGATTCCTTTACTTTTTTATATAAAGACTGATATCCCGCTGCTCTTCATTCCTAGAAAAAAACGTTACATGTATGTACAAGAATTATATATGTACAAAAATCTATTTAAATATGTATTCACATAAATTTTGTATCTCTGTACATTCAGACATTTTACTTTATCATGTTTATAAAAGGTTACAATCGGCAACACATATCATTCCTTTTAGATCTGACTAATGCTTCTTTAAAGTAATACTATTTATGGACGAGTTGACTAATTAGGTCAAACTGATTTGTGGCCGAAATGAGTTGAAATCAAATTATATGCCATCGAAGCTGGCACTTATGGTATAATCATAGAATTTAAATAAGGAACGATAACTCTATCTACATGATCCATCTAAAAAGGTTTTGTTGCTCTCATTTAATATCGTTCGATTATTTTTGGTAAATGGCTGCCAGACTCTCGTTCTAATAGTGCACTTTAAAAAACAGGACAGAACGGAACAGATTTTGATGTAAAATACAACATCAAGTTTATTTGTTAACAAATGCAAGAATAAATATTTTTTGTAACTTGTACAGCCCGGTTCATATACATGTATAATTTTGTTGCATCACCGGAAATAACTGAGACAAGGACGAAAATAATCCAACAAGCTCACCTGCATTGTAAATAAAGGATAGGACGTGCCTTATTACATATCCAATTTTATGAATATACATATACAATCCAAATTGTAGAAAACTGTAATAACAGTGCAGACTGCGTTTCTTGCAAGGGAGATTGTTTTTCTTGTTTACATTGATGACGTCAGAATAAAATACCTAATAGAAATTGCAATAGCAACATCAGGACGATTGCATATGCCAACTTACATCCATTGCTTTCTTTGCAGGTTGCGCCTGTTTCAAATTATACCCTAGTGGACTCAATTTTCAGAGATAGTTTTCGCAATAATACTAATAACAAGCATACATCATGTACATTAACTGGTATCAAATATTATTTTAAATTAAGAACAGGTTTACCAGACAGGCAGATTTCCCTTAATCACAACTGACTGAATTAGAAAACTCTGGTGTAAAAAGATATGAACAATATTCCCTCTTTGAATGTTCATTGCCATTGAAAGAACTAAAGCTCCCCCCCCCCGAAACACATAAACACAACAAAACTGTAATGGAAATTCATAAAGCCATTTTAAAACTAAGAAAACATAAACCGAAATGATAAAAGAAATCAACGTGCAACAGACTCAAATACAAAAGTACATGCATGTTTCCACATATGTTAAACGGCTATTGTTCTTTATATTTGCCGATTGGAAAAATATGACAGGAAATATATAAATAAATATCCCTGGAAACGGCCTTAGTTGCACAACTGTAATCCCTGTTAAAAATTAAATTTCACAGCTGTAATATTAATTTGGTTTAAAAATATCACGGCCTTTTCACAACTGCAATAATGTGTTGAAAAAAATCACTAACTTTTCACTAATTGCTTAAATAGCTAAAAACAATACCACGACCTTTTCACAACTGCATTAGTTTTGTTGAAACAAAATAATTAAAGAACTTTTCAGCTGTTCGTCGATATTGTAAAAACAATATAACGGCCTTTTCACAACTGCATTAATTTGTTGAAAACAATTTCACGGCCTTTTCACAACTGCAAGAATTTGTTGAAAATAATATCACGGCCTTTTCACAACTGCATTAATTTGTTGAAAACAATATAACGGCCTTTTCACAACTGCATCAATTTGTTGAAAACAATTTCACGGCCTTTTCACAACTGCAAGAATTTGTTGAAAATAATATCACGGCCTTTTCACAGGATATCGAAATTTCACGGCCTTTTTCTAACCTAAAAAAATTTCACGGCCTTTAGAAATATTTTTTTTTTAAACTACGGGCTTTTTTCACGGGGTTTTCACGACCTTGTGATATTTCACAGACATTTCACGGCCTTTTCATGGGCTGTTGTCACAGCTGTGAAACTCATTCTGACATATATATTTTCTATCATTTCTCTTTTCATGCATAGATCCAAAATAATCTCTGTAGTTTTATATGATACACAATTTCCGTCTGTTGCATTTTCAAAATAAAGGAAGTGCACAGTCTTTTCTCTATTTTTCTCTTTCAGTTTCCTTGTGTGGTATAATACCTTTGCTTACAAGTCACCAAATGCTGAAAATAGAATTGTAAACAATATTGTATTGGCAATTTTCATATTTTTTATAAAAATACTTGATATATGAGGGTGTGGAGTTGACAGAATAGAGAATAATAGACTAAATTTAAAAATAAAGAATAGAGAATAATGAGGTGCTAAAATATAAAGGATAGAGAATGATTGACAAAAGTATAAAGAATAGAGAGAAATAGCCTAAAAATTAAAGAATACAGAAATGAAGGACCCCATCCAAACCCTCATATATGATCTGATACAAAATAGTAAGTTTCACTTTAAATTCTATCTTCCCAAATAGCATAAAATTAACTTGGATATAACCTTTTAGTTAAAAATACATTTCCAAATTAAAAGTTTCTTTAAAATAACAATATTTAAATAGTTTAAACTACATGATACTAAAATGATGCTTTTGAGACATCATCCTGCTTAACCAATATGCTTTTTATTTTTATTTATCTGCACTGAGTGAATGAAACTGAGTGAATCATAAAAGTTATGTACACCCAAAACAATATAATAATATCAATGCTTACATTATGTAGACCTCTTGTTTGGCATTGTGGAAACTCTAGGTATTAGAAATTTCATTCTAATGTGTAGTGATAATCTTTCTACAAAAGAAGAAGATAACTATACAATCATAATTGGCATATTTCAAGCCCATTACGCTCCAAATAGTTGAAAAATGTCTTTGATAAACAAAAGTGTCCTTCTAATCTGTACTTGCCATCATAGTTACACAGATAGACCCCATGTCAATTTTGATAGTTAATCAATATAACACTAATGTGTTTGTATCACTTTTAAAGTATAATAAATCAATAAATCAAATTTGTTCTATGTATGAACACAAAAGTGATGAATTAAAATGTTAATATGAGATATTAAAACATGAATGAAATTAATGTTGTGTTTGAAAATGGTCACATCATACTACCTAATTAAAAAATTTTATATATCAAATTCCTACTTATGATAATTTACTAAATTCAGACAAGTTATTGGCATGATTGCACACACTGTGCCATGATGCAGTTAAAATTTTGTCAAATGTACATGCATCTGTTTTACCATTTTCTCTTTTTCTTTCGTTGACCCCCTTTTTTTGTGTTTGTAATATGTATATGATTTTACAAATCAAATACCGAAGCGAAAACGGGAAATAATCATGTGCATTAAGAGAAATTTGAAAATCTAAGCTCAAAATATACTGAAGTGTTTCCCGCCATAAAACTAATATGACCATGGCATGTCAGTCTGACAGCACTTTTCATAAGCACCCACATTATTTTTAACGCAAGTAAAGTAATTTTGACTTGCCTCAAATTATACATACAACTTTCATTTTCTATAAACACTGCCTTTCGCCCTTGCCGTTTTTAAATAGCCAGAATAAACGCCCAGTGTACAATTTAACACCCTTTTAAAAAAAGGTAGATTTTGATCTAAATGTCTAGTCTTTCTACAATGAAATGAAATATACCGCCTTTGGCAGTAAAAGAATATGATAATTTGAAACAAACTTACCTCAAAATAATAGCAATATCCATCTTTAAACGTGTTTTTACGTGATAAGACACTCATGACAAGGTGCCCGATCAGCTGGTGTTCACGAAGTATGACGTGTTGTGCAAGCTTTAATAACATTGACGTTGATGAAACGATCTAGCCAATCAGATTCCGCGTAGTTTGGTATAGATTTCGATGCAAACACCGATATTCTGCGCCAATTTTTTAAAAAGTACACTTACCTACCTGCGTTGCATTCACTTGTTGTATTAACGAGATTTAAAACATAATCTTCAACATTGTCAATATTTTCATAAATATTAATATTTGAATTAAAACGAGCTCACAATAAGAAACCTCTATGGTTTCAATGACATATATATATATATATATTAAGTGTACAATTTTCTCACATCGTAATTTTTAAATGTAGATTCAAACGAATGTTTAATAACCATATTCATTAAAATGGTTAAATTATTCATGAAAATGATTGTAGTAAAATGATTGAATAAAATTGAATTTCAAATCATCCAAAAGTTCAAATTGATATATTTCCGACAGTAATTACAAACAGTAGCTGTTCGTTTGAAAATGGAATGTGGTTGGACAATACGTAGTTTTGATAAAAGATACACATGGGAACACCAAAAGGGAAAAACTTCTCGAAGTTCAAAAGGACCCAATAGAGATCACACTACTGCGTCTGGTAAGTAACAGTCCAGACGTTTAACGGTTAATGAATGTCAGATTGGTGAATTGCTTGTTATCTGTTATTAGATCATTTTATTCTTATTTATATATGCATCTTCGTCATCGTCCATTATATCAGTTAAATTGTGCAATTTAAATTTTTTTGTTTTGTTTTTTTTTGTTTTGTAATGTTGTACTGTGACATCACAATCACATGTAAGGAGTGAAATTGATGGTCCAGATAATGATAAATCCAGGAAATAAAACTTTGAACGCAAGCAATTTTAAATTGTTGTTTTCAGTTTTGAACGCCCACACACTTATTTAGCCCCGCTTTACCATATAATGTCTGTTGCAAGTAATCATTTACTGTCTGAAAAAAACTAACACACTTATGTTCTGTTTTGAAATGTCTAAAATGTTTTTCTTCCGGCCTTATGTGGCATACTATGGTATGGATTTGGCTGACTGTTGAAGGCCATACAACGACTTGTAATTGTTCATATCTTTATCATTGTGACGTAACTTTAATGCATGGTAGTCCCATTAGGAATCATACGTCAGATTTCCTTATTTTTAAAGAACAACCTCTGTACATCGTGATTAAGGCATCTTCTTATTAATAGTAGACAATGGATCAGATTGGGTTTTTCCGAAACTAGAAAAGATATTTAAACCCGCTTTTGTACAATTAATCAATTAATGATTCCTAAAAAATTTTGTTCGATTAAGGTAAAAACGTGGTATATATATTATGATGCAACTACAATATCCTTTACGGTAATGGATTTTATATATTAAAAAAAAACCTATATAAATTCTAAAACTACAATTGGTAGAATTGTGTTAGTTTTGTCATATCTCCACACATTCATCTGACATACAAACTTTTATATGTGCTGTTTTATCGGCGTTTTGTCAATACTCTATCAACTACAAAAACTCGTTTGTTAACTCATTATAACAATTACTAATAACTACATTTTTTTTTTGCGTCTTTATTTGTATGTTTGTATGACTATTTTAGTCAGTTATGTTGTATTTTGTGATGTATATTTACACAGTTTTGGCTTCTGAATCAGAATTATTGTCACATTTAACTAGTATTATGTCTTTTGTGTAGCTCACCCAATTTTGTTTCTTAGCCGCATGGCATGACAACGAAAGTGTACGATTACTGATGCATTTATAGCACCAAATCGGTATCCATACAACTGATGACTGTTGTTTCACTCTACTTGTAGTTTTCACTCTTGGCGTTATGCTTTTGTATATTTTAAAATAGTACTATTTACGCACTTAATCAGGCATATTGTTGTAACATGATTACTTTGTACATATTCTGTATGCATATTACATAGTGTCATTATTTTTAGCAAATGGTCATTATATGTATACAAGATCTAGCAGACATCCTGAATCAAATGACGAAAGTGATCTGTTATCTGGTTTGATAGTACCAAGTCCAAAGCAATGTTTGACCTTTTGGTATTATATGTATGGGGATGACATCAACACCTTGAAAGTATTTCAGCTGAAGAATGGTCATACAGTTGAACTATGGAGCAAATCATATAATCAAGGAAATAAATGGTTCTTTCAGTCCTTGGCATTGACAGATATTGGGTATTATCAAATAAAATTTAAAGCAACTCGTGGTGATGGGTACAAAAGTGACATTGCTATTGATGATATTACTATCACAAACACTGCATGTAAGAAAGGTAAGACATACTTACATATGTACCTTGCGATTAAGATACCATTGAAATGTAATGTCCAATCTTAAATCGATATAACAGGATCGTTCGGTTGATAGCCCATTTGAAAAAAAAAAACGATTAGAATACCACAAAAGGTGACTGAGGTATCGAAATCATGTGAACTGCCAGGCAGTAATATTCATGCTGCGGAAGGGTCCGTTTGGATGTGCAAGATGTATAAATATGCTAACACGTCAAGATGGGATAGGAGAAGTTTCATGCTCTCTACTCATTCAAGAACTCTTAACTTGTCACATCTCTTAGCGGGGCAAGGTTAGACCGTTGCAAGGCTAAATTTTGCCCTCTTTTAACTTTTATTTTCCATCTTTCATTATTCAGAGGCAGTCTAGGTTTCCTCGCCGTATTTCGTTTGGTCCACTTTGCACAACCTACTTTGGATAATGGATTATTTGATGACTTTAGAGGACAAGCAACAACGTATTGATATATTTTCGATCAGATTAAACGAATTTCTATTATCCTCAAATGAGTTACAGTATAATTGGGAGTGGAGGGTGGATGAAATCAGGCTCGAGTTCGTCTGTTGGCATAATATGCCAATAAGTAAACATAGACCATGTTTTCAATTAAATAGATAATACATTCCTTTAAAAAAAGTTTCGACAGTATTTTAAAATTGTATATTGAACTAGTTATCATTAATATTACTCACTCGTTTACTCTACTTTAAAATATCAGTGTTGCCGGAATCCTTTGTAGCCACAAGGGTTTTAGATCAGCTTCTCGGAAAAAGGCTTTTATATAGTTATAACCTTATTAACATACAAGTGATTTACACCTGCCACTTTGTTATCAAATGCATCTTAATGTAAAACATATAGATAAAGCGGCTGATCAATTTGTATTTTACAAACTGTACATCATGTACATTAAGTCATTTTTTTCTCTTGCATGTACATTGTTGGTTGACCGTTATGGAATAACCGTTTCACAGATGATATCGGATATGTTCCTTATGTCGTAACTACAGTACCCTTCCCTTTTCACGAATGTGACCTAACGAAATAGACTATTTACCGGATTTGTAATAACATAAGCAACACGACGGGTGCCACATGTGGAGCAGGATCTGATTACCCTTCCGAGCACCTGAGATCACCCCAGTTTTTGGTGGGGTTCGTGTGGCTTAGTCTTTAGTTTTCTATGTTGTGTCATCTGTACTATTATTTGTCTGTTTGTCTTTTATTTTTGGCCATGGCGTTGTCAGTTTGTTTTCCATCTATGAGTTTGACTGTCCCTTTGGTATCTTTCGTCCCTCTTTGTAGACATTTTTATTTTTCAATATATATTTTTTTGTCTGAATTTTATTTTATAACTTTGGTTGTAAAATTTAAAACAGATTATTAACTATTTCTGTAAGTACATCGTGTATTCTAATGCATCTGCTGTTTATCCTGAAATCGAATGATAAAAGGAGAAATACATCGTATCATATATATTTATAATCCTGATGTTAACAAGGATCCGCTTGAATATTTGTACAGCGTACATAAAGCTCTGAAATGGTGCGTATCACAATTATTCACAGAATCCGACATTTGTCTACAATGAGGACAACTCATTTGGTAGACTTTTGAAGGCCAGTGTTGACTGACACAAATATTTTCAACTTCAGATATTGACTGTGACTTTGAAACAGGACAATGCGGATGGAAAACAGAGGAAACTACCTACAAATGGACAAATTGGCATGACAGAACAGATTCTTCTTCTACTGGACCTGATGTTGATCACACTCTTGGTACCAGTAAGTATAAACAAGCGATCGAATTGTAATATAAGGTGAAAACAGCTGTTATAATTTATATATAAGACAATGTAAGGATCCTGGATTTTATGTCTAAGATGAGGCGGTGTCTGAATATAGTATCGTTATAGAAAATTGAAAAGAAAAAAAACAGTAAGGACCAGTTTTAACCTCTATTTGAATCTACCAGGAACTGTCAGGAGTTCTGTTCTAGAACGGCCCGTTGAAACATGTGAAACCTTTAGAACAGTTTCTGACAGAAACGGTTCTACCCTATAACAGATCTGGACAGTTCTAACCGAGACCAATTTTCACAGTTCTAAATTAAAATGTAGAACAGATTCTGATAGTTCTACCGTATTCCAGATCCTAACAGTTCGATCTCTAGAACAAGTGTGGACCATCTGTTCGTGTAATTATTTATTTTATTTATTCATTAAATGTATTTGATTTCTGTTATTAATTTATTATATTTATTTATTTTGTTATTTCAGTTATTCATTTGTTTATCTATTTATCATTTTTATTCTGCTTTTTTCCTCATTTTCGTTTTTGGTTAATTTATCTATATCATTTCAAACAAAATATTTCAAACAAACGAGTTATCTTTGTTACTTGTTAAATATCCAGCATTCTTCATTTTAGATACAATTTTAATTCCTTTAATATAAGCGCCTGTCGACATTTACATATATACTGCTACTGAACGACTTATGTATCATTATAATATAAAAATAAGGAGATGTTTCATAATGTGTTATTGTACTGTGTCAAGTAAAATCGGGTAAAACAATACTCCCAAAGAACATTACATGGTCACTGTGTAATCCAAATATCATACCTAATGCTAAAACCCTGAGAGTGTTCCATTGCCTAAACGTAAGGAGAATTTAATTATTAGTATATTGATAATTATGGAAATATTAGAAGTCTATTTTGTCATGGTTTTATCATTTGTATATACAAATAAACAAGGTTTTGATAAAATATTACTCATAGACACGGAGAAATAACAGAATTAAAACATTAGATTCAAGACTGGAATTATATTTAGTATTTAATCTCTTTTATTTAAAATGTGACTAGCATGGAAAATACAGCTAACTGTCCATGTTTAAAATGACAATCAACTAGCATCTCTAATTTTTATATCCCCAATGTTATACTCCCGCTTAACAGAATGAGGGTATATAGCGACTGGTTGTCCGTTCGTCCGTTCATCGGCTCGTCCGAACAAATTTCTTCTGTATAGTAGAGTGAATCTCACCAAAACATTCACATACACTTCATAACGTAACGTAATTGTGCACCTCCTATTTGACATTTTAATCAGAAGGATTTCTAGAGTTTCCAATGCCGATACATGAACTCTGGCTTTTCATATTATAATCGGGGAACACTCCATCCTAACCAATAAACGGAGTTTAATCAAACGTTCGCAGAATCTTCAATCTTCATAATATAATGCCATTGTGCACCTCTATTCATACTGTTTGATCAGAATTTTTTAGGTGTTTCCCAAACAAAAACATGGACTTTGCACTTTCATATTATGTTGAGTAGATCACCCATCCGTAACTTCGAAATCAGTGGATAACAGTCAGTCAAACTTTTACAGATTCTTCATGACATAATTCCATTGTGCACCTCTTTTTACTTTTGATCAGAATCATATCTGAGGTTTCCTATACATAAACACGGACTTGTTTCCTACTCAAGCAAGGACTTTGCCAATTGCTTTATTTATGGAGTGAGGTACCCATTTTTATCTTCCACTACTAAACTTTTTTACAATTCGTCCTCGCACTCTTCACCATAAAATGTTATTGTGCAACCCTATTTTGATTTTTAATTATATTAAATTTCACAATTTCATTCAGCAAATGTTGTGCACACAAAAGTACAAATATATATCCTGTTCTAGATCTCCTCCTAGAATCTAATAAGAATTTTATGAAATGTCCACAGAATCTTAACCATTTAACAACAAATTGCGACGACTTTTTGTTTTTTTGTTTTGGTCTCAATTATTCTGAGGGTTAGCATAACCAAGGCATGGACTTTGGAAGGAGCGGGGCTATCATTTTGTGACCTTTGCACCAGGACCTCTACTTGACATTTAGAACTATTCTAAGATAGAGCAGTTTCTATAAGTTCTACCCTTGTACAGCTTTGGGCAGTTCAGACCTTGAACTGATTCTGACAGTTCTATCCTCATGGTCCTAGAACTGATATTTGACAGTTCTAATCAAAAAGTATTGTGATAGTTCTACCTAGAACTGATTCTCAAAGTTTTACCATAGAAATGATTCCGACTGGTAGAGTAGAACTGTTCTACTGTTTTACAGTTCTATGACAGATTATTCCGATAACTCTACAGGAGGTTATAATTGGTCTCAACTGTAGCCCACATTATTCATGTTATTTGTACAGCATTTTAGACGAAAATATATTAGATACCAATGGTTACGTTTTTGACAATCAATATTGAGTTTGCTTATAATTATTCAGATTTTAACCTCCCTACCCCCTTTATTCAAAAAATAAAAATAAACACACAATTAAAAGGACCCAAAGAACCTTCACCACTAAGAAACGGAGAATTTAGAATTGAGGAAACGTCGTTCCATTCATCATACCTTTTATAGATAATCACAATGCACTTATGCCATATTTCCTGCATATATGTTATTGAGTAAGCTGGCAATCCAATAACATGATCAAACAAAATTCAGAATTGATTAAAAATGTATTATTGGTGTACAAATATACATGCATGCACAATACAACACATATACTTTGGTTTTGTAAATAATTTGATGTTCACTTTAGAAATATTACAGTTTTCTATAGAATTCCTATATCAACGATCTTGAAGAAAACGGACAAACTTGAACGCCTTACATATATGTTACTCAATTTGGAGCACTATTATGTCAGTTTGGTTGCTTCATTGTAAATCGGTGCAGCACATTGCTTCATTTTACCTTTAGTTAATTATTATCAACATATCCTGAACTGTTTTGTAACATAAATTCATTCTGTTATATTATACCTTAATTCACTTATGACGCAAGCACGTGAACTTAAACAGTCATGTTTAAACGCCCTTATAGTTCACATTTTACACCCAAATACTTGCTCAAAGATGCACTCTGTTTAGATCGAAAAATATTACCTTTTTATTCATTGTTCTAGTTTTTTTACAAATTGCAAAGTCCGCCACATTATAAAATGAATTTGTCAACTTAAAAGAATCCACTAGTTTTTATACTTTCTTCGAAATACGAATTTGATCGTCTTCCCTCATTTGTGTTTGTGTTTTGTTTTAATTGTACACTTACGTTTATATTTTTTGTCAATAGGTGCTGGAGGTACATTTACCTCGATGCTTCAAACATACCGAAAGGAAGGAAATCCAAGTTAACAAGTAGGACCGTATATCCTGATGGTGATGCCTGTTTTACCTTCTGGTATTATATGTATGGAAGGGATATTGGCACGTTAAATGTTTATCTTGATTTCGAAGACGTGTCAACAATTGCTTGGTACAAATCTGGAAACATTGGGGAAATATGGTTGTTAGCCTCTTTAAACATTTCTTCATCTGAACCATACAAGATTATTTTTGAAGGTATTCGTGGAAAGGATTCAAAGGGGGATATAGCATTGGATGATATTGTACTGCTTCCTGGATTATGTGAAGAAGGTATAGTAAATGTAGATGGTAACTTTTTGGTAAATTCCTATGAAGCAGAAACCACACTTATTATGCCGTTAATAAGTGTCTTGATTAACGCATACTAGTTGTTAATTTGTCACACTTTTTATAAAGAAAATGTCCAGATTGATTATGTAAGAAAAACAAAATTTATTATCTAATCGGCACAAATACATTTAGGGACAAGCGATTAATTTAGCGTTTCATTATTATGACAGTTTATTTCTAATCGATTAGTAATAACAAAACCGTTAACGCCAGAGCATCAATATGTAACCCTTAAACAATTAGCATTTCCGAAATTGATTTATTTTATCTTTCTTGAAGTGTAATTCTTTATTGTTACTGATTTATATGTAAACGGTAACATTGAATTCACATGTTGAACATTTTACACTTCTAAATTGAATCAATAAAGATTGCAAAACTTGATTGAAAAGGAAATGAAAAGACTGCAAATATATCGTACTAGTATCTAGGTGATTATTTGCGTAACACGAATAACTATATAATATTAAATCAAATTCTACTTACCTTTAGAGTGGCATGCTCTCTGTGCTTAACATGATCCTTGCACTAAATTGTTTAAGGGTTAGCAAGGCAAAGTGTAGGCTATAATCTAACATATTGGGTTTTCTTTATTTGCAGTCGTCATTTTTCCACCAACATAGCTATTTTAAAATTCACCAGCAACCTGACTCAGTGTGTTTTTGTTATACAATAGAAACAACTAAGGATATGGGATATCCATCCCTGACATAAAATCAGTACATGCACTTCAAAATACGAACAAAAAGCAAAGGAACAACGCTTGTATTACTGTTCTGCATCTCAATATCACAGTGAGGCCTTCAACCCGGAACAATAAAAACTCTCACCTCACCGCAAGTTTTATCACCGGTTTGAGCGGAATTCTTTGCCAAATAAATCGGATAGACTTTGTTAGACACGTTTATTTCCATAAAATAAATTCAGCAATATATATAAAAGTGGCATTTTATACGTGAACTAAAAGCAATCTCCCGAAAAAGAAGAACATTTAGAGGTCACAATCTGGTCTGAAACAATGTTAATACTTTTCTAAGATCAGCTTTACTTGACGACCGCATTTCGTGAATACCAAAAATGTAGACAATCGTCGAATACACTTGTGTTCGATTGTTATATTGCAGAATTGGTAGATTTAAACATAATTAGTTTATTATAAGTTTTGAAATTTGCAGATGCTAAATACAAGGAATAAACTACCCACTTAATAATAATGGGTTATCAAGAAATATTAATCTTTGATGTGTATACGTATTAAATACTTTTCATAGCTTATGTCTACGAAAGGAAGATTTTAGTTAAATTTAGCATGAATAAATGTTTCTTAATAGAGTAATACAATGCTATAAGATTATTTTGTCAAGAAAAATAGAAACAAATGCTAATTATTGGTAGCCACAATTATGTAAAGATACACCAAGAAGAAAGGTACATATTGTGGTTCTTATATCATAAATCATACCAAAAGCACCTGTAATAGTATATTTAGCCCGAAACGTTTTTGCAACAATTGTTTCAAATTATTTCTTTTCAATGCTCTTAAGTTTGGTATAGGACTTGGCTTTCCAACTGTTTTGATTCGAGCGCCACTGATAAGTCCTTTGTAGACGGAACGCGCGGCTTTTGTTATGAAATATAAGCTTGATATCTTTGATTGTGTTTACAATCACTGGGTCGATGCCACTACAGATGGACGCTTCGTTTTTCCTTTCTTGATACATAACACGTATTGTCTTTAGACGTTAGATCAAGGGACAGGTTTACATTTGTTTTTCTAACACACGAAATTAAAAAGTATTATTTCATTTACAAGCACTTGGTTGATACCACTGCTCGTCAACAGAAACTCTGCTACTTCTATCTTCATCGTTCACTACCTTGATTTAAAATTAAACTTAATTCTAATATGACGTGCTTCCTTCGCTTTGTAAACAACAACGTGATAAAATTCTCGATACTAGTATATCTATACTTAGCGCAGACTCAGAGATGTACATATTAATGGCTGTTACTAGCTTTATACTTCCCATGTAAATCCAAATGTATCGTAACCCATGTGCAAACATTATGTGGATTTCGTTGTGTTCAAATTGAAATTGAAAAGAAACTACAAAACCGTTTTTCCTATTTTAATGCAAAAGAATTAATGCATAAGATCTTAAAATGTATAAAATCGAAATAAAATAAAATTCTGCGAAATTTCATGAATGATGTTGGCGCATTAACGTCATGTTTGAAGATGACGTCATTCAAATGAAAAGATTATTCCATTACGTGTACTCTACAATTGGAAAGCAGGTCACGGTTTGACCCCAAGTCTATCAGCAACAATGGAAGTCACGTGACCGTGAAAATTCAGTAAAACTACGGATGAGACAAACCTCATTTTACTCACTAAAATATTGCCGTGATAAATACTTATAGTTCTAAATAATCTTGAATATACATAGTTTTAACTCGTCAAAACTTACACATCAACTCAAAGTCCTTTATTCTTTATTTTATCTTCAAACTTGAAGTTTGTGTGAAAATTGTCAAGTCTCCTGATCGAAAAATCTAAATATTTTCGAGGAAACTAAAATGATGGGCTGAATTTAAATTTAATGAAGCATCTCATTAAGACAAACGCTCGATATGAATATCTAGGCAACAGAGTTTTGAATAAGCAAACGTCAAGTTATTTTCGACACGAAGCGGTGGTTTTGACCGTTTTTTTGCCGATTTGTGCAAGTGGTTATCTCCCCTTGATATCACCAGTCAAAAATAAAAACCCATCAAAATGAATAAAAAGGAGTTTACTGTACAAAAATCAGGAAGAAACTGAATAGAATTCGATTTACAACTATGTTATTATAATATATATTAAGAAGAGATACTTCCCTACTTTTCAGAGAAGGATTAGATGTAAAAATTAAAAGACAAAATGAGTAAAATTAGGAAATGTAACCCTATTTTTTTAACCTATATTAATATAAATTAGCTCTGGCTAATGAAATTTACTTTGTAATTGTTATAATGGTATATGGGTTTACTCCTAGTACAAAGTTTTTGAGACACTTCTAGTAATTAAATGTTGAATGCATTTTCATATTTATACAATTTGAATAATCTTTCTGAAAATGAAAATAATAATTGTACTGATCATTTATATCATTTTTATATTCTATAATGTGGTACCAAGAGTCACACAATAAATTTCTTCAAAGTAAAAAGCCTTTAAACTCAAGCTATGTTTCTTAGTTGAACATTACAGTACTGCCTAGAATATATCCTCCAGAAAAGGATAAGTTTACCAAAAATATTGACAGAAATTCTGTAAAAAGAATACTTCAAATTATAAGTAAAAGTGACATAATTTTGGATTTTAAAATCATTATTATTGTAAAATTCAATTATTAGATTAGCTAGCACAGCTACTAGCCATTGCCTAATATCTCAGGGTATTTTATAAATTATAGATTATGAAAGTAAACTTTTGAAATAAAATGGGCTTCTACTCTTCAGGTTGCTGTATCAGCTGGTATACATATTTATAAACAAAGTGTTGTTTATTTTATCTTAATAATATGATATTTATATTACAAATGAAAGTTGTCTGGACAAATCTTGTGCATTTTACTTAATGATCAATGGATTATTAAATTTGACAAGAATTTGCAATTTGAATAAATTCAATTTTGTAAGAAAATATCACTACATGTGTGAATTAAGGCAGCAACCATTTGATTTTCTGGGGGGGGCTATGGATTTTTTTGGAAAAAAAAGTTTGTTTCCAGTTTTTGGAGAAAAAAATAATTTGTTTTTGACCCTGAGAAAAAAAAATTGTTTGTTTCACCCTCAGCTGCCACTATATGTAATGCTAAAATTGAAAGAAAAATTGTTTTCGACTTGTCGCCAAAAATAGATTGTTTTTCGCAGAAGGCGAAAAAAAAAGTTTGTCCGGAAAAAAAATCCATAGCCCCCCCCAGAAAATCAAATGGTTGCTGCCTAACTTCTTGTTTGACTTGATGATCTAGTCTTTGCTCTTATTAATGTAGGTAGCTTACTTAGTAAAGAGATAATTAAATAAGCAAGGTTTTTTTTCATTTCCTTTTTAATATGATCTTCATATGTTTTCTCCTCCAGAAATGTTCCTATACAAGGCATATTCTATTGTTATTTTTCTTGTGCTTTTGACCATCCATATGCTATCATTAATTTGTCAGATTTGTTTCGAGTATGAATAATATTTTATAATACTAATAGTTTCAAATGCAATATTTAAAGATGTCTTCGTTTCACATTTCCAATGTGTAATTTTTATTATACACATGACCATGACACATATTCTGTTAACGTTACATGACGTATGTTGAAAGAAGAAAACAATGTCACCGTCAATTTGTGTAGGGATCAAGAAGGGTTTTAATTAATTTGAAATGGAGGTATCGTAATATGGAAGTGTGAAAACAACAATTTTCAATCACATTTTCATCCATATCTTTAATAAAATCAGTGTTTTAGAGTACTTTGGAAACAGGTACAATGAAAAGAAGTTGAACTTCAGTTTTCAATCTGTTTTGAACTAGAAACGCAGTCAAAACCAGGTACAAATTGACATGACTGGTGGTCACTAAAATTGATGTATTACAGTAAAAATTATGGCTTCAAAATTGTGTAGAAATTTGAAATAGGTAACTCGGTTTCATTTAAGATTATTACCGTTCTTTCCGTATTTGGATAAGCAAACGTCAAGTTATCAAAATTCGATTTTTGGCGAACAAAAATAATGGCTGATAATTTTAGAACGGACAGGACAAAGAAACAGAAAAAAAGCTATTTTGGATAATGTTTGTATGTCGTATTGAAACTATATTGGTCGCAAAACCTATAAATTTTAAAAATCAATTATAATAAAAGCATGACAAGTTGAAAAAATAGTTATACGTCATTTATTTAGCCGATTGATTTGGTGGACTTTTGACGTCACGGACGACTGTAGCGCCACCTAATTAATTCCCCTGCTATTGTTGCTGATAGAGCTTGACGACAACGGACGTTTCAAGGAATTACTTTCCAACTGTATAAATTGAATAATATCGCATTAAAATGGAGTTTTGATGTAGGTATTGTTTCATTTTCTATTCTATTGCATCATTCGCACATTCATGGATTTCAGCAAGTCAACATGGCGGCTCACTCCTTAGTTACGTGGATTTGACAGTAAATAATACATACAATGCTAAGATTTATTTGAAATTTGTAGCTTTTATCTTACAGTGGGTAAAATAGAACAGCCATACACACGGCAATCTGACCTTCGCTTCAGTTTTTCAAATTACCGTATTTGTCCTACTAGAATCGAATAATTCATGCAAGCCATAGATTTGTTATCTTTTCACATGGCCTGGGCGGTTATATTTGTAATTTTATCCTCGCTTACGCTCGAGACAAAGTTCAAATATAACGGTCCAGGCCATGTGAAAATTTCGAACAAATCTATGGCTTGCATGAATCATTTCTTAAATATTCTACACAAAATTTATCAGAACTCCACGATTACGCATATCTTCTACACCGAAAGACTCATCGTACCCAATGATATACCAATGGATGGTTTATATAGCTAATTAATTGTGACCTAGAGCTATCAGTCGTTAATTCGAAAGTAATTTGGCAATGACAGGATTTATATTTGAAAAATAAGTCTAGTAGCTATATAAAAATTAGAAGATGTCGTATGATTTCCAATGAGACAACTATCCACAAGAGACCAAATAACAGCTATAGGTCACCATACGGCCTACAACAATGAATTAAATCCATTACACATAGTGAGCTATAAAGGTCCTGAAATGACAAAATCTGAAACAAATCAAACGAGAAAAATAATGGTCTGATTTATGTACAAAACGATAAACGAAAACAAATGTGACACACACCACCAAACGATTACCACTGAATTACAGGTTCTTGACTTAGTTTTCCAAAATTAAAATTACTCAAATAGTAAAATATATATTTTTCTGTTAATGACGAATAGTTTTAACAATGTCATTCTAGCTTTCAGTTTGGACTGTCACTTTGAAGAAGGTAATTGTAACTGGTCAACTGATCGTGATACGCCATATATTTGGAAAGTTTCAGTTGGATCTACCAAAACAAAATACACTGGTCCAGTTAATGATCGCACTACTGGATTAGGTAAGTGTTTACATTATATATCACTCAACATGCATCGTCTGTATGTTGCCTTAATAGTATATTATATAGGAATTAACAACAAAGTGCTGAACTTTTATTCTAAGACATGAAATACATTTATTTAAAAACACCTGAATATCATATACCTTGTATAACCAAGGCAACGGGCCCTGTGTTTAAAATGGTCCATCGTCCAAGGATAAAGAGTGGACTCTTATATACAAAATCTATTTTCTATGTTTAGTAGTACTACATAAGTTACATTATTTTTCATTACACACAAAAATGCAACCAAACAGCAATATTTCAAATTAGATAAAATACATCAAAAGACACACTACAATCTTATACATGTACAGTACCTTAACTTATAAATGACATTTAAATTTGTACACCTGGATTACACTGTAAGGCCACACCAATTTGATTAATAGTTCTTCGGACATAAGCTCCAAAAATGTGGGGCGAGCGAGCGAATTATTTTTGTTTTATACATTTCTTGAAAATGAGTATTTTTGAGGCGAGTGCTCTACAAGTGAAGCGGGCGGTATAATTTTTTTTAAATTGTGTGATTTAAAAGTTGTACAATTTATGCTCATGTTATAACTGGGTTATTTCATAGAAAACGAGGAGCAACAGATGCTCTAATGCATATAATGTGATTTATTGGTGCCTGTACCATATCAGACTTTCTTGTTCTACTGTGGTTTAGTTAATTTTGGTTATTTTCTTCAAGTAAGCTTTGTCTATGTGAATTTTCATTTAAATCCATATATATATTTAGGAAGCATAGCAGATGCAGTTTTACAAGAGGAAGTATGTTAGTTAGGTAAATGACACATGTTGAATAAAATTAAAATATGTGTATGTATCCAAAAATGCCCTGAAAGATATTTGATAGTTTTCATTATATGGTAATGATTGTTTATTGTTGTAGTTCAGTGTTTCTGTTGTTCCGTTGTTTTCCTCTTATAGTTGATGTGTTTCCCTTGGTTTTAGTTTGTTACCCGGATTTGTTTTTGCTTAATCGAATTATGACTATTGAACAGTGGTATACTACTGTTGCCTTTATTTATTGGCTGCTTGACATCCAGTTGGAACTATTTATGCATATTTAGGATCAAAATAATGAGTGAGGTGAATATTTCTTGCTTTGTACTAAAACAACATCCTGAGTAAGATAGTTATATTGCTATACATGTAGATCCAAATGTATTAAAATATTCCCTTAAAATACCTGTCATCCTATTCACATGCATTTTTTCTTACTGAGCAAAATTTTCTTTCCTTTTGCTCCTAATAGCTGTAATGCATTTAAAACTCTTTAGCTTGGCTAGAAGTGGTTGAACCAATTACACGCCCCTAATTATTATGAGCATGCCAATCACAATATGGCATCACCTTGGTCTCGTTGGAACTCTTTAAATCTCCCCCACCCCCCACCCCCACAACAAAAGAAGAGTTTTGCTTGCATGCCAAAAGACTAATAAGGGATATCGTGTTTCATCAACATCAAGTACTTCTGTGATTTTTTAAAAGTTCATGGAATTTACAATTCATTTCATCCAAAAGATAGATAGGTCTATGTCTGTTGAAACAAGGATCGGGGTGACGATGGTTCTAACAAATGTTGATGTTGATGTGTTTTGGTCATCTAACGAAAGATTTTAAAGGTAAAACGAGAAGCATTTCGGATAACTGTGTGTTCAATAACTACTTGTCCACGGTAATGAGATGACAAAACTGCATGTTGGCATCCCGATTTTGACCTTTATTTACAAATCGATTTATCACACGTTCGTTTAAAACGATAGGAGCATTATATGCAACAGAAAAGTGTCTATGTGAAAAAAATTTCAAGGAGAAACTAATTTTGGAGCGGCATGCGGACCAAAAATTTGTGGAAGCGGTAATTTTTTTTTTTTATTGAAAAGTCAATTTCTCCAAAACAGGAGCAGGATAATCCAAAGAACTATTAATCAAATTGGTTTGGCCTAATGTGACGGTCCGTGATTTTAATAAGTCACATGCACGACGTTGTTCATTCATTGATACTTTATTTCTTTTGGGGATGTATAATGTTCCAATTAGGAAAAGAATGTAAGTACAAAATTATTAATAATTTATTGAAGGTATAAGGTTTATTTATATTTCAGTTGCATATTTTATTTTTGTGAAGATAATGGTGTATCCATGGCTTAAGTTAAACTGTCGAGTTCCCGTTCGCAAATGATATCAATTGGCTGGAAGTAAAACATTTAAACTGATATTTAAATTAAATCCTACATTTCCAAATAACTCATTTAACTATATTCAGTATGATATTGGTTATGACAGAATTTTTAATAATTTTGTGGTTTGGGTTGCAGGTTATCGTCCTTTAGCCTTTCCTGGAACGATTTTGGTATAGCTAATTTCAATCTTGTCCATTTTAAAATCCAGTTTTTTATTCTAAAATCCAGTTTTTTATCATTAAAGATAATGTAAAATGTATGTAGAGTTGTGGCGTTTAATATTTTTTTTTTTTTTTTTCATCTCAAATACCTTTAATTGTATGTATTTCACTTTTTTTTTTTTTTTGGCGAGGAAAAAGGTTGTTTGTAATATTGAACTTTTATGTTTCCAAATAGTTGTTGGTTAATGATATCATTTATATTTATTGGCCTTTTTGTATACCTAATAAAATTGAGAATGTAAACGGAATGCGTCAAAGAGACAATAACCCAACCAAAGAGCAGAAAATAGCCCAAAGCCACCAATGGGGCTTCAACATAGCGAGAAAATCCCGCACCCGGTGGGCTTCAGCTGATCCCTTAACAAAAATGTAAACTAGTTCAGCGAAATGGGCCCCACACTAAACTCCGAAACATATAAATAAACCAAAATTTAAAAACACACAAAACTAGCGCTGTTCCTTTGCTTTTGTGTTTGTTTTTGCTGTGCATGAACTGATTTTGTGTCAAGGATGGATACCCCATATCCTTTGTTTTTTTATCAATATGTTCCTGACTAGGATAGGCGCAAAATGTGGCGGGGTTAAACATGTTTTGTGATATCTCAACCCTCCTCTTTAGCTCTATCCAATGTGGAATAAACAAAGACACAGCAATACGCACAGTAAAATTCAGTTTAAAGAAGTCCGAGTCCGATGTTAGAATGGGCCAGTAACTGACGTGCCAACTCCAGAACTCAATTAAACTGATCGAAAGATTATGCTTCATCATATGAAAATCAAGCACAATCCCTCCCGGTAGGGATTTAGTATCATGCCATCATAAATTATACGAGGAGAACATAACCCATAGCATGGCAACAACTGGTCTTAGAATAAATGTGTTTGTTTCCCATGCAAAGACTAGTGGATCAATATTAATTCCAACAAATGCCATCTTTAATGACTTGACAACATTACTAAAATGTAGACCATGTTTTAGCAAACTAGAATTATTCTCATAACAGTGTGGACAATAAAGGCAACAGTAGTATACCGCTGTTCGAAACTCATAAATCGATAGAGATAAAAACACATCCGGGTTACAAACTAAAACTGAGGGAAACGCATCAAATATAAGAGGAGAACAACGACACAACAAAACACAACATTAAAATGTAACACACACAGAAACGAACTATAATATAACAATGGCCATTTTCCTGACTTGGTACAGGACATTTTATGATAAAATGGTGGGTTGAACTTGGTTTTGTGGCATGCCAAACCTCCCGCTTTTATGGCAATGTTAAATATAACATTAAAATGACAACATTACATGACAGGACTACAATACAATTAAATGGGAGAACATATAGGACAAAGAAACACACAAAAAATAGCTAACAAAAGGTACTAGGTTTAAAATTTAATACGCCAGACGTGCGTCTCGTCCACACAAGACTAACCAGTGACGCTCAGATGAAAAAGTTTGAAAGCCAAAACAAGTACAAAGCTGAAGAGCACCGAGGACCAAAACTTCCAAAAGGTTGCGCTTAACACGCCCAGGGTTTTCTGCCTGGGACAAGAACATCCTTATTATTTAGAATAATTTATAATTTTGCAAACAGTAAATTTTATAAAATGACTATATAATAGATATACATGATAAAGTGGGGACTAACTACAGAATAAAACGGATACATTACATAAAACAACTTAATCCAACACATAATACTTTTGTTGGTTATAATACTGAATCATTTACCTTTAACTTGTTTGTCATCGGCTATCGATAACATTGATTTTACGCTCACGCAGTCTGTCAGAGACCTTCTAGTGGGGATTTAAATAATCACTTGTTACACATTTCGATACATAAAATGAAACTCTTTTCTCAAAACAGTAAGGAAATTTATTTAAATATTCGTTATATCAACACACTCAACAATTTCATTTTAGAATAATAAATGTTCAGAGCTAATATCATTAAATAATCGAAACTGAATACATTTACACCTTTGGATTTTCATTGTAAAAAATAAGTCGATGGGGTTGATTCACAAAATATATTGAGAGTAAAATGCTCCCACGTTGTGATCATTTAAGAGTTACCTACCATTTATTCAATGCGTATGATTTGTTGGTGAAAAGAGTTCCAGACGATTATTTTTTTAACTGGATATGTTTCACATGGATCATCGTTTGAATCATTCAGCAGTGGCGGATCCAGAAAAGGGGGTTGGGGTTCAGGGTTTCGAACATATGTTTGGAACCCCACCTTATCCTCCTTGGTTAGGAACCCCCTTTTTTGAAAATGGCTGGATCCGCCCTGATTCAGTCATACAAAGAACTCATATTATTAGTTTGCCTTGGATATTCCAGTACTACACAACTCAATTGCTTCTATTTATGTATATATCTATATGTATATCTAATTAATTAAAAGACTTTTCTGTTTGTATAATGCTTTTGTGTAAAGGGGAAAACTGTTACGCGTGTGTGTGATCCTTTTTTGTCTCTTTGACCAAAGATAGTGTGTCATAAACTAAATTGCAGTACTTGTCGATATATCATTCTTGCATCTCACGAATTTGGGTCTTTTACTTACAAAACTTATTTTCTTGTAACGTATTTTATTGTTGAAGAATGAATGTTGCCCGTTTTTTAATTTTATTGTCGTTTGTTTGTGTCTCATTGACATACAACCGGATCCCCTTTTCTTTATATTTAAAAACATACGAGATGACATCAATACTAATTCATGATATAAAACAAGAAAGGAAAGGAAAATCTCTTTCATTATTATACTCAATCTCGAAGTCACAATTTGGTCTTTTAAAAAATTTAAATAAATAAATAAAAAAAAAAATTGAATAATTGGAAAATGGTTACGTTGTGTAAATTAAAACAATTATTTCAACTTCAATCCATATTAAGCTGTTGTTTTGCCCGCTTCGAGCTAATTTTAAAATTAATTTCCTTCATGATACATATTATATGCACATTTTCACGGCGATCTTGAAAAGAAAGTTGATATATAAACTGCCGTCAATTATTGTGTGTGTAAGTTTGGCCGTTTAAAATAAAAATAAATAATTGATTCTAAAAAGAAGAGATTGAAAAGTATGTGCATGAGAACCCCCCCCCAAAAAAAAAAAAACACACACACACACACACACTCAGAAAAGGAAGAAAAGTCGGTGCATAATCATTCTGCTACCAATGGTTTTCACGAGTATAGTAGTTAGCAAAAAGTGCCAGATTCCAAAATACACCAAACTATACATTTTACCTACTTGTATTTCGTGAAGTAAATGCAAATTTTATAAGGCTTGGTCCAAATAGCTTTTATTATCCAATAGCTTGCAAGTACGAAAAGACCGTACGAAAGTATATTTTGTCTATATTTTGTAATCATTGCACAACTATTGAAAGTTGATCATGCATTCGTTCTAAATTTTTTACACAAGATAAATTTTAAAAGATATTAAGTGAAAAATTAGAAAAACCGCAACGGGTTAATCGCTTTTAGTCCGAAAAGATAATAGCCAACACATATATTGTAACTTTTAAAGCTAGTTAAAATAATTTTATGTTAAAAGAACGTGCGATATTATAAAATTGTTTATCAAAACCGAACAAAACGCAAGTAAAGAACGTTCAAGTAGTCAATATTAATCAAAACACAGAGGTTATTCCTGTTCTATTTTTTCGAATTATTAAATTTAGGCGTTGAGAACCTTTGGTGACCACACAGTTTAAATGTCTATAATAAGTACGACGAGATAAGTGGGCGTTACAGACCATCGCTCACCTAATTTAACCCAGTCAATGGGAAACTTGAGCCCGCCAAAACATGCTCTCGTCCACGCTGTTATGAAAATAAACTCATCATAGATACCAGGATTGAATTTTGTATTTGCGTCAGACGCACGTTTCGTCTACAAAAGAATCATCAGTGACGCTCGAATCAAAAAGGTTAAAAGGCCAAATAAAGTACGAAGTTGAAGAGCATTGAGGACCAAAAATTTCTAAAAGTTTTGCCAAATACAGCTAAGGTAATCTATTCATGAGGTAGAAAACCTTAGTATTTCAAAATTCAAAGTTTTAAACGATTCTAAAATAAAATTTGGAAAAACTTTCCATTTGCAATTCTCGTAAATCAGAACATTTTGCTAAAAGGTTTTCAAAATCATATTTGATATCATATTTCTGTATCCACCATTTGGCTATCGTGTTCCGTTTATCGTTTTCCTATCTTACAATCTTTTGCATATTTTGATTTGTTAAGATTGATTAGATGAGTCTAATTTGATCATACCTGTTCCCCTACTTTTGCTGGTAAGCAACACACGTTCCTTTAAATTGAATTAATGTTTCCCTCACATATTAAATTCCACTCGGTGTTGTTTATTTTTTTTTTCTATTTATTTTTATGTATTCCTCCCATTTCAATTTCAAATCTTATTTTAGATATACTCAATGATTTTAATATTAGGACCCTGCCCTTGAATGTTAGGTCTCGATATTGCAAACCTGAAGACACGTCTTAATTTTCTTGATTTTTCTAACCACGTAGCTTCCAGATTACCAATGTATCCATGCGTGACTTCCAATGCTTTAATTGGTTCACTTGACCACCTATTTCTTATATTTTGGAAGTTTTGTTTTCTAACGAACCAAATATACCCCTACAGTCTTAACATAATTTACCTTAGCTCCCGAGGTTTTCTCGTATATTTCTAAAACCGCAAATGTTTCCTCGATTGATTCCTCTGTTTTTGTATCGTCTGCAAACATGTTAAACTTTATTTTAACCTCTTTGTTTTCAATTTCTGTGTGGAGGCGAGGTTATTGAATTCCTTGAATTGTGGCTACCATCGGCGCTGCTCGTTAAATGTATAGCATCTGTGATGTTAAACAGCCCTGACGGATTGACCTTGAAATGGGACATTGTTTGAAAACCATTAGTCATTAAACAAGTTTTGGCATTTTGAGTAACATTTTAACCCATTCCCGGAAAGTTTTCCCAAATTAAAATTTTCTAAACATGCATCTAACCATTTCCATTCGGTATGTTGAAAAGGTTTTATTTGGTCCAAGAAAACTATGGATGCTTCCTCATGTTTAATATATATATATTCGTAGATGTCTTGCTGCATTCTATTATTGGTCTGTTTCTTTAATTGATAGTAGAGCAATTTTAAAACGTTTAGCGAGAATTTTGAAAATAAAAATCATAGTCCAGATTTAATAATGTTATTGATCGCCAGTTCTTAATATCCTCACTCTCCCACTTTTATATAATAGGGTTATCATTCTATGTATCTGTGATTCGGAAAGCGTTCTATCAAAATGTTTCTTTTAATATTTGCGTAAGCTCATTCTGTATCAAATACCAATACTCTTGATAAAATTCTGCAGTTATATGCATCCCGTAATGATGTATCCCTTCTCATTAATCTAATTGATTTAAAGATTTCATCTTTGGAATATCACTATCACATAAACGTTTTTCTACTTCAGAGACAGTTTTATTTCCCTTTGCTGTAATTTTTCCTAGCCTCTCGGTTCCAAACTCCTGAGGTAAAAGTTTCTCCTAATATTGCAATTGTTTGCCTAAGATTTCATTTATGTTATTTTGTATGTACCATTTTCGGATTTATTGTTTACCATAGTTTTCTTTTCCTCGCTTTTGTTAAAAAAAAATGTGGATTCATCACCTTTTCATACCAATTTATTTTTGATCTTATGTGTGCAGCTTCTGCATTTTGTTCATAAAATTCATTTATATCAATTTTGTGTTTTTAACCTCATTTCTATTTTGTTTCGGTTCGTCAGTTTCAAATAGAGTTTCTTATCTATGATCCCACTTATTAACCTCATTTTCGTTTAACCTAAATTCCTTTGCAATAGTTATTGTAATGCCCTTTATTTTGGTTTTGTTAGGTCCCAGAACTTCTTTTCATCGTTGAATTTATTCATGTTTTGTTTTAATGAATTCCAGATTGTGTCAAATGTATTTCAAATAGGTCGGGTTTTATTACACTATTGTTCATTTTCCAGTAACCCGGACCTACTCTTGGTTCTTTCGGTGTTCAAAGTAATTGTCAGGCCGTCGTGATCCTTGAACAGGAAATAAACACTGTTTGCATTGTTTAATCTACAATCGAGATTCTCGCTAGCGAGTAAATAATTCATTCTCGCGTATGATGTACCCCTTGAGAATGCGTCTTGTTTTTGTATATTGTTTACATTGGCACTTATATCGATTTTGTCATCAACAAATTAAAACATAACCACATTTGTATTCTTTTCGAATGGTTTTCTGGATGTATAAATACACACATCCACGTTAATTTTCTATTTAGAGAATGCTTTATCTATATATAACATGATACATATTTATTACAAGGTTAAATACTAACGATCCTACTGCCTGTCGATATTTTTATTTTGGCATTGCACAACATGCACAAGTCATGTCTTCTTTGACTGTCCATGGCGTTAAACACTAAATCCCTGGGATGTGTTTTAATTTATTTTAGTCTCTGATGCATGATTTTTATTATTAATTGTTTTTGGCTTTTAGCTTTCAGAAACTGTGAGTACTCTCAATTCGTACATTCGTGTTCATTTGACCTGTTGTTACAAATTTGTAATGCATTTTGTAATTCAATGTTTACTTATTTTGTGTTATATTTCGTCTCACTATTTTTAATATGTACCACCTTTGATAAGTATTTAGTATGACGATAAATGTTCACTTCTGTACTCGTACTCTGAACAACAAATTTATTAATTTTGTAAAAATGTTGACTTCCGTACTCCTAACAACAAAATTATTATATTTAAATTTACCTGTGTACGTTGTTTTATTTGACGCCATCTTGTCCCAGGTACGAGTTGTCTTATTGACACTCTTCCAACATATTTTTATTACTACCTGCAACGTCTATGTTTTATAGGCACCTACGTTTTAATATTGTATTTATATTGTGTCATAGATCAAACTTATTCGTTCAGTGTATGTTTACTTGTTTTTGTTTAAATGTCTTTTGATCGAGTTAAGCCATTTCAATTGATAGTTTATAGTGTGTCTTTTATGTTTTAATGTTACACTACTGTATCAGGTTAGGGTGAAGGTTGGCGCATGTTAAAACGTTTAAACTCGCTGCATTTGTATGCACATGTCCTAAGTCAGGAGCCTGTTGTTCAGTGGTTGTCGTTTGTTGGTGTGGTTCATTGGTGTGTCTAGTTTCTCGTTTTTATATAGATTAGACCGTTGTTTTTCCTGTTTGAATTGTTTTACACTAGTGATTGTGGGGCCCTTTATAGCTTGCTGTTCGGTGTGAGCCAAGGCTCCGAGTTGAAGGCCGTACTTTGACCTATAATTGTTAACTTTTATACGTTGGGACTTGGATGGAGAATTGTCTCATTGGCACTCATACCACATCTTCTTATTTATAAAGAAGACGAAAAGAAAACTACTGTTACGTGCTGGTGACAATTATAAACAAACAAATATATGAAAATACCTGTCATTCAGGACCATATACTTTGTGTACTACGCTTTTATGTACTCTTACCTAACGAAAATGAGTTTTAATACATATTGGTGTTACTGTATCAGTTGTAACCAATACAGTGTTTAGTAATAAAATTCCTGGCTTATTATCTAGTACGCCATACGCACATTTTATCTACACACGACTTAACAGTGATGCTCGAATCAAACACAGCAGGAAGATGGAGAGAATTGAAAACCAAAATTGCAAAAAGTTGAGACAAATCTAGCTTAGACTAACTATGCCTGCGGATGATATCCATTAACATGTTTTCTTTCATTTTTGGAAGGAGGAGGGTAAATTATACACAAAAGGCTTTTTATGGAAACTTACTGTGCACCTCTTATCACACTCTAGTTTCTGAAAGATAATGCATTACAGTTTAGGTTTAACTTGAAATGAATTTAACTCTCAACTTGGCTTGATAGTTATTTTAATAATATCTTGAAATAAATTTCTTGCATAAATTCAGATTTTTGAAAGTTAAGGGTTTCAACAATAAAATTGATCGTTGTTATTTTTAGACTTTATTATATAATTTCCGATCGTAATCTTTAAACCAAACTTTATGACAAACCATATCTATTTTATTTTTCCTTGGAGGCGATTTTCAATATGATTTTCTTCAATATAAATAAGAAGATGTAGTATGAGTGCCAATGAGACAACTCTCTATGAATGTTTTGCAGTGATGTCACAGATTGCGATTAAAAACAAATTTGAGATATTTTATCACAAATTAAAATCTACATTCGAACTATGATTGCCAAGTCCGAATGTTAAATAGATGTTTTCCACACAGCGGTTGTTACATTTATAGGAAAATACATGTACAATTTTTCAATCAAAACCGTTTGCTCTATTATATTTGAGTATAAGTGTTTTACTAATATAATGGATACTAACTCATAAAATCTTATATACCTATATGGAGTTATTTTCTTTCAGAACGATAGGTTTTTCTTTTGAAGAATCAACGCGGACGATACCATGTTTCAATGGAATATGCTTCAAGGCATAAAATAATGACCAATGTAAGGTCTTTATTTTCCTTGATTAACATGCAAACTATAATTTACCTAAACCTTTAATTCGTTTGCTAGTTATCATGTGTTGTTGCCAGTTTGGGTTTTACATTTTAATTTTCCATCTTTGATTGGTTTAAGGCAGAAACAATCCTTTCCTCCGAAAACTTTGTTGACGCACATTTTAACTTCCGAAACAAATAATGTGAAGCCCGTTTGTTAATTTATCGCTACAATAAAGGGACATTACGTGAAATGAATTTGATATAGCAAAGTTTTCATAAACTTTTAAAACAAGCCTGATTTAACACATTCGAAAATATTATTGATTCACACTGTATTGGAAATCATACTTTGACCTATGCATATCCTTTTTTTTCGCGTGACACATACATGTATCTCAGTTTTGTGCTCTCTTCGTGCTAGTTTTTTACATCTACATATACCTTTTACTCTATCAAGTGGTCTTATATTTTCTATACAATAACAGCCATGTACTTTATAATGGGGTGGAGGGAGTACAATATTTCATCCTAATTCTCAGTTTTCAAAAATTGTATTGCCATTCACAAGAGAGAAAACAATCATTCTGAATAGTTTATTAAAAATTGATGAAACAATAAGCTGCTTTTCCGCGATAAAAATGTCATGAAAAAAATAACACATCATCCCTCTTTAATAAACTAAGTTGATACAATAAGGTACTTACAAAGTGAGTTGTATTTTTCATACATCATATCAATTCATTTGTGTCCTGCTTCATGCAGGTACAGTAATATTTTTATTGTAACTGGATTATGATTTCTAAAGTTTATATTAAGATTAATTAGTGAGCTTTATTTCATTTTATAAATGAGCTACAAGGCGTTTTGAAACCTGAACGCACCACAAAAGAATATCCCACTTTAGTGTGGTTGGTAAAATAAGATGCAAATCATGCAAATCTTAAAATATGCATTATCTATAACTTATTACCCCGTTATTAGGATTGAAATTTATAATTTGATAGAAGACCTGAATATTTCATTTATTTTTCTCATTTTCATTCTGTACAAATTCACTTCAGTCAATATAAAAATCATGTTTTCTGCATCTTGTTTGAGATTGCTTTATAAAGGCTACTCTTAAGTACAGTCTCCAATATTTTAGTGTAATATGAGAGCATTTCATATCCTTGTCAAGTAGTTTATTTATTTTACCGATTCTTTGATAAATATCTATCCAAATGTCATTGTATAAACAACTTGTATTGGATATTAGTTTTATGACGGTTTTGAATAAAATCCATTTGACAGCCATTGTTTAGTGGTATTTGATTGTTCCTTTTATTCAAACAGCTGATGGACATTACATTTACCTGGAAGGTTCACATCTAAATGAGAGTATGAAGTTAAAAGAGGGTATGAAGTCTAAGTTAACCAGTACCATTATCAGCCATGTTGGTGATACATGTTTTACTTTCTGGTACCATATGTATGGAAAAACATTGGCACATTAAATGTTTACACTGAATCGGGAAACATCACTAAAAACAGTGGTCACAATATAGAAATCAAGGAAACTCCTGCAAATTTGCCAATTTTGATATTTCTGAATCAGAACCATATAGGATTATATTTGAGGGATTCGTGGCGATGGATATATGAGTGATATAGCATTAGATGACATTTTACTACGCAGGCGTTCATGTCCAGGTAAGTGAAGGATAATGTCGAACATCAATAAGTAGAGCTATTGAATATTTTGTAATTGTCAGAAATTCTAGTTTGCACAAGCAACTAGTTTATTTAAAAGTATATCTGACATGAAAGATTAATTGACCGTGTTTATTTGTCTAGACTGTAATAAGGACTTCCTAATCTTTCAAAAACAGTATGGTAAGAGAGCAATTACTTACAGGAAGAACAAGGACCAGCAGTGTTTTTCTTGGATGCTCCTGTATGAACTACAAAACAAGGAGGTAGACCAGATACATTGACCGGGTGGCAAACTACCAGTAGTAGAAAGCGAGCTTACAAACAAAGGGATTGAGTTTCAAGTGTATCGCCAAAATATCAAAAAGCTAAAAGTATATACCAGAAATTGTCAATAAAAGTACACGATTAAGAGAAGACATCGATATGTCCAAAAAAATGTCGGATACCGAGAAAAGAGAACAACAAATTAACTTGTTGATGATCCACAATTCTGTAACAGAAAACAAAAACACGAAAACTTTTAATTTCATGCGTCCGAAACGCTTTTCTGGATTTATCTTCATCATGAACTTCAAAGCTAAATATCAAATCCGAGGATGTATAAAACTGATATAGTGGAACAGCTACATGTAAATGATCAGAAAAGACCTAACATAAATAGCCGAATTCATCAACAAAGATAAGGCCAACTTTGCCTGAGGGAGTTTAAAATTTAGTTTTAATAATTTACAATAGGTGTCAACATCACTTTCCTGGCTATATAAAAAGAAGATGTGGTATGATTGCCAATGAGAACTCTCCACAAGAGACCAAATGACACAGAAATTAACGTATCCAGAAATAAACTAAGCGAATAGTGTGGATCGTGAACACTTCTGCCAGAATAACATTGTTGAATTCCGGCCAAAAGGTGATGAACCAATTGGGACATAAGGAATATACAAAACAAGTCAACTCTGGATCCTGCCAGACCTTCCAACCTTCAGAATTTCAGTTAATATTAGTTTCAACAAGGAATAGGTCTATTATACCACAAACACAGAAGTGAAAGATGAGGCACATGTCTTTGTAAAGAAGGCTGAGGAAGATGTTCGAGACCTTTACCAGAGGGATGATTACCAAATGCCTTTTGAGATGTAGGAAAGAAACACGAAATCCTTCGAGCAGGTAGCAGTGTTAGTATTGTGGGACAGAACTAAGAGAAAACTAAGTGAGAGATCACTGTCATTCATTGCAGTTGTTTTGTGTTAACAAAAAGATTTTTAGGCGACAGCCTAGCTATGATATTTCATTGATTTTGCCAAAATGAAAGAGGATGATTTCGTCCTAATTAAAATTGTCTATTTTGTATCTGTAATCAATCTAGCAATTTTGAATGTATCTGCACTTCTTAATTAGATATATTATTACGAACCAACTGGATGGTTGTTTTGAGCATTTAAAGATCCAAAGAAATCAGCCAATGTTTTTCTAGAGTGAACGCAATTGACGTTTGTTTTTTATTGTATATGTTTGCTTATTAGCAAATATGGGTTGGCATATAATTATCAAATCCTACATTACAATGTACTGTTACACTTGTATAATGTCACGGGAAATTAAACTGATTTAATTTATGATGGATGCAAGGTTTCTTTCATCTTTGGTTATGTTTATGTGATTGAGATCTACAAATATCCAGTATTAATTGTACCACAGAGATTAACACCGAAATTTACACAAATGCTAACGAATACTAGATATCTGTAGAAGTGATCTTAGTAAATTTATGAAATGATCACTAACTTATGCTTTTGTCGGTCGCAGTGCTCTACTATTGGTAATTATCAATTGATCATGTATATACAGCAATCGACAGAAAACACCAAACCCGACCAATTCCGTCTAGAACAACCAACAAAAATCAACCAAACAACTTAAAATTTGCTAATAGCAACACAAGTTCTCATTGATTCATAATCAAACTTAAATCCTCGATCAAAAAATATTACGTATGTATTCCATGTTGAAAGACTTGTTAAGACAATGATATACAACTGGTACAGTTCTATAGCTGAATGAATGATTAAACGCAATGAGCTGTTTATTTGGCATTGATTTCATTTCTATATTGAGAGAGTTCTAGTCTAAGTATGTATAATTTTGCAAAATTTAGATATCTCAAATATTAAGTATACTTTTTCCCGTTTTCTGACGAAGATTTTAACAATTACATTTTAGCCTTCATTGTGGACTGTGACTTTGAAAGAGGAAATTGTAACTGGTCAACTGATCCTGAAATTTCATATATTTGGATTATTTCATCTGGACCAACCAGATCACGTAACACTGGTCCAGATAATGATCACACTACTGGGTTAGGTAAGCGCTTACAATATTGTAAAGTATGCACTACATAAATGTTCTCTAATCATTTCAACCATAGGTAATGTTCCAGTGTTGAAATATTAAATATTTACGAATATCCATGTTTCTACAAGCCAACAGTTGTTATTCGATATAGATGATTATAGATAGACGTTTAACAATTAAAGAATTAATATATTAAAAGATAAAAATGCAATCGTTAAAATCAATACCATGTCTAATAAAACAGACAAAAAGAAAAAATGACACAGTCCACATACCACTAGGGAACAGCACGTGCCCAAGCGTTGAACTTACATTCTCTATCTGAAAGAGTGAACAATTCCGTGTTACTTCTGTTATAATCTTATGACTGAGCAATATACAACAATGAATAAGTAGCTGCGAGTTGTTTAATAATGTTTAAGAATAGAGATTTACAGATGAATAAAAATACATAAAAGATACAAAGAATTGTGTGGGACAAAATATAAATGAATAAAAAGGTTTACAACAAGAAAACATAATGCATGTCTTTATACTCTACTACGAGGGTTTTTAACGACATTTTAACGACATTGACTACCCATGAGGGTCTCGCACGGTCGGTCTTATACTCATTTTCGTTGCTTCAAATGTTTTGATCTAATTAAAAGTTTTTGTCTATATGTATTGGTTTTACTGTATATCTGTTGCAATCAATACAATGTTTTAAGTTCTAAAATCCCTGACAAAATGACGAGAAGACAAATAGTCCGTGGTGATCGCTGGTGCATGTGACACCCGCTTTGTGCTCATGATAGTACACCTTCAGTGATACTCACTCACTGATGTCACATTCGAGAAAAGTGGACGATATACAATTGGTTACAATTGAAAAATATCTGTCGTAATCGTTAAAACATGTACCTGGATAAACACCCAAACCATTCATTGTGCATTGAATAATGTATATTACCGTGACGGGGATAAAGTTAACCTTCAAGGATATGCATTTCGATGGAGACTGAGTGTATCCATTTTATCAGAGGTGTGTTCCTTAACTATTATGAGTCACATTATATTTTTGGGTTTTACTTTTAAGATACAACCAACCTAATAACACATCTTTACAGTTATTTTGAATTTGAATTATGTCTGCTGATAAAGGAACAACCTGTAAAATCCACATTCTTTGAAAGTTTACAAATACACATATTTTTTCCTTTCTTCGTCTAAAGTTTTTTTAACTTTTGCTGATTTTGAATGATGTCTTTCTTATGATGGTATTTTAGTAGGTTTAAAATGAGTGTATTGGCTCGACATTGCATATGTCGTTGAATGTAAAATTTGTATTATAAGACAAAGGAGTAGAGGCAACGAGGCCCTTAATTGGTCCAAATATTAGTGCAAATTAAAATTGCCATACATGTTTTTAATTGGTCTAACTATACTAAGTAACAAGGTATTTAGAAAATAAAACAAAATTCACTTTTATTTAGTTACCATTGCATCAAACCATGACGAAATATGTATATTTTGTAAAATGTCAGGACTTTCCTTGTTTAACATCAACTAAAAGGTATATTTTGCATTGGAAAAATACATGCGCACCCCAGAAACAACTTTGTATTTGATGAGATTACGTAAATACCTTTATAAAAGCATATCTAAAATTGAATTGTTTTTCTTGGCTGCTCACGATGTCTACATGAAGAAAATATGAATAAAAACTGCATAAATTCTTTCTACTGGCAGTTTTCATAGTTTTCATGAAAAGGGGCATATAATGACGTAAGTATGCCTTCATAACATATCAATTTTAGAAAATTCATTTATATTTCTTGGCCGTATACATTTCGAAACATAATGGGCACATTTGAAAATTGTCAAAACTTTATTTTCTTGGGCCAAAACGGGCCTTAATGCCCTTTTCCTTTAACATACGTATTGCAAACTAAAAACGTTATAACTATTTGTTCATGCATTTTAACTTCGAAATTGATTTGCTTTCAATTTTGATTCGAATGCCAATAATAATTTGTTTGTAAATGAAACATCTTATATGTATACTATAGGTTTTCAATTATTGCATCTGATATTTATGTTTATACATGTTATAAACTGAGAAAAGTCAAACATATTTCTTACTTTGTTTACATTTAATTCTGTAGAAATTTACTCCTAGCATTGAAAACATCATTCATTGTAACATCTTAATAAGCAATTAGAGTTTGATTTTCATGCAAGGATTCTTTTAAACAGTAGTGTTAATGTTAAGATTGTATCGAGTAACATGTTTCTTCTGAACTGATGATATTGTACATAAAAATTAAGATGTGATATGATTGCCAATAATACAACTCTCAACCATGCAATGGTCAAATCGCATAGAAGTTAACAACTATAGGTCACCGTACGGCATTCAACGATGAGCAAATCCCATACCGTATAGTCAGCGATAAAAGGCCACGAAAAGTCAAATGTAAAACAATTCAAACGAGAAAACTAAAGGCCTGATTTATATACAAAGCAAAAACGAAAACAAATATGATATGCAGCAGTACACGACAATGTTCCTATTGTCTATTGACAGAGATATACTCAAATTGCCATGCATATTGACATAGCCTCGAGCATGGTTATATTTAGGAACTTGTAGATGGCTGAACTCAGATAACTTCTATTAGATTCGTGAACATTAATCCTAACGGGTCACATTTTAATCCGCTAGATACGAGTTTTTACAACTAATGTCTTTAAAGTGATGATCGAGGCTGAAATATTTGAAAATCAAAACCTAATACAAACATTGAAGAGCAGATATAACCGAAAAGGACAAAATAGTACACGTAGAAAAATACAGCTAGTCAAAACTTAAAATCGACACTCATAATCTTTAACTGCCCTCTTTCCTTTCTTTCTATCAGAGGAGGGTTACTATTTGTGTCATATGTGCAAGTGTATGGAAACAGCATCTTCCATACATTTAATTTCCGATAGTTAAAATGGTGAAATATAATCTCCTTTTGGTGTAACCATGGCAACAATCTGCATTTATTTGATACAAAATATTGCATAAAAGGGATGGAAATTTATTGAATGTCCCTAAAATTTGGTCCAAATAGAATTTTAATCCATTTTAGTGATATCTTTTCTGAAACCATTGACATTTATCTATCAAGAGGTCTAATAAAATCAATGAATTTCCCCTCATTTTCAATAAGAAAATTTGTTTAAAAGACTACAATAATTTATGGCCCGTACAGATGTGAAAATACGAACTGTCAAACAGAAAATCGCATATAAAACATGCAAAAACAATCTTGAAGTTCATATCAACCTACTTTGAAAGCTTTATTATTCTTCACCTATATAGAAATTAACTTTCATATTTAACAAAATTCACCGGGGTCAAAATGGCAAACCAAACTCGGACAAGGAATAAAAGCTTCGTTCCGGGAGATACATTGTTTCATTCAAAATGAGTTTTATTATGGATAACAACAAAACAAACTACCAATTACCGTATTTTCCTGCCAGTAACATATCATAATACATGAGTCTATTGTTGAAGACTGTTTTTTTATTTTCTAAATTATTTCTGTTGTTCTTTATTTACTCGAACAGGTTATGGACATTATATTTACCTTGAAGGTTCAAATGTAGAAAGGGTATGAAGTCTAATTTAACCAGTACAACTATCAGCCATATGGGTGATACATGTTTTACTTTCTGGTACCATATGTATGGGGAAAACATTGGGACATTAAATGTTTACACTGAATCAGGAAACATCACAAGAAGACAGTGGTCACGATATGGAAATCAACGAAACGCTTGGAAATTTGCTAATTTTACCATTTCTAAATCAGAACCGTTCAGGATTATATTTGAAGGACTCGTGGAGATAATTCTAAGAGTGATATAGCATTAGATGACATTTCACTTATTGACGGCTCATGTTCAGGTAGGAAAGGGTCATGTCCAAGACAATCATTAAATATAATTGTACACTCTACATGCGCTGTAGTTGTCTTCCTGATTCATTTTACCCAAAGAATAACAGTTTTTAGAGAGATTCTTTATTATTGTATGCTCTCTTATCGTTTTTAGTTTACCTATGCTCCTTCGTAAGGGGTTATTATGATTAATGTCTTTCCGTCCGTTCGCCCATCATTCCTTGTGTCGGTTTTACTTTCATGTAATTAATATGTATTCGACCAAATGCTACTAGAAACTTAGTTAGTGATAAATGTAAGAATGTCCTTCTTTCCAGAAATTTGTAGAAATTCAATATTTGATAACATCAAAATAACATTTTTGGCTGTTTTATATCTTTTCGAAAGGTGAACCAACGTCGCCATTATCATCGGGTTGAAAGAAATCTTACAAGATATCGAAGTTTATTCCCAATTTTATGGATTGTAGACGTTTAGTATTTATTATACTCCTGGAAAAACAATTTTGGTAGCATATAGTCAATCATTTGTACGTTTGTCCTTCGCTCCATTTTTTTTCTATATGACTGAAACAAACAGTTTCCGGATGGTAACCTGAGTTTTCAAAGGCTAACTAGTTGATACATATGGGAAGAGGAATAACCTATTGCTCTTTGGGTTAATATGTCAAAGTTTTAGATGACTGTTGCTAAAAATATATAAGTGTTTTATTAAAAATTGTTTCCGAATAGTATCTTGCGTTTCCCAAAGGAACAAAAGGAATAACCAAATTTATTTGATATGGAAAATACACATTAGTTGCAATTTGTTGTTTCCGATTGATGTGTTTAATGTAACTTGATGGAATACAATTAAACAATACCAAATGGTTAAAAATATGAAAGAAAAGAAGCTTATACATTTAATTATAGGTTGGTTGGTCAAAAGACAATGTCAAAGTTCCTACGGATATCTTTACATGTTATGAAATTCCTTAGAATTTTGATTTCCAGATGAAAACTCTTAAATATGTCTTTTATTTTGATAGATTGTTTTACTAGGCATGTGTTCTAAATCTGACGGGTTAGCTAGGACCACGTGACGCCTTGACTCCAAAAACAAGAACCAATTAAACATTTTACGTATCAAGGCTCTGGAGGAAACATGGGCGATATATAGAGATTTAATAAAAAAAAAAAAACATAAGTTTTATTTTTTATTTTAGTAAAACAATTTGAACGTGTTTTCTTCGGCATGTTCGGGCTTGAAAGATTTTAAAGGGTTGATGGGATATCTTGACTTGCTACTTTTTAATTTTTGTTATTGGCTATATATCCGAGGCTTGGTATAGAAATGAAGGACTGCTACTATTCAGTATGGTGTATAGAAGATTAGCGAAATTTGATACTCTAATCTTAAACATACAACAGCATGCATGCGGGCATATGATTCTATTATTAGCAATACAATTGTATCACTGTAACAAATTATATACATTGTCTTAACGAAATAATTTACAACACCTTCTGCTTTAAACGCCATATGTCACATTTCCTGTTCAGGTTTAGTCATTAGTGACAATAATTGGGTTTTATAAAACGGGCCAAAGGATACAGTATGAGTTGCGTACTGTACGTACATGTGTATTAATAAACCACTTCGATGTGTTTCATATTTTAATAGAAGGCTTAATCAAAACTTCCTTTCCATAATGTGGCAACAGTGTGGAATAATATTAGTTTTAACACAAAACCAAAGCACGGTACATTCAACTTACATGTAAAGTAACAGCTTCATTTTTTTATATTAGATACAGTATAAAAAACAGCTGCAGAATTTTAACTTAAGATAATTTACTGCTGGCAACTTTTTCCAATCATCAAAATTTGCATAATTTATTTAATTTAATCGATTCATTTGATTTCAACATTGGTAAACTACTGTTGTCTAACATATTTCTGTTATCATAATTATACTTATAATTATTAGTAATATTTTTTACGGATTAACATTATCGTAATAATAAGTCTTATTATTATAATTATAATTATTATTATTATTATTATTATTATTATCAAATGATATACAACTTAAACTATTGAATTGAAAGGTTTGATATTTGTAGGTTTGATAAAACATCACAGACATGTCAGAAAACTGATGAATCTATATCGCTTCATGAATGTTCAAATTATTATCTACAACCTAACGAAACATCTTTAGTATTCGACCGAGAGCTTGACAACTGTTCAGCCGTATACCAAGATGCCCAAACTTCCATTACAACTTTATGTAACGATATCAACAATTCAGACATTTGCACCTTCTATCTCCCGGAATTGATTATGAAAGACCAAAGATGTTTTAAACCAAACTCATTCTGGCTTTCGGTCGAGTACAAGTGTGAAGGTAATTTTCTTACAGAGAAAATAACATTATAATTGTGTTAATATGCATAAGGAAAACAAATCAAATTTTAATATAATTAAATATAGAATATTGATATTTTGGTTTTACACCCTACTATAAATGATAGCCTACGAGTGTGCTAATATGAACTGGCCACATGCGTAATGTTTTACCATGACAGACTAATTAACAAAGGGCAAATATTTCATAAATAAATCAACACCGAAACAAGACTTAACAAGACTATAATGTTAAGACATTTCTGTTTTAGATTGTATACAAATCATAACAAAAATCTTTTACTTCGAATGTCGGAGAATCCTAGAAAAGGGATGCGTATCCAGCAACAGCAGTGCAAACGATTTTAAACGTCTACATACTTAAAAATGTTTAAAACCTAGACACTTATATTTACATTCTGCAGTAGTCGTGTGACTTAAGGCTGTTTGAGCGATTGATTAAAAAACTTAAAGGTTTTATTTTATCATATGGTTTTGATGACTTATCATGAGTTATAGGACAACTATATTTGGTAAATATAATAATTACACGACGTAAAGATGCTCGTCAGACAGGATACACCGGACCTTCAAGAATAAGGGAACAACGTGACATTTCATGGTTAGGTCCTGGTACAGATACTATTAGCAATAAATCCACTGTATTTTGTAAATGAATTACATGGGAAATAGTTGTTAAATATCAGTTTGCATGTCCGTCATATAGGGTTTCTATTAAATTGATCTAATTTTCATGGTTCTTATGTCGACGTTTAACTTTCTTGGTTAAGTCCATTTCTCATAACCATACACAAAACGTCAATTATATTTGGTGCATGAAATGTTTTAAATGTGCAAGTTGCACGTTTCATCCGACATTGACCTCTTGTTCATCGTTTATTGGTCAACTCTGCGATGTATTGCCTCTTAGAATAAATGTATGCAAAAGATGAAATATATTTGTTTTAAACGATTTTAAGATGTATATTTCCATTCTGTGGGGTTCGTCTGACCTAGATCTCATTTGCATGGTTCATTTGTTAATTTTAAAGATTGTTAAAATGACCATTTCTACTATCAGTAAAAATGGCGGAAGATACCACAAATAGACATAAGCCATAAATGGGTCAGTTGTGTTTAGTAAATGGAATAATTGTGACATATTTTTACGACTGTCCAGAAATGTTAACTGACCTTTACCTCATTATAAATATTAATTGATAAACGTAAAGGTTTCGTGATTAGACCAATTTCACAAATGCCATTACGTCCCGCAGAAAAGGGGTTAACTTGTTTTATCCATTTATGGATCAGTGATCATACTCGTTTTGATGATTAAACCTGTTCGTCAGATACTTATTGCATTAGGTAACTTACATTTTACCACTGGAATTATTATTAGATGTACATAGCCGTCTTACCTTGACCTCATTTTCATGGTTCATCATCGATAAGGTTAAGTTTATGTGATACGCGTAGTAACACTTTCAACAAAATACAATATATATATCAATACTAATCAGTAGAGCAGGTGTTTTCATATACTTGGTTTGAAGTTATGCAGAGATTTATTTACTGGTATAATCATATTGTGTTTTTCAAGTGAAGGTAGGATTTCTTGTATAACACAAAAGTAACAAAATAATTATCATAAATATTTAATAACTTTATTGTTTGAGATGTATTAAACGATTGATTTTGACTTACGGTATGACCCTGTATTCTATTTAGATTGAATAAAGCTTAAATTCAAGCCTGACGATTATTTTCATTTCTAAAGGAGAGCAGCAGCAGCTTATCATTCAAAAGATGAATGAAAAGAAGCTTGCATTTACCATTTTATGCTCTGTAGATGTTATACTATAGATGATTATCTCAAGCTAACTACATTTAGTACATAGACTATGTTGAACATAAATATCCCATCGAATACAAAGATTGATACCACATATACAGTTTAGTCTGTTCCATATGATATTGGCTTATATCTTCAGTTATTTTCAAATCGTAATGTGGTTCTATTTATTGAGTTACAGTACTTCTACAAAGTCCACAAATGTATTGTGTTATAGCTTATTTAAATATGAAAGCGAAATGCATATACTTTTTCCCCATATAACCCCTAGCAGATGAGAAAAGAATTCTACAGAATGCAGTTAAAAACTCACGAAGAGAAAAATAACTCCGGTAGAATCTATTGAAAATACATAACAGTTCCTTGTCCTGGAGTGGTAAACATTTTTATTCATTTCTTTCATCCTTTCCCATGTTGCACCTGACAGACACAATAAATTATTACTTGTCGTCTTTTCTGGTGTTTATTTCACATATCAATTAAACATTATTTTTCCAAGGACTTATATTTCATTAATAGGCTGAAGTTAAACAATCACAATGAAATCGATTCAAATCGTTAGTTTAAAAACAAAAACAATTATGGCTTTGCTTCCTATAAAATGATATGAAAAGGAGGACACTCTGGAAATATTTGTATATACTCTTTATAAACACTAATGTTTTGTACTTCAATAAAATAATGTTTAGTTTGATTAGACTGAATAAAGAAAGTAATTGTCATTAGAATTTACAACTAACGTTAAAGCTTACATAAACAATTAACGGGGTTATCTTTGGTGCTATTAACCGGTTGCCCTCTTTCATGTTCCACCATTATTCATCAAATGTGAGAGGTTCTTGAGATTTCAAATATTTTAACATGGAAGTTATTTCACCTTTGAGGCGGATATATCTCATGATATTCAAATGTTATGTTTGAGACAATGATATCAATACTTTTATAGCCGATATATTAATATATTAATTACTTTCTTTACAGTAAGTGATACCAGTGTTACAAGTGATACCAGTGTTACAAGTGATACCAGTGTTACAAGTGATACCAGTGTTACACATGATACCAGTGATACAAGTGATACCAGTGTTACAAGTGATACCAGTGATGCCAGTGATACCAGTGATACAAGTGATACCAGTGTTACAAGTGATTCAGCAACAGGTAAAGACTGTTTTCGTGTATTATGAAATACTTGTGAATATCAGATTATCTGATTTAAAATAAAGCTGATACAAATAGGACATTCAAACCTCATATGTGGAAGGAAAGCCGGCAACACCATGGCAAAACAACAACGACTAAAAGACTACCATTGACCCGTTAGTTTAGGTTGGCATGCATTTACCACAGACATTAAACAAAAACAAAGCTTAATTATGTCATATGTATAAAAAATACATACAAAATCGATACACCAAATAGTGCTGAGAAAGCGTGACAATCCAGATTTTGCCCATCACTAGTAACAACAAATTTTGAAATATAATTATTCCCTTTTAACGCCAACCGATAAAGAATATGTCATATTTTGCAGGTTTAGTTGTAGGCTTGGTTACTGGTGGAATATTTCTAGCATGTGTTGTAATTGTGATTGTTGTTCTCATGAGAGGGTATGTTTATATAAATTTGTACCTTTAAAGTTTTAAGTATTCCTTCTTGAAATGTTCGACGTACTATGCAGCATTTTACCAATGATGTTCAACACAAATACAACTTGCAGAAATATGCAAGCACGATTACTTCGATATATGTCTATTTGAGCATGCCCAGTTCTTCAAATATTTGTATCCATTTATACCTGGATATTTGATAACTATTATTTCCTAATTTCTTTTCAAAGAAATATATGATTCTAAATAATAAAACCATTTATTTTATATGCGTGGCATTTAAAATGAAAGCCATTAGAACTAAAGCAATATACTCTTTATTTATGCTTTTTCGGTTAATAAATTATACAGATGACTAATTTTTACATAGTGCATTTGAGTCATAATACAAAAATACTTCTATACGTAATGTATATTAAAGGCATACATTCAAGAGCAGACCAAGAGAAAAAATAAGAAACACTCTAGGAGGAAGTCAAGATATAGCTGTACCACTAATTACCGCTAATCATTCCAGACTTATGCAAAACGATAGCAAAAATAGTAATACTGCATTTGGAGTGCGTCGGAACACAACACTATCAGACAATCAAGCTCTAAATAACGATAACTATTCGATCGTGGATCAGACAGCTGAACAAAGATTTAATGAGACTAGAGACGACGGAACTGGAACAACAGACAGTTATATGGCATTAGATCCATCCGTCACAGGTTTCAATCGAAATTTGTCTAACACTCCGTCAGATTATGAGTTTGCAAAGCCTGTTGGGGATACGGAGAACAACATTGGCGATGAGGATCAATATGCTTTATCTGAGGAAGGAGTATACGACCATTCGGGAAAATCGTCAAAAAGATTTAGAAGATAACATTTATAACCATGCCGTTGATACTATTTACGACTCAGGAAGTCACAAACGAAAAGACGAAGGAGAGAAGACACATATGATCATTTCTTTGGACAAAAACAGAAGATGATTATGATATCACAACAAGGACATGAACCCATGCAATAGACATGCTATATATGTATATAGATATATTGAACTCGGATCGTTATTTCGGTTCGATTTTAAAGAAATGTATATATTCTAACACAGCAGGTGATACTTTGTAAATAAATATTTGGTAGTAGTTGAAGAAAGTAAAAAATATCATTGTTCAATGTCCACAGATGTTTTCACATACGGGTTTTATATTGCCACATGTAAAGTACGATCAATGTGTTTTGGCAATCATTTTAATGTATCATGAAATGTTTGTTAATAAACGTCTTTTCGCGAAAAGGAAAACAAAAGTATATGCATTTATAGCTATATAGGATACAGGAAAATGCCATCAAAATAGAATTTAATTTTGTATACTAAATACCACACTATAAGTTTAATGGAATTTCTTAACTATGTTTATGGTTTATAAAGTTTTTAAAAGCATTTTAGTTATAATAGAGTTTTATAAATAAATAGTTTGCATTATGTTATAGATAATGCATATATAAAGTTTTTCTTGTCATATAACAGACCGAGGGGTGTCAAGATTGATCAAATTGGGCAATCCTGACACCCTGAGGTTGAAATAGAGTTAAAATAGAGTTTTTAAATACATAGTTTGAATTATTTTATAGATAATGTATATTTTAAGCTTTAGAGTTAAAATAGAGTTTTATAAATAAATAGTTTGAATTATGTTATAGATAATGCATATTTTAAGGTTTAGAGTTAAAATAGAGTTTTATAAATAAATAGTTTGAATTATGTTATAGATAATGCATATTTTAAGGTTTTTCTTGTTGTATTACATACCGAGGGTGTCAAGATTGATCAAATTAAAGACCGAACGTAGGGAGGTCTTTCTTTGGGCAATCCTGTCACGTCGAGGTGTGTTATACGACAAGAAAAACCTTAAATGTGCATTATCTGACTTATATACCGTCAACAAAATATTATTTTCCGCAAAGATTTGCAAGATTTGCATCCTATTTTACCAACCACACTAAAGTGGGATATTCTTTTCTGATGCGTTCAGGTTTTAAAACGCCCTACGGCTCATTTATAATATGAAATAAAACTCACTAATTAATCTACATATAAACTTTAGAAATAATTATCTAGGCACAATAAAAATATTACTGTAACGACATGAAGCAAGACTCAAATGAATTGTTGCCGCCCGATAACGGTGAATAAAAATATTAGTCACTTTGTAAGTAATTTATTGTACAATCTTAGTCTATGGAAGGGTGCTATGCGGTTTTTCATGACATTTTATCGCGAAATAGCAGATTTTTGTTTTCATCAATATTTAACGAATTAAACTATTCATAATAATTTTCTTTGAATGGCAATACATTTTTTCTACCGGCACATGAATGTGTTAAATTTGGCTTGTTTTAAAAGTGTTATAAAAGTGTTATTTATTATTTAATTCATCTCACATAATGTCCCTTTATACTGTAGACATAAGAGTATATTGTGTATCTAGTAGAGATAATTAACAAAACCTCACATTATTTTATCGAAAGTTAAAATGTGCGGTAACAACGATTTTGGTATTTCAGTCTAATAAACGGAGGAAAGGATTGTTCTGCCTTAAACCTCTCAAAGATGGAACATTAAAAACAAGCCCCAATTGGCAACACCACACGATGACTATCAAAAGAATTTTATGTTCAAATAAATTATACTTTGCATTGTAATCAGGGATAATAATGACCTTAAACCTTAAACAGGTCATTATTGTGTGCCTTGAAGCAAATTTCATTGAAACTTGGTATCGTCCGGGTAGATTCTGCGAAAGAATGACCTATCGTTCTGAAAGAAAATAACTTCATAAAGGTATATAAATTAATATAACATGTCTAAGCCATGTTCTGATAACTATTATGTATCTTTAATAGTATTTAATTCATTAATGTGTTTGAAATTTGTGTCTAAATTAATTATGCTGTTGGCTTTGTCGTTTAAATTGGAGTTCCTAATGAGCTATTATCATCCATTGAAGTCTATCGTCTCTCGTCTTCGTTCGTTAACTTTTACAAAAATATCTTCCTCTGAAACTGCTAGGCTAAATTTAATCAAACTTAGCCAAAATCACCTTTAGGGTATAAAATTAAAACATATGTGGTCAATAAAAACATCTGAAAGGTTTCAACGGACGAAAAAATTGATGATGAACGAATGAAATAAATACATCAAACACATTTAAAGCTAACAAGTTGTTATTGTTGGCATTTGTTTTTGTAACGACTAATTGAAGTAGGTTCTTAATACTAAGTGATGAAGACCACTACTCTAAATACCACATGTTAAGATAGTCGGTCATATAAATTCGTTACACAGTGTCGATCTCACCCCATATGAAATTTACTGACGCCATATATATCCTATTAGGTCTAGCACACTATTTAACTAATAGTATTGTTATGTGTTTGTATAACTTTGTATCATTTTGTTATCAGAATAAATTATATATACAGTAAAATTAATATCTTTAAGAATTTCAGTCTTTTAATTTTTATTAATATTGATCGAATCACAGCTTTACGTGTTTATACTTAGAGACTCTTTTGACAACATATGCCTTATTTCTTAACATGCAACATCAAACTATAGGCATGGCAGAGCCTACAAAAATAAACTTTGAACGTATTTTTGTGATCAGTTTTTGTCTCAGAGAGGTACAAACATTCCTGGATTTTGATGTACGTATTTCAAGCCTGACGAGGGTAAAATAAACAAACATCTGTATACGGTCACCCCTATCTTGTCAATAACGTATGCTGAACCTTAAAGATTTGTTCAGTAATTCTTAATGAGGCTAGCAATGAAGGTTTCAAGGGCTGTTATTCATAGCATGCCACACATGCTGCCTTCATAAGAATTTATATGCACTAATAGGTTAATTCAACCTATTCAAATAATCTGAAATTGATGCAAATATAATGGCATATGTTGAATGATATATAACAGATAAAGTGTTCTACAAATATGTGGTAATTAGGAGCTTATCAATTTACAACCACTAAAAGCTTAGCGTTTAAGTATACTAAAACCTTTTCGGTTACATGTAGAGTAAGCTATTTGTTTGTGTTGCTAATCTTTTCTTTGGTAGGAATTAATATAATGAAAAATCAATAATTTTATTAAGGAATGATCATCCATTAAAATAAAATGACTACCAGTATCTTTTTGTGAATATCATACAATATATGATGAAAATGTTTTATTATATTTTAAGTAAAATTACTTCAAATAGTTGGAAATACTATTTTCAATTAAGCAAGTATTCAAATGCTTTATCAACCTCACACGTAGTACTATAGGTATGTGCAGCCCTCAACAATAAACAAACCCATAATGCAGTATAAGCTATAACAGGCCTCGACATGGCTAAATGTAAAACCATACAAACGAGAAAACTAATGGCCTGATTTATGCCAAAAACAACAAAGAAAAAAGAATTGACAGACAGCAACCAATCACTTCCACTGGTTCATTTAACGTATCCCTTCATTTTGAAATTCAGTATAAAATTGTATGAACAAATGTTGGCATAGGTTGAATAAAATATAACAGATTAAGTGTAATAATAACATAAAGTAATTATAAAATTTATAATTGATAAAAATATACACCAGTATCATTCTGTCCCATTCACGTGAATATCATACAATATGTCATGAAAATATTCAATGATAATTTAGGTAAAATACATAAAATACATGAACATACTGAATATAACACTATTTAAATTCAGATTCACATCGACAAGTGGTTTTAATCAACTTATATTTGATCTTAATCTCGTATAATTTGAATGCATTTGATTTGTAAATAAAGAGATTTACAAATAAAATGCCTTTATTTACTTTGTTTATTTTTGTTATGTATGTTTTGTTTGCTTTTTTTTTTTTGTATTTATATGCAGTAAAACAAAATTATGCAAGTATTAGGTGTTCTATTGATTATCTTTTTTCTTCTTCTATTAATATGAAAAGTAAAACAACAAAATACCGAATTCTAAGCATAATTCAAAACGGAAAGCCCCTTAACAATTGGCAAAATCAAAAGCTCAAACACATCAAACGAATGGAAAACAACTATCATATTCCTGACTTGGTACAGGCATTTCCTTATGTAGAAAATGGTGGATTAAACTTGGTTTTAAAGCAAGCAAACCTCTCACTTGTATGACAGTCGCATAAAATTCCATTATATTGACAGCAATGTGTGAACAAAACAAACAGACATAATAGGTAAAATGTCAAAATAAGAGTACAACAGTCAACATTGTGTTATAATCTCAATTACTATAAAACAAACAAATATGTCAACAACACAAAATGGCACATACACGTACGCATAAATGAAACACAAGAATACAAAAATGTCCACAGCACAAGAACACAATGGCGGGATGTACAAGTACCGAGCCATGTCTAAAGGATATTACCAAAATGGACCAAATAGTAAACGTTAATACTTTACAAAGACAAATAAAAGAACACTATAACACATAATTTAGATGATAAACAAAGTTAGCACCTAAAATCTATAGATAAAGACCATCATGTATTATTTATGAAGTTGATATGGAATATTTATCAACAAGGTCTTGGTATCTTCCGATGAACTTTTTTAGAAAAGTACGAGACGTTCTTTGACATAACTCTGGTTCGTCAACTTTCTGCTTAGACATTTGTGACGTTTTACAAAGTCTGAGTAGCAGCTGTAAGCTCTTGAATACCAAATATGTTGGGAAATGTATATCCCATATACAGGGAATTTGGTATATTGATACTCAAGTGGGAAAATTGATAATTTCAAAATTAAAATCGTCTCGTTTGTCATAGATTCTGGTACTGAGATGACCGCTTATGTCAAATTCGAGGTATAAGTCTAAATATGAGGCGGAGGAAGCCGTGTCTGCTGTTTCTTTAATTCAGGAGGATTTTATGGAAAGAACATCATCAATATATCTGAATGTGAAATTAAATAATCTGACTTCTTTGATTTTCTTGTTTTTGACAAGTGTCTGAAGGAACTCCGACTCATATGAAAATAAGAAGAGGGCGGCAAAGAGAGGCGCACAGTTCGTTCCCATAGGAATGCCGACAATTTGTTCAAAAAGTCTACCTCCAAATTCAACAAATGTTGTCAATAAGACACTCCAGCATAATGATCACATGTTCCTCTGTGCAGCATGTTTTACCTTTTGTGCACTATTAACAAATATGCCGTATGGTATCCCAAATTAATAAATGTATAGCGTATGTTACCATTTTTATATTGAAAAGCTCAATTTCTTTTAGACGATTTTTCAATTTCACATGGGGAATGGTGGTGTACAGGGTTGAAAATTAAAAATGTTTTACAGAGAAAGATCGAGATTTAAAATTATCCAGAAGTTCTTTAGAGTTTTTAGAATCCAAACATTGTTAATACCACTACGCGAGTAAACAGGTGCACAGTATTTGAGGAACCTCTTTCATTGCGAACATAATTTTTGCAATTTAATAGACATTTCCTTCGTAGAACATGCAAATGAGCCGGCAATGTACCGTTGTTTGTACGGACTTTGTGAAGCTTAGGTATCCAATACAAAACAAGGAAAGTATAAATGATTTTTCATGCTTAAAAACAAGGTAATATTATCCTGTTTTTGTTCTATGCAATAAATAAATACTTTGTAAATGTTTCCGTTTGTTTGAAATGAGATGATCTTGTTTTGTAATTAAAATTGATTGCTCACTGTAAGCATATAGAATAAAAATAAAAAGAAATAACCCACAATGCTTTTCAATATAAAATGGTAGCATACGCTTAAAAAACTGACTTTGTTTATTTTCCTCGAATGCCAACAAAATAAACTGAATTGATGTTGTTTTGGTGAATGGATTTTGTATATGAACACAGTTTATAATATAAGGAAAAAGGTAGTTCAAAGCTAATAGATATTTTGCACCTTAAAAGTATAATTTTGTAAAGCATTTTTTCTATTTAAATTGAATAAAATTGTCTAAAAACTTAAAAGTAAAAACAAACTTGAAACAAATAAATGAAATATGTTGCATTGAATAACTTTAAAAAGAAAATTACCGAAATGGAAGTTAAGACTGCTGTTTAATATAAATTGTTTTCAAAATCATAAAAAAAAAAAATAAAATTTTAAAATTCAGTTTATGTGTTTTGATGTGTATGTGCTTTTTGTACTGTATCTAAGTATATATATATGTGCTTGCTTATATGATTGAACAAACATTTTGGAATCCTAAACAGTTACTTGAGTAAATATATATTCCTGTGATTAGTATCATTGTATATGCTTACAGTGAGAAGTCAACAAGACGTACATGTTTTTTTTATCAATTTTAATCTCAGAAGAAGATCACCTCATTTGAAACAAACGGAAATATTTACAAAGTATTTATTTATTGCATATGACAAAAACAGGATAATATCACCTTGAACGATAATTGTCATTGGACGTTGCCAAATATTTTGAAGGGTAAGATTCAATATTCTACCAATCTGGAACTAAGGAAAGTCGCCAATTAGAATTCCAAATTTTTGGAAGGTAATTTCTAAAAAAGAAACAAACAAGTCACATTAAAGACGGGCTAACGGTTTCGAGGAATTTTTCATTTATGACATTTTAAGCCAAAATATTAACTAAAATGAAATTTATTTTAAAATCTTCTTATTTTGATTCATCATCATACTTTATTTCGTTTGATAAGAAATTACCAAAAGACAACCTGCATACTTTATATAGAAATATACAGTTCTTAAATCATAAAATGAAAATGTCATTTGGATGGAAAACTATTTACTGTCAACAGTATTTTAGAAAAGAAAGTAATTTGTTATGGACTTCAAAACAATGCTCTGGTGTTAAAATGCCCTAGAGTTAAGGGTTGGACACTGATTCACAAATATCCCACTGTGATCGATTAGGAAGCCCTGAAAATGTTTTACAATGAAATGCTGGAATTTTTAAATAACCTTACGTCTTTCAGCTTTATCCCATTCCAAAACATACATCCATAAAGTACCGCAGGAACAACGATTTGATGAGGGTCTTGATGGGGTGTTCTTCATTTCTGTATCCTTTTAAGCAATTTGTCTCTATTCTTTATAAATTTTGCCTGTTATTCTCTATTTTTGTATTTTTGGCCTATTTTTCTCTATTATTCTTTATATTTGTTGCCCTTAATTCTGCAATTACTACCTATTATTCTCTATTCTGTAAACCCCATCCAAACCCTCTTTTATTGTACAGGTTACACACAGTTAACGGATTTAACAAACAAGATAAAATGCACAGGAACTGTCCAAACACGCAACGTATAGCATGTATAGACTGGAAGTTAAAGGAGGCAGTAATACAACTAAGTACATTTAGATTATCTTGCTATTGTTATTTCGGGAAACGAACTATTTTCCAAAGAGGTTAATAGTCGCTTCTTTAATACAGTTTCGTACAACAAGTATTGACAATAGCGATATAGGATGGTAGTTTTCGGGCGCTTGTTTGCACTTTTCATTACCTTTGAACACGTAAATCAATATATATCATGGCGCCAATAGGAAAGAATACAAGCGAATCGTATCACTGCATTTCAAATACGGAGAATAACTGCACGTAGTTTACTGCCACTGTATCCCACGTGTTCATTTTGCAGTGGGTCATATTCTTGTGCTTTTCGTAGTTTGTGGTTTCTAATCACTGATTCGAAAACAAATATAGAACGCTACACGAATATGCGTGTTTTTTATCTTTGTACTCAGATCAAAAGGTGTAGGCACATGATACAATGAAACAGACATTTCAATCACATGTATGTTGTTTTTGTCTTAAATGGAAGGATGTTAGACTATTTATACTACTCTATCAAGTATTTACTATCTCAAAAATTAACTTAATATAGAGACCTAATGGGTAACGTTTTTAATTAAAGACCTAAAATTATGAAATTAATAGCCAGAGTTTGGATTTTTCTGCAAATATATAGAAGGAAACGGACTATATCATTGGTTTACAAAACAAGACGTCAGCGTATTGAATCGTGACAAGACGTAGGAGAAATTGTCGAATTGCGCTACAAAGAAGGTGCTACTTTAGTTATCTGGGATTTCGATATTTTTAGAACGTTTGAGTCTCTTACTAATTGGTTAATGGAAAAGTGGCCGCTGGCTTGATTGACGGTTAAAAGTTGCTGCCAGCTTGAGTCTAGTACTAAGTAACGAGGGTCACCAAAGACAACATGATAAAATCAGTTAAGTTTAAGATCTGAGGTATTTTCGAAACCCGCGAAACCGTGTTTAACATTCATAACTTAATTATATCCCAGATATAGAGATTATTTGTGGAAGAATTATTCCAACTAAAAAAATTAACCGAGTTCTGACGTAATCGAACTCGGCTTGTTATACATGATCGAGTCTTTGGATCATTTCGGTTTATCGCATGAAACGTTTCAGTTGTAAACAATATCTTCATCAAACTTGGTTTGAAAATGTCAATGGAATGAAAAGACAATTAATATTGAAGTAACAATGTCATAGGTCAAGGTCACTGCAACACTAAATGTATCTTATTATTAAAATTTAAAAAATTGTTTACCAGAATTAAAATTGTATGTCTAACCTTCACCACAATCACTTACACATGTCTCTAAATGAACAAAACCCTTATGGATTATTGTCCATTAGATGAAAGGTCCAGGACATACTGCTTAAATAAATACACTGAATTATTGGGGAAAGTGTGAACATATTTTTGAGCAGTAAATTATACTCTTTTAATCTTTAAAGATATCCCAACTAAGGTAAAAATACTTTTTGAGGGTAAGTTCACTCTAACAAAGGTTGATGTCAAAGTCGCAATTAATACACTGTCGTATAGGCAATCAATAATCAATTAGCGAATATCACTCATCAAAAGCTCAAAAGAATTTGGCTGATATATTCAATAAATAAATATGTCAGAAAGAGTAAATCTGATCGAATAACATGAATAATAACTAGAAAATATTGCTGATACATTTGTTTAAGCATCGTGTGTTGACCTAAAGATGCATTGTCGGTTGGTTAATTATTCTAAGGCGTATATATATCCAATGTCTCTTTCCATTTTCTACATAAGAAAATGCCTGTACCAAGTCAGGAATATGCCAGTTGTTTTCCATTCGTTTGATGTGTTTGTGCTTTTGATTTTGCCATTTGATAAGGAACTTTCCGTTTTATATTTTCCTTGAGTTTGGTATTTTTATTATTTTACTTTTTTCCATGTATGTCTTTATTTTCCATTAATTTGTATTCCATCTGCTCAAGGGATCATATTAGTTGAGAATTGATCCGGTGAGTGATATTAAAGAACCCATAGCATATACACTTTATTACACCACTAATAGATGACATTCAGGCATGACGTCATACTAGTTTTGTGTGTGATAAAGCATTTGTTACTGTGAATGATATCGATAACGTGACGTCATACAGATTTGGGGTTTATAAAGCCTTGGCAATCGTGAATGATATCGACATCATATATTACAGATACAATTTACTTGTATTTACTACTAATATCAAAATAGGGAAATGTGGTATAATTGCCAATGAGACTATCTCCCAAAGTTCAAATGAAGTGGATGTAAGCAATTATTGTCAGCCGTACGTACGGCCTTCAATAATGAGAAAACCCATACAGTGTAGTCGGCTATAAAAGGCCCTGACATGCATATAATTACTCAAAAATTGTATATCATCGTACGTGTCAAAGATGTTTGATAAGAAAGCGAACAAAAAGACTTTAAATTCAGTTATCAATAAATCTTCAGAATATATTGATGACTGTAGTTTTAAAGTCAAAATAGGCTATTTTATATATAGATACATTTGTTAGATTATTGTGAGTTGCTCAGAAATAACTTTAATTAAAGTACTTGTTTGGCACTTTAATATAAATTGACCTTCCTCGTTTTATCATCAGTTGAAGAAACGTGGATAAAATGCAGAAAATCGTAGTTTATTTATTATTACTGGATATGTTTTCTGTAACTTTGCAAATATCAAGTAAAGAACATTTTGCTCATTTAACATTTGTACTAATATTGCTAAATTGAGATTATAACGTTACAATTTGCTACATGTAACATGATAAAATATGTCCATGTATAGTCTTACTGACTAACAATCCAATTTCATAGAGATTATACGGCCCCATCGCCACAAATATCGTTCATAGACGTTGGAACTTTTGTATAGTTGATACGTTTAAAATTAAGATAAGGGAATCAGACTTGAGTTATAAAATATATAATATTTGATATACAGTTTTATTAGCCGTGGGACATCTCATCTCCAAGAAAATATTTACCCTGCACGTTCAGTCATAACTGCTCGTTGACTTTAGAGGTTTTGCATGGATTAATACAAGTTAAAGTATTGCCATTTTAATTGATATTTGCATTTTACTATCAAATTACACAAAGGCGAGATTCATTTCTGTGTCAACAGTTATTATTAATATATGTTGCTTACATAAATAGTTATCCCTGGAAAAAAACAATTTTCTTTCAAATCGTTGGCTCGTGGTTTATCGTCCATTCAATCTTTGCAGATAAAACAAATTTCAACTAATTAAGTGTTCAGCGTCTAGGATGTCATGATAATTGATATACTAAAAGTATACAAATTTAATAGTGGTGGAAATTGATGAGTTTGGGTTTATATCATAGTATATTTCATGAAAAACAAAACTTAGAAGGTTTAATATTTATGTTATTCAAAGAGAAACATCTTTTATTAGTCTAATAGACATAAGAAGATGTGGTATGAGTGCCAATGAGACAACTCTCCATCCAAGTCAAAATTTATAAATGTAAACGGTCTTCAACACGGAGCCTAGGCTCACACCGAACAGTAAGCTATAAAGGGCCCCAAAATTACTAGTGTAAAACCATTCAAACGGGAAAACCAACGGTCTAATCTATATAAAACGAGAAACGAGAAACACTTATGAACCACATCAACAAACGACAACTACTGAACATCAGATTCCTGACTTAGGACAGGTGCAAACAAATGCAGCGGGTTTAAACGTTTTAATGGTACCAAACCTTCACCCTTTTTCTGAAACAATAGTGTAACATAACAACATAGAAAGACACATAACTCTATTTGAAACTTTACAAACTTGATTGTATAAGGGACTGACATGATTGATTGTCATGACCAGAATTGCGTGTTTTGATTTTATCATAAATCTCCGAAAATATGAGACCGGAAAATTTGTTAAATGTAACTCAATTATAATCATAACAAACTTAATTTTATAAGGAAACTAGCAAAATTGCATAGCCAACAAATATTTATTTGAAGCGAAACGAAAGATTTTATCATAAATTTACCGAAAACAGGAAACAGAAAAATTAGTCAAATGTAAAGCAACTTAAGATTGTACGGTCAATGTTTCACTATATACTGAATAAGTTGAAATATTTCAAATCTTTCATGACAAACAATATTTATGATATATATCTTAGTCAAAGGCTTCTTATAAAAAGTTTCCAAAAGAAAGTAAGATGTATAGCATGATTTTGTCGTCAAAATCAGTTGCCAAGACTTTTAAAAACAAGTGTGACAGACAGCTTTCAACGACAAATACTGAATTGTGTCTTATAATCTTCTGACCTGGGATATAAAGAATTGGACTGGGTTTAATATGTTGTAATTGCTCAACCCTCGAAGCCCTCTTGAGGAACAGTGGTGTAATAGTACACTTTAAAACAAACTGTAAAACACAAATGGAAATTACTCAATTTATTGGATAAGTTCTTAGCAAAAACAACTAACATATATAAAAACGACACAAAGTATCAATCTAAGAGTATTACTAGTAAATACAGATGTTCACCTAGATTACTGTATATCAAAATAAAAATCAATTTTAGTACCAATAAAACAATAGTAGCATTCAAAATCTTTCTACAGTGTTAAATGGATAACCTTTAAAATAAAAGTATTCAAGGGATCCATGAGTTTACATGGATCGTAGTTTTTATAAGATAAATTTGTGTCTTAATAGTTTTCAAACTTGTCTCAGTCTACAATACGTGCTGCTTCTTGGCTATTTTCCTATACGATCTGCTTTTGTAAACTACAGTTATTTTATATTTGAAAAGAATATTCTAATGTTGTAAGAATATAAATGTCATGTATTGTATTCTGTTCAAATACACACGGTTCAGTTCAAACTTTAAACAAAAATTCCCGCGAGAAAGTCAGTCGTTTTGAGTTTTTCTGTCATACAATTAGTATGGAAAATCGGCCTATAGTCAGAACTTAAGTTAACGCCAGGATATAACGTATGAAGAAAATAAATATTTTGTACCAGGTAAATGAATAATATATGTTATTCAGGTCTCCGACAGTGTATATAATGTGCAATATAATGTGCATTCGGCTCAGGCAATATAAACCCGAATTCAGGAATGTCACATTATATACCATGTCTGAAACCTAAATTTCACATTTATTACGGAATAACCCTGCCTAAAAATATTTTCTGGTACCCGATATTTGTTGAAAATCACCATTCAGTATAGGTATTCAGTATGTATTTCTGTATATTTTGTGTTTTCACTTAACTGCACTTCTTTCATTTTGACAAATAGATTTTATTTACGTCAGAATACTCATGTAATAAAATAACAAGCTTCCATAAGCACTGTTTGTGTATAAGTGACTTTTATGTATTATGACGACCAGAAATATTAATAAACACAACCTAGTTGATATTTTTCGCATGCATTGAAGGTTTTGTAATTTGCAGTTAAAATAATTTTCTCGCGTATGCAATTCTTTAGTCCGATCAAAGCTTAGTTTTGAAAGGGCATAATTTCGAATGCTTTTTATAAAAGGTTTCTAAATTGAATGATTCCAATGTCTACTCTGACATAAAACACAATTCGCTACTTGCTTCTATAATATTGGCTATCATCGCTCTTCAAATTTGTACCAAATTTGGCCTTTTAACATTTTTGAGTTACTGATGAGTCTTAGACGAAACGCGCGTCTGGGTCGATGCCACTGCTGGTGGAAGTTTCGTTCCGCGGGTATCAACAACCCAGCAGTCAACACTTCTTTATTGACATGAATTATTATTGTTTTATTCATATTTATAAATCAACTGTTTACAAAACTTAGAATTGTTCGAGATACTAAGGATTTTACCCCAGGAATAGATTACCTAAGCTGTACATGAACATGATGTATTTGACAAACCTTTCGGAATTTTTACCCTCAGTTCACTTTAACTTCGTACTTTATTTGGCCTTGTAACCTTTGCCATTATGAATTTAAAGTATTTAACGTTTATTAAAATTTTGTGACAAACCATCCTCACTTTTAATTTCGGATTTCCGAATGTTAACTTTAAATGGCCGTTATATATGTGTGTTGGAGTATCATACTTAAGTCAAGCTTGCCGATGTTATACTAGACTGAACTTATCAATGGATTAAGCTTTTGCCTGCAAAGGCAAAAATGCTTATGCTCAGGTTTTTCCCGCTGACACAATCTTGAGCCCTGTGTACATTTTTGTTTCTGTATATTTCGCAGTTTTATTTAATGATTAATTGAATTATTATCGCATAGTAAAGTTCTTGTTTAGGTCAATTTGACTCTGTGTATGTGGTTTATATATTTCTCTCCTGTTGCTTTTTATGGGTTGGGGCCTAGTTTGCCTTTAGTAGCTACAACATTGTACAAGCATAATTTAAGTTTGATCCGGTATTATTTACTATCGTCCTTTCCTTCGCCTATACTAACCTGCTCAGTCGCTCCGTTATTTTCGTATCACGGCTTTGAGACGTGAGCAGACATTACCAGCGACGTTACAATATTTGAGAACATGTTATCAGCGACGTCACAATGTGTGAGGCGACTTTATCAAGCTTGATTCCGTCAAACGTAAAACTGTCTAAGGGAGGGGAAAGATCCATAACAAAACGATAAACATAAGATTGAGCCAGCTGACAATTAATATGATACATTGTATAAACACCAGTATTTTGCTGTTATATATATAACCACATATTCTTCAAACATTATTGCCCAAGGGTGACTGGGGAAAAGATATATGGTTACTTTGTTTTTTTCCGCTCGGCAGTGAAATTCTTGTCAACGTGGGGCGTCTTTTGGCTGTGCGGGTGTATAAGAACGCAGCCACGTACGGGCAGCACGCTCTAAGAACGTAAATAACCCTTGCAACAACTCCTTGACGGGTCTGTGTGTGCATGTTGCTAGACAAAATGTTGTCCTTATCCAATATTCCTTCCTTTATTCCAGTAGAAGTCCAGACTTCCCCGACCTTCATATCCCGGACGGACTCAAGTACAGGACTTACCTATTATATGTATTGTTATTTGTTCTCGTCCTGAACATGCATTAAATATCTGCCACTGGATGTTAAGCACATCAATCAATCAATTTAAAAAATTGAGTTTAAAATAATTCTATTGAATTGAATTAAATACAATTTCATTAAATCCTGTAAACAACATATAACCTTATATCAAACGTGAATAAATAACAAAAAGAAAGCATGTATAATAAAACAAAATTATGATAATACACTAAGTGTATAATACAATTAAGAGTCCCTGCACTTAGGAACAGCGACTGTTGTATATAGTATCCTTATGCTTGCAACCTGTGTGTGTGTGTTGATGCGCAGAGAATATATTTTAAATTTACATTAGTCTCCAAGTCATTTAAATCTTCTAAATAGCTTACCTGAAAAGTATTCGTATAAAACTTGGCCTAATGTTCAATGTTTCTTTCAATACCAAATAAAATGTTTCTCATCTTCATTTGTATTGTAGGATTGACATGATTGGTTTTCTCAAAATTTGTAAGTGTCTTCCTTTTCAATCAATAAATTATAAGTTATTATTATTAAGATGGGTGCTATTTCCATGATTACCTCTGTTTACTTTTTCTTCTTCACAAAGATCGCAGGTAACTACAACTTCGCTAAATTTTGATAGTTTTGCAGTTGAGTGTTCATCTCATTCGTGAATAATAATGATATTCCTAACAAAATCAAACTTCTGTCATTGCAATACAAATATACAAAGGGTCTCGTTTAGTCATTTAGCTCTTTACTTGTATTGGTACTTATATATCCTTTGCTTTCACATATTTAGCTATGAGCGTTTCCGATGAAGGTACATGTAATATCTAGATAAAGTGTACCGGATGCATGCAAGTTATAAAGTGTTATTTTATCTTTACACAGTCATAATATTTAGTATACAAGTTTGCTTAAACGAATTAAATACAATTACCAAAATTATCTCAAAACTAATTCCAACAGCAATGTATTGGCCTCAACATTTGTTTGTCAGATATAATTCCTTTACTTGTTAATATTAATTGTGATATTAAGTCTTTGGAATATTTATTATCTACTAGGTTTCATCGACTCTCAATAATTGACTCCGTGATGTTAGTCCTATTCTACTTAATTTTGATTTGTATAATTTTAAAACAATATATGAATATGAATTTAACGACTATAAGTCTCTTCGGTATATAATACACAATAAGAGTTTACTCGACTGTAAATTTAAATTTTAAGTACATAGGAAATATATTTCAATTTACACAAGATAAACGTGAAAGACAGTATATTTACACTGACCTATATATACAACTGTATACTTCCTTCTAAAAATCAAAACAAAACGATCTATCATTTCTAAATAATGTTGTTGCTATCGGAGCTATTCATACTTTCAGTGATTCATGTGATTCATATAAATGCAATATCGGGTAAGTACTGATTAAGTCTTTCTTTTATGTGTACAACTACCAGCAAACAAACGTTAACTCATGTTCACTTACACAATGTGTTACTATATATTTCAATTCCATAAAGATAATAAATTTCATAATATATAGACTACCCTTACAGTTTTGGTACTTTGTTATAAGTTTATAAATAGGTTGCCATCAACTTTAGTCCTTATCATGGTTCTATGTTGTACGTCATTTTCGGGCTAAAAAGTAGTATTTTATACATCAAAACTAAACAGGGTCCTTAATTAAACTAGAACAAGGGCCTATGAAAGAGTTTATCTGCATCTCTGTTAACAAAACACAGGTAGAAGTTAACCTAATAGAAGACACCTTATTAAAGAATCATCGCAAGTCCTGAACGCAAATTAAAATAGAAATCATATAATTAAAAGATATTTATGATCTTGTAGCAAGCTAAGACCAGCTTCCTATAGCAGATGAATTGATTTTATATCAAAAGTCCGTAGTCAGCCCGTCAACATTTCGTAAGATAACTCAAATTTGCTTTATCAAATTCTCATATAACTTTAACACAACATTAGAATTGACGGAAGAAAGCTCCTTTTATTTATTTTTTATTTTGGCTTTTTCCATCCTCAATTTTATTTGACATTCCAGAGTTTGGCCCCAAATTTAAGACACTTTTCACAAATTGCGTGCAGAATCCATTATTCCTGGATTGATTTCTCTAAACTTTACATTATTTGAGGGATTGATGGGAGACAAGTCCTTTCTTTTTAATTTTCCGGTTTGTTGACCTAGAGTTTAATTGTCAGATTTTAGTAATGTTTTCACATAGTGTACCATGACTTGAGTTTGCTTGGATTGATAAAGTGGAAACTTTACATAAGTGTTGTAATGGGTAAACACAAGATACTGTTCGATTTAAAAAAAAAACGGTATCCTGATGCATGTGTTTATACAGAGCCATGTTTAGACTTATAATTAAATGCCTTCGAAATTAATAATGTTATTCTTGCAACAATTTCAATATGCACAATAAGTGCGTATCATTCGCTCTTGGTTTTTTTTAACAAAACTGTTGACCCTTTTACAGTTACTAAATCTATTAAGTACCCTTTCAACTCTCGATTGTTTTACACATAGAAAATTAGAATTTTATTTTGCATGCCGAGTTAAAATATAAGTATGAGATAAACCCTGAGGACGTTATTTTGATTTGGTGTAGCTAATTAACACACCATTGTATGACTTTTTTGTGGTAAAGCATAATTTTGCAGGATATCAAATTATATTTCATGGCATTCCGATGTAAATTCTATTATGCAATGTGAAACCACTAGTTTATGAAAATTACATACTTAAAATTAAATCACGTCTCATCAACCGAAATATTGACATTTGGAATCTATGCCCAATCAAATTTATATTCATTATTATTTGTTAATTAGTTTTATACATGAGATTTAGTATCTGATTGAACAAATAATACAGCTATGGTAATCTATTCCTGAGGTAGAAGAGCCTTGTATTTCAAAAATGTAAAGTTTTGTAAACAGTTAATTTATAACTACAAGTTAAGACCATATATAGTATTAGTACATTTGTAATGTCAGGTATTTTGTAAAATCCCTAAAATTTCAGAAGTTTTGTATAAACTTCAAAAGAAACCACGATATTAAAACATTCCATATATAATTCTTTTTTTTCGATAAAGAAATTACACTGTCACATGAGTCACATGTAGGAATTTCAAAGGTAAAAATCATGTCCGTATTTTAAATATATAATCGAATAATTATACTTTATTTAACTACCATTGATAATGAAAATACAAATCAATTGATTGACATGGTATTTACTAAAATGCATATGTACATGATGTCTAAACAATACGCCAAAGGTACTATCTAATGTGCAACAAAAAACCCTCTTAAATGGTCAGAGGACAAGGGTCTAAAGGGATTAAGAAAAATATTGCCATACTTTTATTTCAGGTATTTTATATTTTAGTCTCTTATTCTATGATTTTCCGCACAAGTGCTTCACTCATATGATTATTATTCTGTTTATCTTTGTGTGTGTGTGTTCTCATTGTTTTATTAGTTATTTCTTTCCTTCTTGATGTAGGAATTCGCTTAGTAGGTTAAGGGTCTTCTTCCGTCCTTGTGTCAAATTACTATCATCATTGGTATTCGTCATATTCTACAATAGTATCGTCAAAATTCCGAAAAGAGGCTAAAAGGTATAATGTTTAGTGCTTATTATGGCGTCAAGTGATAAAGCATAAAGTGCAACTCACATAGAAAACGATATTTGTTTACATGATACTACGAATGACTATATGGTACATACAAATAACTTACAAAAATATACAGCATTAGTAAATGTTCTTTGATAGATAAAATTCTTTGAATTGTCATGGAATTAGAAATGTTAGTTCATGATAGTCAGTACAGCTGTTGTTTATAATATGCATTTAACCTGTCAACCAATATTATGCTAACGTTAGTTAGCGAAGCTTATCGCAATAGTCAGTACAACAGATTTTTATAGTATTCGTTTGACCCTTCTATCAATAGGCGGTTTGCGTGTGTAGCTCAGCACGAATATTGCTTGTATCCTTAATGCGCTTTATGAAAGGACTTTTATATGAAGTTTTAAAGAATTTAGAACTTAGTTTTATACTAAAGTACAAATAATGAATACTTTGAAATATTTTTCTAAAGGTTTATTTTAAAAATGACAGCCAAATTCATCGTCAGTGAGGATGATCAATGATGATATAAGCCCTACTTTTGCATCGACTCTAAACATAGCATGATAACGAGCTCTTTTATGCCTGAATGGTGGCTTATGTACTCAAATTGTACGAATTTGATACCAATAGGCCAGTCTTTACTATGATTATTATTTTATCTTACCTCTACGTGATTACCATGTCATTGACTTTCGCCCACTAGCTTGTTTCAATAAAAAGAGACATATTAACCAGAAACATGCTTGAGTATTAGTGTAACTGCTGTAGGCTTTCCTTTTTCAATAAATTATTTTAAAAAAATAAATATTTTTACAAATTCTCTGAATTAAGTCAGGAATCTGTAAAAATCTTTATTATTTCAGTGATTTTGTTTCCTAGTAATAAGGGATGTTTTAAATGACCTATCACTTAAGAACTGATACATCGTCATGTTGCTGGTACTATTTAATGAACTTGAAAAATAACTTTGATGCGAACATTTCAATAGAAAATTAGTTCAGCAATGCAGTCCGTCTTCTGATAAACATTGAATGTCATTCGTTTCACATTTTGTAAACATTAGTTGGTCGTATCATCTAACCCTAAAACACGCAATAACTCGCAGTCGTTCTCAATAAAGCTACAATAAAATGTCTTTTCCTAACGATGAAAATGAAATTATCAAATCGCAATCAATAAATCTTATTCAAAATAAAAAGGAAACAGACATAAAGATACGTGTAAAATCTTGATATTCAACTTTAATTCTTATCTGTGTCATCCTTAATCCACTTGGTGTCTTTGACATATTCGAATACGATCAAAATAAATCTAGACTAGATCAAAACAATTGTGATAATGCTGTTTGGTGCCAACACTGCCTCAAAGAATGAAAAATTATTAAGCAAATTCTTCACTACGACGGCGACTAAAGTTACGATTATCATTCCTTACCACTTTCAAATTCAAAATTGCAATTTATCCCACGATAGTGCAGTTGACTAGAATTTAAAATATGATCCAAGAACTAAATCTTATTGAAGACCGACTGTTAAACTTAAGATGTCTGTTGATTGTCGTTCAATTAATATACAAAAATCCTTAGATTCTTTTTAATCCAGTAATGAACATTTCTTATTAAGGAAAAATTCACTCACCTAATTAAATGGGCATTTAAAAGTCAGAATGCGAATATATATGTTCTAACTCTTTTAGGTCATTTTTAGTAACAACAGACAAAAGAACTATGTCAACTGGACCTGCTTTGATACGATAACTGCCCTTGAATTTTTACTAGATAATATTTTTGTTCGCTATGGAGATTCCGTATATCGTCAAGTTATCGGAATTCCAATGGCGGCTAACTGTGCACCACTTATTGCAGACCTGTTTCTGTATTGTTATGAGTTACAATTTATGACTAAAATCAGCAAAGACTCATGGAAAAACATCTGATACAAAACTTTAATAACACTTTTAGATATTTGGATGATATATTGGCTCTCAATAATGACGACTTCAGTATGTACACCAAAGAGATTTATCCTGCTGAACTGACTTTAAATAAAGCTAATACTAACGATGAACACTGCACTTTCCTGGATCTTGATATCTATATCTTTAACGGGAAGCTTAATACCAAAATTTATGATAAAAGAGATGATTTTCCATTTCCTATTGTTAATTATCCATTTTCACATGGTGACGTTCCTTGTCACCATCTTATGGTGTTTATATATTTCAACTTGTTCGATTCGCTCGTGTATGTAACAACGTATTTGATTTTAACGAAAAACATCTGTATTACTGAAAAATATTACACCAGGGTTTGATATCACAAACTTGTCAAAACATTTACTAAATTTTATCATCGGTACAAGGAAATGACTCGTAAATATAAATCAACATGCAGACATCTTATACGTTCATGTATTTCACATCCAATCTTTTATGGTAATATTCTATTCTAAGCACAAAATGTAAACATTCACCTCAAAAACTAACCAAACCTTTAAACAGACTTATTCTGAAGGGATATAGTTACGATACTGTTGTCAGGTCATTAAAGATGGCATATTTTGGTATTAATATTGATTCACTCATAGGGTCTTTGCATCGGAAATAAACACATTTATTCTAAAACCAGTTGTTGGCATGATACGGGTTATGTTCTTCTCGTATATTTTATGATGGTATGATACTAAACTCCTAACGGGAGGGATTGTGCTTGATTTTCATATGATGAAGACATAATCTTTCAATCAGTTTAATTGAGATCTGGAGCTGGCATGTCAGTAACTGCTAGTAGTCCCTTGTTAATTTATGTTGATCATTGTCATTTTGCTTAGTTTCTTCTGTTACCTAATCTAACATCGGACTCGGACTTCTTTTAGCTCACCTGGCCCAAAGGGCCAAGTGAGCTTTCTCATCACTTTGCGTCCGTCGTTCGTCGTCGTCGTCGTCCGGCGTCGTCTGTTAACTATTACAAAATCTTCTCCTCTGAAACTACTGGGTCAAATTTAACCAAACTTGGCCACAATCATCATTGGGGTATCTAGTTTAAAATATGTGTCCATTGACCCGGCCAGCCAACCAAGATGGCCGCCATGGCTTAAAATAGAACATAGGGTAAAATGTAGATTTTGGCTTATAACTCTGAAACCAAAGCATTTAGAGCAAATATGACGGAGTAAAATTGATTACCAGGTCAAGATCTATTTGCCCTGAAATTTTCAGATGAATCGGACAATCGGTTGTTGGGTTGCCACCCTGAATTGGTAATTTTAAGGAAATTTTGCGGTTTTTGGTTATTATCTTGAATATTATTATAGATAGAGATAAACTGTAAACAGCAATAATGTTCAGCAAAGTAAGATCTACAAATAAGTCAACATGACCAAAATGGTCAGTTGACCCCTTAAGGAGTTATTGCCCTTTATAGTCAATTTTACGAATTTTTCTTAAATTTTGTAATCTTTTACAAAACCTTCTCCTCTGAAACTACTAAGACAAATGTAACCAAACTTGTCCACAATCATCATAAGAGTATCTAGTTTCGAAAATGTTTTCGATGACCCTGCCCGTGAACCATGATGGCAGACATGGCTAAAAATAGTACATAGGGTAAAATGCAGTTTTGGTTTATATCTCTGAAACTGAAGCATTTAGACCAAATCTGACTGGTGGCAAAATGTGCATCAGATTTAGATATATCTGCCCTGAAATTTTCAGACAATTCCGACAACCAGTTGTTAGGTTGCTGCCCTGAGCTAGTAATTTTACGGAAATGTTGCTGTTTTTGCTATTATCTTAGATATAATACTATAAATTATGATTTTAACCTTATTTTACATGATTTCCAAAGCATCAGAAAATACAGGTGAGCGACACAGGCTCTTTAGAGCCTCTAGTTAAAGGAGTGTAACTGTGCGTATTGCTCTGTTAGTTTATTCTACATTGGCTAGAGGTATTGGGGAGGTTGAGATCTCACAAAACATGTTTAACCCCGCAGCATTTTGCGCCTGTCCTAGGTAAGGAACCTCTGGCCTTTGTTAGTCTTGTATGTTTTTTTTAATTTTGGTCCATTTATATGTTTCGGAGTGACGTCCATTTTCTTTGAACTAGTACACATTTTTTTTAGGGGCCAGCTGAAGCCCGCCTCCGGGTGCGGGATTTTCTCGCTTTGTTGTAGACCCATTGGTGGTCTTGGGCTGTTTTGCTCTTTTGTCCGGTTGTTGTCTCTTTGACACATTCCCCGTTTCCATTCTCAATTTTATACCTTACACTTCCTTTCTTCACATGTGATAGTACAATTAATATTTGTGCATTTTTAACAAGCTTTTAAAATGTGAGAAAAGTTATTACCGAAGGCTGAAATTATTTTGAAATATTTACCTTTGTGATTGCAACTGACAATAAATACACTCTATCCACACACTCTTGGATATGCATATAGGGAAACCTAATTCTCTTTCATCCGACAGTACAACCTTAATTTAAAAGGAAAATAGTGATGTGGTGGTTTGGCTCTGATTGGCAACGTCAAATAAGAACTTGTTGTCAATACCATGCCATATTGTCTACACAGTAAGAACATGAAGAACCAGAATAGCACCTGGTCGGAGGGTCCTATTACATGATGTTCAATTACATTTGCCTACCTTAATAAATACACTGCTTTCCTGTTGCAGTCCAAAAATAAAAAAAATAAATAAAATTAGTTTTGCAAGTTATTTTTTATTAAAATTGGTTTTATGTATGTATATATTTTCAGATCAAAAGAAGTCACTATTCCTGTTAGTTCCCTATTCAGCTTGAATGTGATGACGATTTAAAAGTGAACAATATCGATGTTACAATCAGACGAAGCAACACATCATGTTTGACAACGTTTGAAGATTGTACCTTACCAATACAAGCCATCGAAACTATTAAGAAAACATGCAACAAACAAGTATCATGTGAAGTTGATATACGTAAAATATTAAACAACACGTGGTGCTTGCCTGACTATGGATATTTTAACGTCTGGTATTCTTGCAAAAGTAAGTATTCAATTGCATTTAAGGAAAGGCTGTTTGATATGTGTGAAGTATACCCTGTCAAAAAATGTTTTACAAGATATTACCTTTTAGACTTTTACAATTTACGTGATTGTGATGAAATACCTTAAGGAGTTTTGGCCTTATATATGTTTGAATTTGTGTTGGTTCATCAACAAAGGCGAAATATTTTATTCGGTCTATTTAAAACTTGGAATTTGAATAATTCCAAATCTGGAACTACACTTTTTATTACAGAGTTTTATTGTTTCTTATATCTGTTTTATTTTACTATTATCATGATTATTAAGACAGATTATTATTGTTTGATAACGAAGCGGATATCCAAAATATTTATACTTAAACTGAATTAGAACGTTTTTGAAAACACAGATTTATAACTCGTTCAAAGCCAAATAGTCTAAATGTGCCAAAACCCGTCAAACTTGCAGATTTGAGGCATGTTTTATCATCATAAGATTTATTAAAAGCGAGACGAAAGATACCAAAAGATATTCAAACTCATAGGTCGAAAACGAACTGAGGATAATATGGCAAAAACCGACCGAAGGACAAATACATGTAACAGTATACAAAACACAACATAGAAAACTTATCACTGAGCAACATGAACCCCATCAAAACCTAGAGGTGATCTAAGATGCTCAGGAAGAGTATCGAACAGACCCTGTTTCAAATGCGGTACCCGTTGTGTTGCTCATGTAAATAAAAACCTTGGCAGGCCACATTCAGGGAAAAAGGAAGGGTCTGTCGTTATGACATAAGGAATATATCCGTCGTCATCTGTGAGATAGATATTACAAAAGTTCAACCAACACACGATGGCGTCCGTAACATGTTTGAAGGGATGATTCAACTCTACCACTTGGAACTCTTGGGTCAATAACCTCATTGTAAGCAGCAGCTGGCACGGCCTCTGTCTAGGACATTATGATAGAAAATGCGAGCTCTGGAATGTTTTATCAGCTGGGAGTTATACACTCCATATGCTGGAATATGCTACATGGAAATGGAAAGTTCATAATTGGGAAGCTGAAATCATCTCTTTTGTCTTACAATTTGTTCTCAATCGACTATCATTGTCAATTTCTAGATGTACGTCAAGATATGAGCTGCGTCGGATAGAAATCGACCTTATGTAAGTGCACGTATACATGTACATGTAAAAGACTTTGATCTATTTTGGAACATTCAAATACGAAATAAAAGATGAATTTTGATCTGTTTTGTAAGGTTCAATTTTCAAACAATTACAGACTTTCCGTAGAGAATTTTTCAATTCGATTTAAGTTAACAGATGTATCGATATTCATTTGCATAAGGTCGATTTCTATCCAACGCAGCTCATATGAGGCAGACTTAACTGTATCTGTTGTATTCTTTATCTTAAATTCATTAAAATAAATGGTTCAACATATTCCCCAAATTTTGAATAATTGAGAGGACATCTTTATAGCGGAACGTGAAGTTAAAGGATAAAGATAGTTTTTTCATTCTTCCTAAGATGTTCCAGTATGATGTCCTCCTCATATGAATAAGGGGACAAGTCGGCAAGAAGACGAACTATGAATGAAAATACCAATTTTTTGTTGAAAACACGTTTTCCAAACGTACAAATTTTATTATCAATCAAGAAATCAAGCATCTTGATAATGTGAGTTGCAGAAAATGTTTAGTTCGATTCAGAGTAACACAATTTATCATGTTCTTTAATACAAGATATTGGTATCTACGTTGGCCATTTGTATTATGTAACATACTTTTTTTAAACTCAAAGTACATACATTGTATATTCAGCTGTGAAACTTGCATTTACAAAATGAAAGATGTTTTAAGTGACTCTCGAATGAAATGAATTTAACCCACATGTGCACACATTTATCACAGCGGTTTAACCTTTTAGTCCTTTCAAAGGCCTAGATAGTTCTCCTGTCAGCCAAATGAAAACATACTGATGTGAATAGTTGGGAGTTTGTAATGAACTTAATGATCATATTTAATTGATTTTACTCTTTGGGCTTAAAAATGAAAGGAGGAGATCTATTTAGGCTACTTTGGCCACATGATTGCAAGCTTTATATTTAAAGTTCGTTTGGTTTTCCAATGGGTGTAGTGTTTACAATGCTTATATAAACATCACGGTCAGTCATACATAACGATTTTTGTTGTTATAGTCAATAGAACAGGGATGTTGTTAATAAAGACAACTGCTTTATTATCTTAACCGTTATTGTTTTCAATTCAACAATGCTGTTGAAAATTTAAACAACTGTAAATGAAATCATTTTCATGAGTTTTATAAATTGCCTGTGTTGAATTAAAATCAATCTATAAAGTCTATTGAATATTTTAGAAATATTTCAAGACGCATGACACCTTAATGTTTGAACAAAACCAGTGAAAATGGAACATCAAAAGGAAATGACATAAAACTAAACAAAAACGAAACGAATAACCATGATAGCGGAAGAGCTATGTTTAAGTTTCCGTGTATTTTTATATTGTAACTCATGTTGTTTAAATCTAAGTCTAATATTGCCTGTAGAAAAATATAACTAAATGTATCTTGATTTACCTTACATTTGTTATCATTCAGTTGGCGAAACATTGTACAGAAAAGATATAACATAACCATGCATGAAAATTGTTCTCAGCGAAACTTTCAACTGGTATTTTCATGAGGTATTGTTTTGTATTTACAGCAATCGTACGTTTTAGTTGCGATTTCGAAGATGATTGGTGCAAATGGTCACCTATACATAGCAACAATAAATTTTATTGGGATCGTGGTCTATGGTACCCCAACGTTGATCACACTACTGCTTGTGAGTTTACCTTATTTATTTATCTCTTATACTGTTCTTTTTTTTTACAGAATTCAGCTTACCCTTTTAACAATTTCACAAACATATTTTAGATATATCTCTATATACATTCTTTTTTCGGACTTTCTGTTGTGATTATGTATACATTTGGGATCAGTTCTAACCTCTATTTAGAAACGTCGGACTTATATTTCATAAAACCAGACTGGATACGTCGACAATGTAAGCGTCTCCTGCTTTGCATGCATCACCCGCCATACAGTTGAGTTGGGACACAAACACACCGCATTGGTCAATGAATTCGTGATTTTGACCGTATAACGTTTTTTTTTTTTTTTCGATTTCAGTCATTTCAATATTACTCTGTAGGAGCACTTATCATTTCAGAAAGATTCACCTGTTAACGAAGTCCTTATAATGTAAAATGCACAAGCATACCGTGTTAATTGAGATATATAAAATCTTAACGATGGAACAGGGTTATGTTACTGTTGAAAATGGGAAGTTGACAATTGAAAAGTTGAAATCAACACTTTGGTCATAGATTCGAGTTTGTAGTCGTCAAAATATGTGAATACCCGGGAGAAGATCATGAAAAACGTAGACCTGCTAGTACTAGTACTCACTGAAATGTGGGTTATTGAGTCTCAGGACTGAAAGTGAAAAGGAAGTCTTTAGAAGGTTTTCACTGCTTCATATGAGTACAAAACAATTCGTCCTGTAGGACGACTGTCTGCTAAAATATCAAAACTAACTTCAACAAATGTATTGTCGATCAAAAGTTCAGCAGTTTGATGATATCCTCTTTGGTGTATATGTTTCAGGAATAAAGTGTGGTTCTTTTTATAACCTTAAGGTAGGCAAACTGTATGTTTCTTTTCAAAGATCTGATACAAGATCTGAGAGCAAGCTAACCACAAGTTGATCATACAATAAAATCAGCCGCTCGATACATCGGCACTGAGAATAAGACAATAATGTTTAAACAATTACATATAACTACTGTGTAACTATTCTTTGAACCACGTAATCAAAAGAGGGAGAAAGATACCAGAGGGACAGTCAAACTCATAGATCGAAAATAAACTGACAACGCCATGGCTAAAAATAAAAGACAAACAGACAAATAATAGTACTCATGACACAACATAGAAAACTAAATACTAAGCAACACGAACCCCACCAAAGACTGGGGTGATCTCAGGTGCTCGGAAGGGTAAGCAGATCCTACTCCACATGTGGCACCCGTCGTGTTGCTCATGTTATTACAAATCCGGTAAATAGTCTTATCCGGTAGGTCACATTCGTGGTGAAAAGGAAATGGATTGTAATTACGACATAAGGAACATATCCGATATCATTTGTGAAACGGTAAACTGCGGGTGATTTAGCATATCAATCTTCCACTTCGCAAATTGTATTAGTTCTCCATAGTGTAGTAAGAGACACGTTGCCTTTTCTTTTCGTCCTCATCTACACACTGTCTATATGTTTGTTCTTACTACTACATCTTTATTGTTTTATTTAGTAACATCTGTTAATGGCTAAAACTTCATGTTTTGTAACGGTGTAGTTATCATGAGAGTATTGTTTAGCTGGAAAATTCAAAAGTAAAAACAACAGAAAAATTGACATTTGAAGAGGTGACAGCTCATTGAATAAATTAAAGGACACTTCCAAAAGGGTTTCCACCCAGTTAATGCCGTAATGATATATCAGAGCGTGCATTGTCTATCATGATTTCTTGGTAGAGGGTTGCTGCTTACAAGAAAGCTATTAAACCAAGGGTTCCAAATGTAAAAGTTGAAGTCATCCGTCCGAGAAATTTTACCGACGTCGTCATGAGTTGGTTGATCGCTATGGAATATCTGTTTCACTGGGTGCATGCCTCTGCTGGTGGACTGTTAGTCCCCGAGGGTATTACCAGCCCAGTAGCCAGTATTTTAGTACTGGCATGAAAATACGGATTTGTTGTTATTGAAATTTGCTGTTACCAAATATTAAGAATAATTTATAATTAAGGAATATATCTCCCTCATGCAAAGCTCTGATTCCTTGCCCGGCTTCGGCTATACTTTTTACCTTTTGGATAATAGCTCTTCATCTTTTAATAAGGTTTGGATTTTCTAATACTTTGGCCTCGAGCATCACTGAAAAACATTTATAGTCGAAATGCGCATCTGACGCAGAAAATTGGTACCGTTAATGTTATTTCACAGATAACGACGGATATATTTCAATCGTTGTTACCAAAATCCCGTCTTCGTTTCGTCGAATGTGGCATTATCAATTTCTATTTAACTAACAATCTCTATATTCTGTTGTGTGTCGTTTGGTCGTTTTCTTTTATGCCAGGGCTTTGTCGGTTTGTTTTGGAAAATGAGTTTAAATAACCCTTTATATGGAACGCCACAGCTGTCTTATGTGGAACTCTGATATTACATTATGTTGTTCTATTATTACTTGATGATAGTTTGTCTTTACATAATATGGTTTTGACATTACGTAATGATGTTTTGATATAACTCAATATGGAAAAGTCATTACTTAATGATATTCCGATATTACATGATATGGTTTCGTATTGACTTGATATAGTTTTGTCATTACTTAATATGGTTTTGTCATTAGGCAATGTGGTTTTAACATTACTTGATGTGTATGTGACATAACGTTTTATCCCGGCTTAGTATATTTCTAGGATTTTGATTGGATAACGCACGTCGTTACAAAACCCATAGCCCTGGGTGTTGCTAACCCATATCCCAGGACGTTGCTACCCATTACATCGGGGAATTTCACGCGTTTTCCTTAGTTCCATGGTTGTTCCTTCTGAAATATCGAATTCTGTAGATTTTCCATGATGTCTGTATAATTAAATACTTAATCCACTAACGATTTTATCTTATTATATCGACTATTTCCACTCATTTTAGTAAATGCATCACTATGCAGCCACATTGTCAATGAATGGTACTACTGACCTAGCTATGCAAATGACCCACGTTGACGTCACACCGTTTATGATGTAACTCTCACAACGTTGCGCGCCAGATTCGACCCATTTCAGTTCCTCTGTCTCTAGTTTAAAACGTCTTATATTTGTCTACCTGTAGGGTTCTACCAAAGGTAGTACCCTACACCCCGTTAAAAATATGTCAAATTCCCAAATTTCAATAAAAGATATTTAAAAAATGAAAAAAACGTTGCTTTCACGTTTAACTTTGTGGTCGAATTTCTCTAAAAATCGCCAGATTTAGACTAAGACCGGGGATAAATTCGTTATCTACGTTCATATCCGTAGATATGGATATTTTAACACCCTTCAGTACCCTGTACACCTTCGGCTGCGCCTCAGGGTGTACTGGATACTTCAGGGTGTTAAAATATCCATATCTACGGATATGAACGTAGATAACTTATAATGTAGTTGTTTCATTACATGATGTGGTTTTGTTATTTCGTAATGATGATTTGCCAATTCTTTATATGGCTTTAACATTACGTATTGATGTTTCAAAATTTGACGATTTTACACTACATCATGTGTTTGTTTCAGTATTTGATGTGGTCATGTCATTCTTTGATGTGGTTTTCCCATTACTACTACGAGGTAAAACCACGTGACCATTTTGGAAAAATATGTTCTATTTTAGACCGATTTCCATATGTCGTTTGTGTAATGCGCTTTGGATGAGTACCGCTATCGATTAAGTTAAAGTTCAAATTAAAGTTTAAGTTGTTGTTCATAGTTATTTGGTATGAAAAAAGGAACGACAGACAAAAATAAGAAAAAGTACTAAAAATTAACAGTAATTCGGACATATCCCAAACCATTTGGTCCTGCCGTTTTTCCTTAGTTCTCAAATGGAAGCTGTAAATTAATAAATAAATTAAAGATTCTTATTAACCCTGTGTCTCGCCGGATAATTCTGCTGTCATTGTAAAAGTGTAAATTAAATGTTGACTGACTGTACATTAACCGGTACACTTAACGGAGGAAAACATGTTTTCTGTAGATGCTTTTATCTTGATCTTGAAGAATAACTCCTATACAATTTTATAACAATTCATGGAGGTTTACAAATTTATCATGACAAAACAGTTTAATTCGGTAATATTTAATGCATTTAAAAACCTTATATAGAAATAAATAAATGTGGTATGATTGCCAATGAGACAACTCTCAACCACATACCAAATTTCGAGTTGAACTTCGAGTTTGAGTCACATTTAAAGATAGAGTTCGAATTACAATTGGACTTCAACTTTTAAATTGAATCCCTTTGTCTTAAAGTTCGAGGTAAACCCTTATTTGAGTCTCATTTAGATTCAGATTAAGAGTTGAAATTCGAGTTATCTAATATGAGTTCTATTTTTTTATCGTGGATCAAGGGCTTTGCTCGAGCTCCCGAAAAGAGGGTTCAGGGTAGTTAATCGTACAAAAGATAAACAATTTTACAGCATACAAAACACAACATAGAAATTGAAATAAAGTTAGATGTGGTGTGATTGCCAATGAGAAAATTATCTACCATAGTTTAAATGCAGTGGATGCAAGCAATCATAGGCAACCTAACAGCCTTCAACACACCGTATAGTCGGCCACAAAAGACCACCACGTAAAATGTGAAACAATTCAAACGAGAAAACTAACGGTCTAGTTTATAGCTAAACAATCTACGAATAAACAGCTGCGCCATGAGCGCATGATACGCCCGTCGTCTTGTGTGTGAATTGTTATGCAATAATCATAAATAGTTTCTGACATACGGCGCGACATGAGAAAACCCCTTTTTACAAAAACTCAATATCTCTAAAATAAAATTTTGAATCAAAACCAAAAGTATACAGATCTTTAGATTAATAAAACTAAGAAGTGTCTAAAATTTTAAGCAAAAATCATAAATCGTTTTTGTGATACGGCGCGACATGTGAAAACCCCTCCCCTTTTTTACAAAATAATCAATAACTCAAAAATAAAATTTTGAATCATCACCAAAAGTATACAGATCTTAAGATTAATATAACTAAGAAGTGTGTAACATTTTAAGCAATAATCATAAATTGTTTTGAGATACCTAGCGACATGTGAAAACAAAACACACACCTGTATTAGTTACTAAGTCCCGTAACTCAAAAGTTTTAATCTTATTTTCACCAAAAGTATACAGATCGTTTGACCATCATTAGAAACAACTATGTTAAGTTTCATGAAATTTGATAAGTCGTTCTCAAGTTACGGTGCGACATGTTTACGCCGGACAGACAGACGGACAGACGACATTTGTATACCATAATACGTCCCGTCAAAATTTTGACGGGCGTATAAAACAAATATGACACACATGAAACAACGACAACTATTGAACTACAGGTTCCTGACTTGGGGCAGGCATTTAAAGAAAGTGCACGCGGCGGAGTTCAACATGTATGTAAGCGCTAATCCCTATCCTAACATAGTGTATCATAGCACAGCATTAGAAGAAAATGTAAAGACAGTTTTGTTTGGCTCAACTAAATAGATCAGTATGACTGGGTAACATAAATCCATCAGCGTGATATCGGGTGCTTCGGAAGGGTAAGTGGATTCTGCTTAACTTGTGGCACCCGTCGTGTTATTCGTGAAAGTACAAACCCAGTGATTTGGTTTCATTTTGGTAGTTTACATTCGAGGAAAAGATGACGGGATTGTGGTTACGACAACTGGAACCTATATTCGTCGTCACCTGTGAAACAGATATTTCAAAAAAAAATTTTTTTCAATTAGTGCGTGGTATATCAGAAACTGCAATTAATAAAAAAAAGTTTAATATTCATATGTTCAAATGAACATACACGCTAAAAAAAACCTGGAGAATTCTTATTTTATAGAATTGATGCTTTGTTACAGCGATCATTACCTTGTTTATAAAGCAAAAGTAAAAGTTGAGAAAGGAACATTCAAGCTAAAACAAAAAATGTCTTGTTTGCTTCGTATTTTGATAAAGCTATACGACTGTTTGAACTTGAATTTAGATTGATTTTATTGATACGAATTATCAATGTTTTCACAGACATCATGAGATGACTTCAAAATTAAAATAGGAAAACCACACCAGTGTGACATATAGATAATGTTGTATTTTGATTTTTGATTGTAAATTGTAAAATTGGGAAATATATTGACCTTGTTAATATGCTTTTATATCGTGTTCTGCATGAATTAGAAATAATAAGTTTTCAACACATCAAACGTTTCGGACTTATAAAGGCGCGTTTTGTCCTCATACATGTTAGACTCATTGGTGACGTTTAAATAAAACCAATTCAAGTAAAAATCAATTACGAGGGTGAAGAGCCCTGAAAAGTTGTGTCAAACTTGGTTATTAGCATTTTATCTATTGTCATAGAATATAATATAATAAAATTAGAAGATTTGGCTAACTAAGTTCTTATAATGGAATAAAGTAACATTCATTTTCAGTTGAAAATTGTTTAACAAAATTAACCTCAAATTAAAAATTTTGGAAGCCACTCTTTGTGATTAATGTTAAATAATTCCGGTTAATTTTTCAACCTCTTATCATAATTGGAGATAATCTGATTTGGCTTTCATATATAGTCTTTTTTCAAAAAAGTTCAAATGCTTTATGTAGGTTTCAATCATAATTTCTTACTAAAGCATTTGACATAAATTTGAAGTTTCTGGAATATAGTGGTGGTTATGGTGTTCTGTTCTTGTGTGTGTGCACAATACATGCATATGTCTTTAGGCTATCAAGTTAAACAAAGAAATGAAGACAATATGTCTGCTTTATTTGAATTCTGACCCAGTTATATACAAAGTATTAAAACACCCAATGTATGCTTTTACAAGTAGCAGGATCAATGCTGTTGGAGATTAGGGGATGCGAACAACAACTAAAAACAGTGTATTCCAGATGGGAAGAATGACTACAGATGTCAAATGAAACATATGTTACAATGTATACACCTGAATAATTTATCTAAAATTAAAAGTAGATAGTTTACACTACTTTAAGAAAATAACCATACTCCGGCTTGTAATATAATCAATTCCAGTATTAGTTTGAGGCATTTGCATTTATTTTATATGTTGCATTACTCATATTAGTTGGTTAGTTGATCATGTATCTAACTATTGCTAGGGAGTGTTTAACGGCCTTGAATACCCATGAGCGTCTAGCATGCATGGACTGTATGTGTCTAAAGAGAGGCGAAAGATACCAGAGAGACATTCAAACTCATAAGTCGAAAATAATCTGACAACGCCATGGCTAAAAGAGAAAAAGACAGACAGACAAACAATAGTACACAAAACACAACATAGAAAACTAAAGACTGAGCAACACGAACTCCGCCAAACGCTGGGGGTGATGTCAGGTGCTCCGGAAGGGTAAGCAGATCCTGTTCCACATGTGGCATCCGTCATGATACTCATATTTGTACAAACCCAGTGATAAGTCTAGTTCGGTAGGTCACATTCGGGAAAAGGGGACGGAATTGTAATAACGACATTAGGAACATATCCGCTATCATCTGTGAAACGGATATTTCATTACGGTCAAACAACTCGTGATGGCGTCCGTAAAATTTACGAAGGGATGAACTGTACCTAAATACTACTAATGCAATTATGAAAGGTTTTATATATTGGTAATATTTTTATTCGTTTCAAAACAAATATATAAAGTTATAAATATAAATAAATATCTTTAATAAACCAACTATAAATACTAACATCTATTAAATTTATAAATTGTGTAATGATTTAAAATGAATTCAAATGACTAATATATACGTATATATGAAATAAGAACCTGTCCAAGGGAGACAATGAAGGCATTGATTCTATTGACTTGTTAGAATTGGAACATAGTACAAAAGGATGTCAGTCTTGCATACAAATGACACATTAAAAGAGTAAATTAACACAACATTCGTACTCCAGCTTCTTTGAAGATTCTAAATTATCAATGTAACCAACAGTTGTTAAACTATAGTGATTGTTAACGAATGCTAAACCACAGTAAGGTATATTTGTTTGTAATTTTTAAAACCTTCTCAGAAAAATGCTCGAGCTACTTGATTTTCATAGCTCATAATTAACGTGTTTACCCATTGATATGATATAGTCTTTTAAACACTATTCGCCTCTAATAGAATAAGAAACAATATAGATCGTATTTTTGCATAAACTTACCCCAAAAAGATTTAATTAAAGCCTGAACATTTTAACATTGTTTATTAATTTATATCCGTGTCGGTTTTTGATATAATCACAATATAAAAATAAGAAGATGTGGTATGATTGCCCATTGGACAACTATCCACCAAAGTTAAAAGGAAGTGGATGTAAGCAATTATAGGCAACCGTACGGCCTTCAACAATGAGAAAACCAATACCGTATAGTCGGCTAAAAAGGCCCTACATAAAAATCATGAAACAATTAAATTAAGAAAACTAACGGCCTAATTTATAACAAAACAATTTACGATAAACAAATATGACAGACATGAACCAACGACAACCACTGAACTACAGGCTCTTACTTGGGACAGGAACATAAAGCATGTGGCGGGGTTAAACATGTTTGAGCGCTCAACCTTCCCTAACCGGTGACAGTGTTGTAACAGCACAACATAAGAACAAACTATAACAATCAACTCAAAAGGCTTAATTCATCAGATCAAAACAAAGAAAACATCAAACAAAAACAGGACGTGGCAGGGTATATCTATCCCTCATCCCTAACAAAAAAAAAACAACAGTCAGTACAGATCTGAGAGTACTCGCAGTTACTGACAGCTAGTTCAAAGCCAATAACAATAAATAAAAATATCATATATCTAAGATTAAACTTGTTACATTTTGAAACCAGCTAAGCATTTTTTATTTTGTTTGCTAATTATTTCAAAGACGTACAAGAGATTGTTTTCAAAATTACGAAACTCGACGTAACTAAACGTACGCTGTTCGACCATGACCAAGGAATCGTTAATCATTATTTTGCTTTGTAAATAAGATACTAGATTTAGAATTTTAGTTAAAATTAATAGTTTGTTTCTTGATATAATAACTCTTCTCGTTATCAAATGGAAGATATAATTTCAATATAAACTCCGATTAAATAAATATATCTAAAACACTGTGTCTAAACTACCCCGGCAAAAATGTTTGGACTCAATAGTATCTAATATCCGATACGGTGACGGACCATCAACAGACAGAGAAAAGGTAGGATTTCTGTTTATTTATTTGTTGTTTTAATGATATTGAAGAATATACATACACATATAACTATTTTCGATTGTGAGATGTAATAATTTCTACAACCGTTCTAGATTAATGGAGAAATAAGTAAAAAGGCACATCAAAATGGTGAATTGAGTGAACCTTGCCTCGAATTTGTTTAATTTTTCATAAATTGTGCACATTGTACGGAAAGATATTAACACGGGGATTGCAAGACTAGTCACTATGAGCACCTCAATATTTGTATTTCCGTGCATGGAACGAAAGAAATGGGTCATGTCAAAATGGAAGGACCCGGTTTTGTCAATGTTGTTTACTACATAAGGACCCGGTTTTGTCTCAGTATAGGACCCGGTTTTGTTTTGTTTTGAAACCACAAATTTATGAAAAGCAACGTTAACACGGATCTGAACATTGTCCGTCGGAAGAAATTCAATATATGAGTCATATAGATGTTATTGTAATACAAACCTGTCGTGTTAAAATTTATTTTAAACGGGAACTTTTCGAAATAGAGAGTAGACATTTTCTAATGCTATACGTATACCTTATTGCACTTATCTTCGAACTAAGTTCAAATAGAAATAAATACTTTATACATGTAGCATGTACTTACATTAATTCCTTATGGTATTTGTTTGTTTTCTATACCAGTATGTAATGATGTAAAAATAGGAAGATGCGGAATGATTGTGTTACCATATCAATTTATCAAAAGAGTAACGCTAGTATGCAGTTAACAATATATTTACTATCATTTACTCATTCATTCATTCATTCATTCATTGACGGACAGTCAGAAAAAGACTTTAGTCTATACTATTCTGCTAGAATGAATCATGCATGCAACCCCGCTAAATTTGCTGGTACTGTGTTACTCGTACTACTGCGTTTTTAACACTTGAGCACGCACATAATATAGCTGTGGAATGTTCAACTTTCCCTCTATTTTCAGGTAAGCACCTTTGATTTTGTAGGCATTTTAAAGCATGTTTTCCATATCAAATTCACAATTCAAATCCAAGGAAACTTCAAGTTAACATTTGAAATAAATTGAGTTGGTGTTGCTCGCTAGAAATTAAATAAAATCATTCTGAAAGTAAGTTTACATATATCTGTTAATTTTTATCGTGAAACGGTTGATTTTCTAGAACGTTCAGGCTAACTCAAATCAAAATGGTTGCTTTTCGAACGTGTACTTTAGGTCCGCTTCGAATTACACAAGTTGTAAACTTTCCTGTTAGAATCGAAAATAGTCTATCATGCCTTGCTCTATGCTCATTTCAACATGGGTAGGCATTATATTTGTCAACATTTTATACCTCGCTAACGCTTGGTCAAAGATATAAACAAATATGATGCCTATCCATGTTAAAATGAGCATAGTTAATTTACAACATAATAACGTCCCAATATCTACGTCTTATTTAGAACCTAATAATTTTAGGACTAAACCGGGTCGTACACATTGACAAAACCGGGTCCTTCAATTTTGACATGACCTATTTCTTTCGTTCCATGCATAGAAATACAAATATTGAGATGTTCATAATGACTAGTCTTGCAATCTTCCTGTTAATATCTTTCTTTCCTTACAAGGTGCATAATTGAAACACCGTACCGGATATTAGATACTATTGCCGGGGTAGTTTAGACAGTGTAAAACACGACAAACATATTTACAACAAATCGAGCGCACATTTTCGTTTTCCAAAATAGAAATGCTTAATTTGTTTCAAAATTTAACGAGTTTTTTCTGTAGAAGATACTTAAAATCAATTTGCCTCACTAGATCATAATTTTCAACAATATAATTATTAGAAAAATAATTGTAGTTATTCATAAGTTGAAAACAAACTGACAATATCATGGCAAAAACGAAAAAAATCGAAAAAAAAGACAAACAACAGTATACAAAACACAAAACGCAACATACATGACAAAGAAAACTAAAGACTGAACAACACTAACCCCACTAAAAGCTGGGAGATATGAATGAAATTTTGTAGATGACCGACGCGTAAATATATTTTTAGACTTCAAGCTCACAAGGTAAAGAGTCCATACGAGAAAAGTACACATACTCATTATCCTAACCAACACTTACTTGTAGTACATTCCTTCTCCTAAATGTCGCGTGCTAGACAGAAAAGAAGCAAATGTCAATTCTAAAATCTATGGTTTTGACCGCGCTGGGGATAACAGGAAGTAGATTTCTGACAGATCTAAAAATTGTTCACATGTTGCAACTCATCAACAAATATAAAGTTCTGTAAGTAGTACCTGAAAAGTGTGACAGAAATATTTGTCAGACGAATGGTCAGAAGAAAGTAAAACAGACAGACGGACAGACAGACAGACAGACAAACGAATATACAAGGTAAATACAATAAAGCTCCCACTTTTACAGCAAGGATATAATTTCAAAAAATCCCCAGAATCTTTTTAATTTATGTCTATGCTAACAGATCAAATGTTTTAATGGAGCATAATGAATACTTCTGTGTTTTATGTATTATCTCTTTTCTTTTTTTTGCACGGCTTGATACCATGTATATATAGATTTTTCTAACTGTAAATGCCCCAATCCTGGATTCAAAAAAATTGAAGGTCGAAGTTATTTTAGATGAGTTTTCATTGATTAGTTCAATGTCAAACAGTGCAAACCATTTCTTTGGTCGAACAAAAAAATAAAAACATAGTAATGGTCTTCAAAATTATATTTAATTGAATTCAGAATTGTTTCCAAATTATCTCATATACATGTAATTTCAAATTTTAATCTTTATGTTGAGAAAATCAAAAGTGATGCGGGAAATCCAAAGATGGTGCTAAACAGTCAAGGATGGAGGATTTTGTTCAATATTCTGCATTACAATATTCTTAAATAATAATTTGAATTGTTTGAATTAAATTTGGTTTCACGCCGTATAATGTGAAATGTGTTATGATTTAAATTTATAAACGCACGTTACAGTGCATGGCAATTGTTCTATATTTCAGCTTCTGCAGGAAATACGTATTTATACATAATGAGTATGATGCGAAAGATGGTGATGTTGCAAAACTAGAAAGTGGACAAATTACTGCCACAGAACACCAGTGTCTTTCCTTTTGGTATTTTACCAATAATTCTAGAGACATTGTATACGTACTCCAAAACGAAGAGGACTTGCTTCAAATTTCAGATTACGATCATGAAAAATGGCATCGTGTTCAAATCTCTTTAAAGATGAAGTCATATAACCCATACAAGCTTGTTTTCGAAGTGACGCGTGGCAACTATGGTTCATTTGGTGCGATAGTTATTGATGACATTTTAATTGAAAACCAAAAGTGTAACTGTAAGTATAGACGTACAGTATACTTTTAGTAAATTTCCTTTGTTATATTATTTTGTGTACATGTATGTTATTCTTTCTAAAAAAACACTGCACTGTAAAATCATCTCCAGCACAGTGACATATGAGACAATAAATGTGCACTCAAAAACTGCATATTATGTCTTTAAACGTTTGATATTTATGATATTAGGTTTTGGGCCGCTACAGTACATGTACGAAAGTCACGACTTTCTGCTTACATATTTGAATTTGAGCGTTTTCTATCAGATTTTTGTACTAGGTAAAAACGGATAGAAACGCTCAACAACTCGCGAATTTCTTCCTACTTTTAACTCTGTACTTCGTTTTGTGTTTTATTTCTGTTGCTATCGTTGAGTTTTGTTATATATTTGGCTTTTTTTATTTACTTTGGAAAACTTGTTGTTTGTTTGTTCATTTGTGACTTATGTATAAAAAAAATAGGAAGAAGTTATATGATTGCCAATGAGACTACTTTCCTACAGCGATAAAATGACGTAAAATAAGCAATTATAGGTCACTGCAAGACCTATGACAATGACAAATCAAATATTTGTTTGTTTGTTTGTGTATTTTATTATATATTTTTGATAGTTGTTTTAAGCGCAGACTCATTTATTTATTTTATTATCTTTGAGAAAACCATGAATACATTACGATGAAATAGTAACATAATATATGTGAAAAGCCTATCGTTTTAGCTTCTGTTCTGGAATGCGACTTTGAAACTAATTCATGTGGTTGGAATAATGATTATTCCAACCAACAGAAATGGATAAAACAAAGTGGTCAGTTTCCATTACGGAGGACGGGTCCAAGCACCGATCATTCGACAGCATCTGGTAAGAACATAATGGTATGCTTTGCGTTTGAAATCATTTGGTCAATATGTATTTCCAGCCTATTAAATCGTGATTTGTGCAGGCAGAACAGACGTATAAATGCAAGCAAATAAATACCATTTGAGTTTTGCATAGATACATACGTGGAAAATGCATGTTAGTTGGGAAAATAAATATATATTGGATACTCTATGTTGGAAGATCTCATTTAAACAAAAGAATGTAATGCTATATAAATAACTTGTATAAGTGGATTAAAACAGTATTAACTTATAGATTATGATAATAAGCAAAGATGGATAGTTCAACCAAAGACTTTCACAGGCGAGTTATTGCATACTGTGTGTTCGCACACAAATGATTTAATACGTGCATAAACTGTAGCAGTTTGTTTAATGAAAATTCAAAATATCTAATCATTAGATGTTCGACAAAAATAACTATGATGAACATTTACAGAATGCTCGTAAATATCGCCAAAATAGTTTAATGATATCTCGATATAATGTTCTTCTAATTTCTTTGAAATGTTTAAATATGTTGGTCTTAAGCATCACTGAATAGACATGTATTGTCAAAAGGCGATTCTGGTGCAGTAATATTGGTACCGTTGATGTTATCAATTTAAGTATTGTATCTGTCATACAAGTTTGAGGTTTAACCTACCATTTTCCTCGGAAAATGCCTGTACTAAGTCACAAATATAAAGTTGTTTTCCATTCGTTCCATTGCTGAATATAGTCTAACGTTTTATTTTGTCAGGTTTTATGGACTTCTCCTTTTGAATTTGCCTCGAAATACCGTATTATTGTTGATTTTTAAAATTAATATTTATTGTCGAAACGCGCATCTTGTGCAGTAAAATTGGTACGTAACGGAAATTTGATTAAATTAAGTATTTCAGAAGCAATAAAAAGTACAATAACAAAACACCGAACACAAAGGAAAATTCAAAACGGAAAGTCTTTATAAAATAGCAAAATCAAAAGCTAAAACACACGAAACTAATGGAAAACAACTGCCATATTTCTGACTTGGTACACACATTTCCTTATGTAGAAAATGGTTGATTAAACCTGGTTTTATAGCTAAAACCTCTCACTTGTATGACAGTCGCATATCATTTCCTAAAGGTTCATAGATATAAGAAGATGTGGTATGAGTGCCAATATTACAACTCTCCATCCAAGTCAAAATTTATAAAAGTAAACCATTATAGGTCAAAGTACGGTCTTCAACACGGAGCCTTGGCTCACACCGAACAGTAAGCTATAAAGGGCCCCAAAAATTACTAGTGTAAAACCATTCAAACGGGAAAACCAACGCCTTATTTTGTGAATATTATAAACAACTATCACAATGTGTTTGAGGTTTAGCTAGCTGTAATATCATGTTTAACCCACCATTTTCTTCGGAAAATGTATGTACCAAGTCAGGAAGATGACAGTTGCTTTTCATTCGTTACGGTAGTGATACATGAAGATACAAACTAAGAGAAAACAACATTGTGGCCACCAACTTATATATCTCTGAACTGTGAAAAACCTGACGTGTCAATAAGATATATGTAAATGTCTTTTGATTTTCATGCGAATTCAGACTCAGTGAAAATTGTATAGATTGGGAATAAAACCAACTTTGAAATAATGACTTAGTCATTATAAACCAAGTCGGAGATCGAATGACTTAGTCATCATAAACCAAGTCGGAGATCGAATGACTTAGTCATCTTGAACCAAGTTGGAAATCGATCTTACCACACTTGAGGTACGTACGTTGGTAATGTCACCACCTAGTTGGTTACTATGACGTATTTCAATGTATGTACGAATGACACTCAATATAATTAATAGTAAGGTAGAGTGCCAGGGGCGATTCAACCCTTTAGCAAAAAAGTAAGTTGTATTTCCATGGAAGACCCCACACACCTCTCGCTTCGCGCATTCGCAAACGCATAAAGCATTATAGATACAGCGATATCAATTTTTCAACAATGTAGGCTCCTTATGACCTTGTTACCTTGCATGTTTGTTTCTCTAATTCTTAGCCGATTTGTTATTTTCGTGATCGGCTGATTTTTTTTTTTTTTTTATTTCATCAATGTATGGTTCGTTTAATCTCAGTTCTTCATTGGTCAAAATTCAATTATGAAGTAAAATCTTTCTTTCTTTTCCTCTGAATTTCTTATCGTGACGTCACGAAATATGCCATGCCTGATAACGTTACATAGAAAGCACACACATTTTGGCAGACATTGGATTAAATTTGTTCGCATATCATCTAAAAATCATGGGAGAAACAGATTCTACCACCAAATCTCGTACAAAAGAATTTCTCCACTTTCTGTCTTGAGTGGAGAAATATCGTATCACATTCGATGCAGTGGTGGAGTCTTTATTTATTATTGCCTCTGAAGACATGTGTCTTTATATATATAAATTAAAATGTTGTGTCTACAGCTTTTATAGAAAATGATCAATTATACACCCACAAAAACATAAAATAAATAAAAGATCTTCGCCTTGGCAATAGCTGGTATCTCATGGACAAGAAACTTATTATCCTATAACAGTCATTAAGTGAATACTATAGCTATTTAGTGGAAAGAAGATCTTTAGAGAAAGAATGAAATTACCCTGAACATGATGATTTGTCGTATGTACAATAATTGTATCTTTATATCTCATGTTTCAAAATTTTCTTAAGCCTATAGCAAGGACTGTCATAATAAACCTTTCTACAGGATTTTTAACTTTATTTGTTGACAATAACAAGTATGATACCTGGCCCTTGGAATTCAGCATGAATATTGTATATAACTTTAAGCCATCTTAACCAATTTTATTTAAACATTGGTATATGCATTGACAATTTTCGAAAACAAAATTCCAAAAAATCATAATTTGAGGAAAGAACATGTTTTCAGACGAGAAGATATGGGATTCATGAACTTTAACGAAAGTATTAAAACTAGCTTACTTTTGTTATTTTTTTTTTTTTTTTTTTTGTCATTGTCAATTTTGAGAAATATTCTTTTAGAAAAAACACCAAACTTGTTTAATTCAACATTTGTCATGGTTTTAGTTCAATCATATAATCTTTCTCTCTACATTTTAAACACATCTTATCCTTCAGTTTGATTTCTGGATACTTATAAATACAGTTGTATTGCGTATATGTGTTACCCACACCATTCATGTCTTTATAATTTGATAATGAAAGCTGACTATGAGAAACAATAATTTTAGTATTCTTAACAAGCTGTCATTATCATTATGCTATTATGCTTTTACCCATCCGATTAATAAAACTAGTATGCGTCAACAACTAAAATATACTGTGTAATGTAACAATTGCGATGGTTAATTGTAAACTAATATGCTAAGCAGTCTTAAAGTAATCGTTTTATTTATTTTGTTTCAAAATTTGTATACATCTAGATCTGTTATCATTTTTTGATGAAACTTAAAACTTTCTTTCTAGGCGGCGGATTTTATATATATTTGAGCAGTAGATTTGATATGGAAACGATTGAATACCTTGAATTTCAAAACTTTAATATAGCATTATCAGGAATTCATGTTTGACATTTTGGTATTATATGAACATCTATAATGTTCACCAGAAAGAAGGATTATATGTTATAATTGGTGATAAACTGGCGGTAACCCGGTTTATAAATGGATAAAAGCAACAATAGACCTGCACATTAGAAAATTGTCCAATATTAGATTTATAGGCATACTTCGTAGTTACTTGGGAACGGAATAGCAATAGATGATATTTCTCTAACAGAAGGAACATGCGAAGGTATGTGACTCAAATTATTCCTCAGATATATAGCAGTCTAAAGATTTGTACAGCGAAACTGATAACATAAACAAAAATTAAATATATACGAATAAGATGCAATACTTGAAAACAAATATTTGAGCAATTCAAATGGCATTTCTTAGAGTCTATATTGTAAATGACACATAACTAAATCCACAGATTGTACATGAATTTCTCGAGACAAACAGTCGGTTTCTAGACAAAATTATACCTGAAAAAAAATGCACCTTAAAAGATAATACAAACACAAAACTTGGTTCTTAACTGATTTTTTTTTTTAGATTCAGCAATACGTAGTTAACATTAATAATCTTATATAAAATAAGGAGATGTTGCATGATTGCCAATGAGATAACTATCCACCAAAGTTCAAATGAAGTGCATGTAAGCAGTTTTAGGCAACTGTATGGCCTTAAACAATGAGAAAAACCCATACCGTATAGTCGGCTATAATTGGGCCCGACATGAAAATATGAAACAATTCAATTGAGAAAACTAACGGCCTTATTTATAACAAAACAATTTAGGCAAACAGACACGGACCTACGACAACCACTGAACTACAGGGTCCTGACTTGGGACAGGCACATTAAGAATGTGGCGGGGTTAAACATGTTTGTGAGAGCTCGACCCTCGACGGTGGTGTTACAGCACAACATAAGAACAAACTGTAAAATCTAGTTGAAATCTTTAGATCGACACAGAGCAGAAAAACATCTAACAAAAACACAGAGCGGACGTGGCAGGGTATTTATACATCCATAACAATAACAAAAATACAAAAGGTACAGATCTGAGAGTACTCGCAGTTATTAACAGATATCTTAAAGCCAATAACAACTAATAAAAAATCACGTGTCTAAGACTAAAAGACTAAAATATTAATCAGTACACATCAAACGTCCAATAAATATAATATACAGACGTGGGATTGGATTCAGATAAATAATTGTGCGTGTGTACGTGGTTGGAAGAATAGAAACATTTATCTTATTGGTCAGATTAACTGATAATTTATGTGATCGCCAAACTTGTATATGGATCATGTGGAGCTGGATCAGCTTACCCTTCTGTAGCACCTGAAAAGAGGGACGAAAGATACCAGAGGGACAGTCAAACTCATAGATCGAAAACAAACTGACAACGCCATGGCCAAAAATAAAAAGACAAACAGACAAATAATAGTACAGATGACACAACATAGAAAACTAAAGACTAAGCAACACGAACCCCACCAAAAACTGGGGTGATCTCAGGTGCTCGGAAGGGTAAGCAGATTCTGCTCCACATGTGGCACCCTTCGTGTTGCTTATGTTATTACAAATCCGGTAAATAGTCTAATTCGGTAGGTCACATTCGTGAAAAGGGACGGATATTGTAGTTACGACATAAGGAACATATCCGATATCATCTGTGAAACGGATATTCCATTACGGTCAACCAACTCGTGATGGTGTCCGTAAAATTTACGAAGGGATGATTTCAACTTCACCATTTGGAACTCTTGTTTTAATACCTTCATTGTGAGCAGCAACCCTCTATAAAGGAAATCATGATAGGAAATACAAGCCCGGGAATATCGTATCAATTGGGAGATATACACTCCGTATGCAGGCGCTGCTGGAATGTTGCTACATAGAAATGGAAAGTTCACAATTGGGAAGCTGAAATAATCTCTTGTCGTAAAATTAGTTTTCAACCGACCCTCATTGTCAATTTCTAGATATAAGTCAAGATATGAGACAAACTTAACTGTATCTGTAGTATCCTTTATCTCTAGTTCGATGGGATAGATTCGTTCAACATAGTCACCAAATTTTGTATTATTTAGTGAGAGAACATCATCTATATAGCGGAACGTAAAGTTAAAGGATATTGCTAACTTCTTATCTTTCTTCCTCAGAAGTTCCTGTATGAAGTCAGCCTCATAATAATAAAGAAACAAGTCGGCAAGAACAGGGCACAATTGGTTCCCATTGGAATTTAAACTTACCCCAAATGAATGGGTTTGCGTTGATAAGTTTTTAGTTTTGAATCAAGTGATTTATCCTTGTTTGTTTTGCGTCGATTTTCTGTTTTGCTATGTGTTGTGAGTTTCTCTTTGACTTAAGAGTTTTCAACATAAATCAAGGCGATATGGTATGTTTGCCAATGAAAAACTATCAATCAGTAAACAAATTATGTAGATGTTAGCAACTACAGCTTACCGTACGGCATTCAACAATGTGCAAAATCTATACTGAATATAGCAAGCTATAAATGCCCCATTGAAAATGTAAAACAATTCAAACATGTTTTGTGTAGCAAGAAAACTAACGGCATGATTAATGTACAAAACAAAAAACGAAAAACAAATATGATATACAGAAATACAACGACCACCATTAAAAACAGGCTGCTGACTTGGAATAGGTACATATATAATGTGGTCTGTTAAACGTGTTTGTGGGCGACCAACCCTACCATTTCCAGGTATAGTGGTGTAACAGCACAACTTACGAATAAACTACAAAAATCAGTTGAAAAGAGCTTGACTCATCACTTCGATACGAAGCACAAAAACAACCAACACAAAATATTAAGACACAAAGTACCAATCTAAAAGTACTCGTAGTTACGGATACTGAAAGCTAGTTCAAAACTAATAACAACTAATGAAAATATCTTCCGCCTCTTTTATACGATTTGATTTTGAAGAACCTTTCAAAATACAGTTTGAGTCAATATTACATTGTGCGCCTAATAGTTTTTTTTAACAATTGTTTTCTTTTATAGCCAAACATGCAACCCCATTCATATTTAAAACGGAGATGCACGAAGACATCTTGTAAGCGCAATTCCTTCTAAACGACGAACTATATTTTGATGAGTCTTTAACAGGCAAAGTTGGCCTAAGAGGATTTGGCTATTATGTTCATGCCCTTCTTGGTTATATAACTCTGCAACTGTTTCGGTTTTATACATCCTTGGCTTTCAAATAGTCGACTTTGAGCGTTCCTGGTGAAAATAAATCCAGAAAAGCGCTTCGGACGAATGACATTTATAACGTGTTGTTTTAATTTTCATCATTTTTCTTTGCATACTTGTAATGCCATTGTGCAACAGTCGTTTCTGCTTGTTTTGCAAATGATAAAGGCAAAGTATAGACTGCCATATGAATATAGAAATTAAGGAAACTGTGTAAAGAGATTGTAGTTCGTTACAAATTTAATTTAGTTGAAATTGTTTGCATTATATCAGAATAATTATCCCATTTTAAACGATTTTTTAAATGCCTTTACAGGACTAATTGCTCATAAGGAAATATGTGTAAATTTGGACGAGGATGTGTCTACACAAACGTATTGCCCCAAAGGCTATCTTGATTTCACGAATGCTCGTTTATCATTTGACCCCGAAAAGAACGAATGTTCTGAACAATATGAGAAGACTAGAACGCATCTACTTCAAGAATGTAAAGATGAAGGTGATGATTCACAAAATGTTTTATCGATCAGCTGTCGACTGATATAAGTTCCAAACCAGAATGCTTCCAGTTACACGAATTTCGAATACGACATACATGTGAAGGTAATACAATTGATAATACAAATTCAACAGACAAATGTTGTTACTATAGAGTTATGTGCTACGAACAATTTTCTGTTGATAAATACATTTGAAATGATACTTAGGAGAAAACAAAGTAAAACATATATTCGAGGCAACTGTAGCTTAAGTAGTTTGCTGGTGTTCAAATCTAACTAATATATTAAGGAAATTAAAATTACGGTAATAATACGAAAACCGAGGAAATCGAATGAATTTCAAAGGAGCGAGATCGGATGAGTCAACAGGATCACCCCTCGGTAAATTTACATATCAGACTAGTATTCTGCTATCTAAAGATCTAAGAACGCGAAAACATGTCGGTTTTAATTTGAAATACAGGTACATTATATCGGTCAACCAATTCGTGATGGTGTCCGTAAAACTGATGTAAATAACTGAAAATATATATATTTATAGCATATATCAATACTTGAATGCAAAGGTATAACATGTTTTGTTTATCTCAACAAGACAACAACGTTATAAGAAAACACAATATTCTTCAAAACACAAATTATAACAAAACACAAAATTCAACTAAGCACAAAGTTTTAAATCAAATACAAATAATTCTGATAAAATTGAGTGCACGACGGTACAAATATAAACTAAACATCTTATCGCTTGCAATTTGATGTTGTTGAACGGCTGCCAAGAATAGGTGAGGATACCTTTATGTTTCGAATACTGTCACAAGCTGACATTAATATATGAATTCAAGAAATTTTCTTTCAATATTGCTTATGATTATCCATTAGATAAGGGTCCACAAAAGCATATAAATATAGTCACATTGACTGTTTTCCTCCGGCAGTAATAATATGATAAAAGGGATGTATGTTTGTGTGTATAGGGTAATATACGCAAAAATATAAAATTATGGGTTAACATGAGGACGTTGAATACAATGATTGGTGTAGGGATGTTGTCACGCTCCATGGACGTTGGGTTTTAATGTTCCTGGTAAAGGTTAATCAAGAAAAGCTCTTTGGACGCACGAAATTTATGATGTTTAATTTCATTTTAAGATCCTTCTTAAAGACAAAATATCTGCCATTTCCATCATTACAATTTTCAAAATTTTCAGCTCTTCATTCTTAGCTACCCTATTTGCAGTAGTGTTTTTATATTGACTTTGTTTGCTTTTCGTCGTTTCCCTTTACCAATCGTGTTGTAAGTTTCGCTTGCTTACAATGCCGTTTCAAGGGCAAATCACTGTTGTAACTGTTCAATGATTTACTCGGAACAGACTCTCAAAATGATCTTTTTAATACATCTTATAAGTTACGAAAATATAAAACAAAAATAGTTATTTAAAATGTCTTTGTCAATTTCTTGACTAGTTTGCATTTAAACATAGTCAATTACAAACACGGAGATATCTTAGTTGTACTCGACAAGACCTTTCGAATTTTAGTCTTAAATGCTAGGTTCAATCCACCATTTTCTACATAAGAAAATGCCTGTCCCAAGTCAGGAATATGACAGTTGTTATCCATTCGTTCGATGTGTTTGAGCTTTTGATTTTGCCATTTGATTAGGGACTTTCCTTTTGAATTTTCCTTGGAGTTCAGTATTTTTGTGATTTTACTTTTATGCTATTCAACTTCGAACTTTATTTTGACTTTAAATGTTTTTATTCGAGCGTCACTAATGAGTATTTTGCAGACGGAACGAGCGTCTAGCGGTCCAAATTATTAGCCTGGTATCTATGACGTGTTTTCTTTAATTACACGATTGAAAACAATCAAAACACTTGAACAAGTCTAAGAACATTAAGGATCCTCAAAATATGTATTTTCATAGAAACTATATAATGATTTGAAAATTGGATCCCAACTAAATGTTATACAATTACTTACCACAGTAAAGATTTTTGAAAATAACTAACATCTCGACAATCTTTATATTTTGATATTAATTTATTTTGTTTTTATCTAACACGATGATAACCCTTTCGTTTTGTTTTTTTTTTATTAATTTTTTAGTAATTATGTAGAGATGAATAAAATAAAATGTTCGTGAAATATGTATTTTCAGCACATGATACTACTACAGTATCATCAGCTATAACTTCAAAAGATGATTCAAGTGCAGGTATATTCTTCGACATTTCTCTCCGTATTGCAGCTGTATGATAAATTACAACATTGTCTTGATGAAAAACATGATAAATAGCGTTCAGTTTCATCCTTTTACTAAAACGTTCATCGGAAGATACCAAGACCTTGTTGATAAATATTCCGTATCAACTTCACAAATAATACATGATGGTCTTGAAGTATAGATTCTAGGAACTGACGTTGTTTATCATCTACGTGTTATAGTGTTCTTTTATTTGTCTTTGCATATATTTCAAACTTTATTGTTTAGTCCATTTTGGTATATACTTTAGGCGTGGCTAGGTATTTATACATCCCGCCATTGTGTTATTGTGCTACGGTCATTTTGTATTCTGGTCTTTCATTTTGCTTAATATGTACTTTGTCAATAGAGTGTCTATATGCCATTTTGTTTTTCTTTGTTGAAATAGTGATTTGATTTTAAAGTGATTAAGATTATAACATGTATAAAACAATGTTGACTGCTGTTCCCCAATTTTGCCATTTTATCTATTATGTCTGTTTATTTTGCTCACACATTGTTGTCAATATAATCGAATGTTATGCGACTATCATGCCTGTACCAAGTCAGGAATATGACAGTTGTTTTCCATTCGTTTGATGTGTTTGAGCTTTTGATTTTGTCATTTGTTGAATTTTCCTTGGAGTTCGGTATTTTTGTTATTTTACTTTTGATTGCAGCTCAACTTTTAATTCCTTCAATCAATGACTAAATAATTCTTCCATTACTACCAAGCGCTACAAGAAATTTGTTTTAGCCGGCAAGTTGTTCGGTTAAATTATATCACTTCATACTATAAGATAATATTCATTTTAGTTTACTTCATTAATAAAAATGCAGATATCTGAGCAGTAGTACATGTAGGTGATATTCAGCTATGCGTTTCGATATTCTTCCAAAGAGCAAAGATAAGGTTGATATCAATCAACCCGTGGCTACCTTGGGATCTTTAAATAATTACAAGGAAAGAGGATAAACTGCATAAAAGGGACAAAAATGAAACAAAGTCGAAAACAAACTGAAAATGTCATGGCAAAAACCAAAACGACGAAACAAATATTAGACAATCAACAAGGATTCTTGCACTGAAAGTTTTGAGCAAATATCTTTGCTAACACAGAATATTAAAACAAACAGTCATAAATGCCGTATAACGACGTACGTGATGTGTTTAAATTCCAAAATTACGATGTCGTTGTTTGTAACCAATATAATTTAGTTTAAAAATAAAACAACACATTATAGATTTCATGCGTCCGAAGCGCTTTTCTGGATTAACCTTCACCAGGAACGCTCAAACCGAATATTTGAAAGCCAGGATGTTTAAGAACCAAAACAGTTTAAAAGTCCCATTTAATCTGAACCAGTCGTTTAGATAAATACCAAAACATAACTTTGCCTCCTCCTGAGAAAGCACTAAATGATTAGACTCAGACAATGTTTTTTTTTCTATATTTTTCTATATGTACAGAAAACAACATCATTGTCCCAAAGGTTTCTATATGGTATTTGACACATAACAACACGAAACTCAACATTTTAATGTAAAGTTATGTCAGTATTTAGGTGAATATTTGTAACCATTAATAATTTTAACATTCAAATCATGATTTTATAAAGTTAGTTCTCTTCTTCAGCGGAGGGAACAACTATTGTTTTACCAGTTGTAACCTCCATCGGAGATTCAGGTGCAGGTAGGAGTGAAAAAGCACCAAATAATCAAAAACTATCGTCTTTACCTTTAAGTTTCACATGCACTTTGCATTTGCTTTAGACAAATTACCTGATGTGCGTTTGTATCCTGTCTTCACTAAGGTGAAATCGAATTGTAGCGTGACATTTCCACCATTGTTTGTATTAGGTACTAAGTATTTTATTTGCCTGACAAAATAAATGCGACATCACAAAATAAAACATTTAAGATAACGGGTTATCTCAGCTAAAGCTCTACTTATAGTTTACTTCAATAATTGTTATATGTGCTAATGATTCTTTAATTACTTTTGTCGCAAGAATTTGTAATTTTCCATGTTTCACAATTTCATAATTGAATTAAAATGACATATTCCTTGTTTGCAGTGAACATTTTGAACATAAATCATTGTGTAGATGACATATCAATACAAATGATATATTCAAAGACGTACGAGACGATTTTTCTCGTTCAAAATATCAATGTCGTTGCATATAAGTTCAAGTAATTTTAAGAACCATTAAAATGTGAATAATGAGTTATTATTCGCCTCTCTTTTGAAGACTACAAATGCATTCTTCTTATGCTGAAATCAATTATTTTTTATTTTTACATGGATCCTCAATTTATAAGTCGAGAAATAAATTCTATATTATGCAATATAAAACTCATAATGAGGATGCACCTGAGATAACCCCTGGTTTTGTGCGTGGTTCGTGGCTTTTGTTTTTGCCATGCTGTTGACGGATTGTCATCGAATTATGAGATTAAATGTCCCTTTGGTAATTAATGCCTCATGCAAATACTATCCTTTACAACGAATTGTAAAATGCTTTCCATTTACTGCCCTGTTGTAGCATTAAATGGACAATACTACTCATTCCTTACAAATAAACCAATATCGCAACTAATAGACAAAAATAATTAGTCATTGCCTTTTTAACGCGTATTACACAATTTCGATTTTGCGTCATTCTTAAACATGTTGTATTGCCTTCTACTTGACCATCGAGATTTGTATATAGACTACTACTAAACCAATGAAGTTCAGTTTTATAATCACTTTTTAGTAGATAACTTTTGTGTAAAACCAATTATTGTTACCTTGATTCTCTTAAGAAAGCAAAATTTTATGAGACTTTAAATTATTTTGCATATTACTTCTATCGAACGATAGAGTTGTTAACATATTAACATAAACTGTTGGTATAAACAAATGTATCGTCCTTATTTAATTTCGATAGTAAAATTTAAATGTTGAAATAAAAGCGGCAATGCCTTTGACATGTATGTACACTACGTAAAGCTTAAAGTTAATGACCCATAACTTAAGGTGCAGGGCCAAACATTCTATGTGAAGTGGATTATGCCAATACTAATTCAACAGCATACACAATATCACTGACTCATTATAATTGGTTCCCGTAAACTGACCTAATCAGAAATTCAGTATGTAAACTATGCAAAAGTTCAAAATTTGATGAGTCATGACTAAGAAGCAGGAACATACACTCTTTGTGTAAATGGAATTATGTGGTAGTGCTAGTACATATGTATACCAAAATAACTATCTTACCAATAGTGATTCATCTTAAACTGATAAAATCACAAACTTAAACATATACTATACAAATATTTCAAAGTCAATAATCCAAGACTAAGAAGCGGTGCCTAATAATATCCATTAATCTGGTATGTTCTCATTCTTATTCAACTGCATTCTTAATATCATTGACTTACCATTGGTTTTCCTCTTACACTGACCTTATCACAAAATTTAACAACTAAAGAAGAAAAATATTTCAAAGTCGATCGACAATGGCATTTACAAATTGTACACGTGCACCGACACCACTGAAAACAAGAGCGCACATACGTCTCCCGCTAGACTTCGTCGACGTGTGACAGTAATTGCTTTTCATAATGATTATTGTGTAGAATTCATTTGAAAATAATGATCATTTTAACTGACGTTGTCGTCTGTAACCGTACATTTCGCAAATTGTTCATTTTAATGTTGATTTGATCAGATAATGTAAAAGCAGTAACAAGAATGGTGTTTCCTTAATGATTCTTGGTATGTGTACATGTTCCCCGAGCCACCCATACTGGCTTTCCGTAGGCCAAAAGCCTTAAAAACTTGCTGGTGAGAATTGACTTGTCCTCTTGACCAGGGTCTTCGTCTGTAGGCACTTGCAAGGTTGTGGAAACAAACGATGTCTGACCTGCAAACAAATACTGCATACCAAGACTGTAAACAGTCTCTCCACTGATACTAAATACACCTTGTTTTGCAATGTTAATTGCAAGACTACAAAGACTGTATATCTTCTGCAGTGTAAATGTGAAAAACAGTATGTTGGTGAGTCAAAACAGCCATTCCATAAACGTATGAACGGCCATCGTAGTGACTTTAAATGTAAGCCAGACCTACCTTAGTCAACATTTGAGATCCCTGGCCACACTAAGGTATATATTAATCGATTGACTATTACCATCATAGACCACAATAATGCTTGGTCTAGGAGTTGAGAATCACTCGGAAAATATGTTGGATAAGACACTCACTTAAAATGTTGGAACCAAATGGGATCAATGAAAATGTGTAGTTCGAATCGCGCAGTGCTACCCACCGCAGCTGGGTGTGTTAGTTTCAATTGGAATACATAGATACGCAGTTCCGTTGTTAATGTTAAAATTGCATAAACTTTTACATTTTAGAATTTTACAAGCATGTTTCGGTTTTAAATTTGTATTACTACCAAAATTATTTTAGAAAAAACAGAATATATTGTCATCATACTGATGAAGGATATTTACTGTTGTTTTTTTTTATTGGTATATATATATATATATATATATATATATATATATATATATATATATATATATATATTTATATTTTCAGTGAGTGCCAAAGGTGTTTCAGTACTAACAGTCATGAATGATTCAAGTCATGTAGAAACAGGTAGATATTTATTTATATGGATGTTCGGAATTTTGGATTCAGTCAGACGACGGATGTCACCACTGCGGCATGAGCCATACTCCGGTATTAGGAGTTAATATTCTAATATCTTAAACTTTTGCATAATGATTTCAGGACTATTTTTTGTCTTCTGTATGCAATTTTATTCAGTAGAAAGGACACGAAACAAAGAAGGTAATCGAAAACAGAAATGCAGAAAACACATGACATAAAATATAATGTTATTTTTATCGTGTGTATTTACAATATTTACACCTCATACATGTAGCATTTCACTTGATGATAAAACAGGCTTTAGGCCATTGATTCTTTCCTATTAGTCTTCATATTGTTGGTGCAGGGCTCTTCTGACAAGTGTTTTAAGACTCCGGGCTCCACTGAAATGGATCTGGACTAAAATATACATATGCTCTGAGCTCCAAAATAACTTTCGAGGCCGTGTTATTATTCAAATTTCACGTATCGTTTTTAAAAACGAATATATGGACTGAGGAATTTTTCTTACCTCAACACAACCCATGAAAATTTTGGTGAACATGCCGGAGATGAGATGAAAATATACACATCAAAAACAGTTACTATAAATAACAATGAAAACGGTAGTGAATGATAAAAGTTTTGAAAGAAAACAAGGAATATCAGGTAATCCAGAATGCGAATTATACCGTTTTTCCGTTTCTCATCGGTCATTAGTGGAATTTTTAAAATATAAACAGATAGAGAAATGTATCAAGATAAAAACATATCTTCGCAATGTTTCTAACTCCAAAACAACAATAGAGCATGTGATATGATTATTTTGTCACTTTTCCAGGTTTGGTTGTAGGTTTGGTTGTTGCTGGTTTATTACTAATATGTGTTGTTATTTTGATTGTTGTTCTCGTTCGAAGGTACGTTGATATTTATTAATACGTTCAGAATGTTAAATATAATTTTCAATAAGGCCAAACACTGACAACGCCATGGCAGCAACGTTTCTTTGTAATATTCTCGATAAAAGTGTTTAGTCATTTAAAATATGTCCCTTAACCTTTCAAATAATATTTGATTCTCTGCAATATCATTATTTAGTGTATATGCGCATGGTATTTTTATATAAAAATAAGAAGATGTGGTATGATTGCCAAACAGACAACTCTCCACCAGAGACCAAATGACAAAGAAAATAACAACTATAGGTCACCGTCACGGCCTTCAGCTATGAAAAACCCATACCGCATAGTCGGCTATAAAAGGCCCCGAAATGACAAATATAAAACAATTCAAACGAGAAAACTAACGGCCTGATTTATGTACAAAACAATGAACGACAAACAGATATGATATACAGCAACAAACGACAACCACTGAATTTGCTCCTGACTTGGGACAGTCACATACAGAATGTGGCGGGATTAAACTCGTTTGAAGGCGCCAACCCTTCCCTAACCTGGGACAGTAGTGTAACAGTACAACATAAGAACAAACTATAAAAACAGTTGAAAAAGGCTTTACTCGTCAGATGAATACAAACAGAAATACATCTAACAAAAACACAGAGTGGACGTGGACGGGTACTTATACATCCAACAACAAAATGACACTAAGTACAGATCTGAGAGTACTCGCAGTTACTGACAGCTAATTCAAAGCCAATAACAACTAATAAAAACATTCATACATCTAAGACTGAAATATCAATCAGTACACATCCAATGGATTTAGTTCAAATACGTCATAAACAGTCGGAGAAAAACATGACCCTGTGCAATGCCAAGATACAGGTATCGACAGATTGTAAAGCATATGTATATAAAATATATTTAGTTTGATTTAAATTTACTTTTAACAAAATCACTATTAATACCAATGAAAACAATATTCAAAGATCTAATTACAGTGTTGAATTGGTAATTTTTAGAATAAGTTTATTTAAAGGATCGATAAGTTTACCCGGATCGTTTCTAAATTTCCGGGCTCGGTAAGAACATCTCCGTAAAATGAGGATGTGCTATCCCGTTTGAAATACGTTTTCTACAAGTACAACCAGATTTAAAACCAAATCTTTATATCTATGGAAGAATTTTGTAAAGGTTTTAAGTAACTTGTGGTAACGAAATCCCTGACTTAATAATTTACAATTAAAATAGATTACATGAAATCTAAAACGTCACAACAGACACGGGCATAGCGAACGAGTTGTGATATATAAACACCGTAAGATGGTGCCAAAGGAATATCACCGTCCATAAAGGAATATTAACAATAGGGAACGAAAAATCGTCCCTTTCGTCGTGAATTTTAATGTAGAGTTTCCTGTGTAAAACTGAAATATCTAAATCTAGGAAAGGACAGTTACTACTGTTTATATTTGATTTATTCATTATGAAAGTAAGTTACTTTGGGTAAATTTTGGTAGTATAATTTAAAAATTCTTGCTTATTTAACGAAAAAATAGCATCAAGACAACGGTAAATGTGTTGAATTTATCAAATAAAAGCAAATTAGACGGGTCTTTACTGAGTTTGGCCATAAACTGTGATTCAACAGTACAAGAACAAGTCTGCTATTAAAGGGCACAACTGGTGCCAATAGGAATATCTATAAACTTTATTGCCGAAACGTATATAAATATTATCAAGGAGAAAATTAACAGCTTCAATCATCTCATCACACCTCCAGTAAGTATATCTAGCATATTTACCTTTCTCATTGGAAGAAAGCTTCAAATGAGTTGCAGCAAATATATTTGCATTCAGATTTACCAAACGACTATTTAATTAAATAGGAAATTTTGTTTGATAAGATTGTGTGGAATTGTAGTGTAAAGAGTTGAAAAGTCAAAACTGTCAACAGAATCAAAATGACCATCAAAAGCACGTAATTTATCTAAAACATCAAAAGAATAGAAGAATTTTTACACTCCAAAATAGTTAATTCCACTATTTTCATATATTTTATTACAAACGTTAATGATAAGTTCTTTTATAGTGGTTAAGGAACTAGGTAAAAGCACTGATAAATTGTTGTAGAACACTTACTAGAGGCCGAGATGAAACGATATTTTACTGGTTTTTTGTGTAGTTTAGATAACCAATACATAGTAGGGACCTTCAAATGTTCAGAAGAGGCCTTAAGCTGTGCTGTGGTTATGATATGTTTATTTACTATATGACTCTAGTGAAGCGCACGGACTTGAATGTAGAAGAATTTAAAATTTTATTCTTAAGAACGTCCGTGTAGTATTTACATACTCCCACCACATTGTTGGCTGCTTTGTCGGCCGGTACAAACACAAACCGCTTTGAAAGTACTTGAAGTTTGTTTCTTATTCTAGAAATAGGCGTATTATGTACTCTTTTATTTATTTCTAAATTATTTTCAAAATGTGATATTCGAATATCCACAACATTCATACATTTATTTAAATAAGAATCAAGAGATTTTTATCGGATTTTCCAGTTTACACCAATTTTACAATACGATGAAAAGCGTATTTTGTGACCTGACGACACTGTTTGAAGATGGAGGACGATATTTTGGTCCATTTTGCGAAAAAGGTTTAACCTCTCGATCTTATACGATATTGAGTTCCCCCGTAATAACATGGTCATAGGGATCATATCTAAAATTCGACAGTCTTAAGTTAGAGGAGTATTATTTTCTACATTGACGTCTGATGTAACTGACGTATAATTAAAATTAAACTTCTACTGGTTTTTGTATGTATACGAAATAATGGGTGGTTCTGTGTTATCAGAATAGGGAGGTATAAAGTTTTTAATGGTAGAGTCATTAAATATACTCGATAATTTGTTGCAATCTATACCTCTGTTAATATATTTAATTTTCAGAAATATAGCTCACTCTCATTACGAAACGCGTGTACATACGTATAAGCTTGGTATCTTTGATGATTTTTTAGAACATTTTCTAATCCATCTTATCAGAATTTATTCCATTCCGGATAGTTCTGAAATTACACAACTCTTTCAAACCAGTTAACGCTATCTGGGCCCTCTTTAAACAATGCACTGCGCATAAAATTTTCAAAGAGTTGTGTTTATACAATTGTAAACACTTCAAAACAAGCATTTTCTAACTATAATTTGTGTTTAAAGTATTGAATCATAAACTATACGAAGGACTGAGTAGGTCCAACAAGACCCCTTTATGGCCCCAAAATATAGCAATTTTACAAAATTGTTAAAATGTAAACTTAGATCTTGGAAAGAAGAATACTTCTGCTACATAAATATGGGCTATTTTTGACAATACAATGCACATATATCGGGTACTAGCATCCTTAAGTCATGATAAATTAGTGAAATCTTCACAATTTTAGCATTTGAATCAAATTTTAGACGGTTTCCGTCTTAAATGGAAGTGGCCACATTTGTGTTCATTCTTAATATTTAAATGTAAGTTGTATTTGATGATAATACATAACATATATAAAGGTTGAGAATGAACACGGATGCGGCCACCTTCATTTTGACAAAAATCATCTCAAAAGTGACATATCATGGCATATTTGATAGATTTTCATATTTAAGCTTGAACTTGAGCGTCTTTAATGACTTATTCAGTTCAAATCTTTCACATAAACTAATTGAATCGACTGAAGTAGACAATTAAGTGTTTAAAAGTTTACTGATGCCCTTTGTTTTGCGACACTTGACTCAAACAGGAAGTTGTCTAAATGACTGGTTTTCTTTCAGAATTGACTAAATAGCGATACGGAGTATAAATCTGTTTAAAACAAAGGAGCATATTTAAAATAAATTTGAAACAGGTTTGGTGAAACTTTTAATATGCTGTGTTTTTTCTCGAAAATAGTGGCGAATTTTAAGAATTGGCAGTACCAATGCAATGTTGTTATTAATTATTCTTGGGAAATTAAGTTTAAACATTTCGTTAACCAAATCAGAATTGAAAATAGAAAATTGACCCCATATTTGTTTCTCAGTGTTTTCAGTAAAATTTGATTTGAAATACATTACAGACATATACTTGGGAGTGGATCAAAGAAAAATCAGAAACGATCTCCAAGGAAATGACTATATTGGGTGTCAAAATATAGCCTTGCCACAAACAGCTGATCGTTCTAGTCATATGCAAAGTGTTGGTAGGTATGGACAAAGTAGCAGTAGTAACACAAATACTAATACCCAGATCAACAATGTTCAGCATACATGTTCTAACTTGGACACAGACAAGGAATTTCTAAATAATAAAGAAGTTCAATCTCCTGCATATGCAGTCTATCAGGATGAAACATTTGCAGACAACCAAACCTCAAATGGCGATGAATATGCGATGGTTGATCCTATAGATGAAACAAGTTTAAATGAGACTATAGACAGCATGTCTGGAACAGCAGACAGTTATATGGTATTAGATCCGACCGTCACAGGTTTCAATAGAACACAATTGTCTAAAACTCCTACAGGTTATGAGTTTGCAAAGCCTGTTAAGGATACGGAGAACAAAATTGGCGACGAGGATCAATATGCATTATCTGAGGAAGGAGTCTACGACCATTCGGGAAATAATCGTCACAAAGAATTAGATGATAACATTTATAACCATGCCGTTGACACAATTTATTACTCTGGACGTCACAAACGACATGACGAAGGAGAGAAGACATATATGATCATTTTTGGACAAAAACAGAAGATGATTATGATATATCAACAACGACATGAACCCTTGCATAGATGTGGTATATTTGTTTATAGATATTTTTATTCTGATCGTAATTTCGGTTTAATTTTTTAAAATGTACATATTTTAACACAACAGGAGATACTTTGTTAATACATAATTGGTAGTAGTTGAAAATAGTCAAACATTGTTCAATGTTCAATGTACACAGATGTGTACACATACGGGTTTACATTGTAATATATAATTTACGATCAATGTGTATTTGGCAATCATTTAAATGTATCATCGAATGTTTGTTAATAAACGTCTTTTCGCGAAAAGAGAAACAGACGCATATGTGTTGATAGGATACAGGAAAATACGATGACAACAGTTTTTAACTCATGGTCTCATAAGCTAATTATCTCCATTATTCAGAACTCCACCTTTTGTGTTTCGTGGAAACTCTAAGAAGGAATAATGCTTTATAAAGTTTTAAATATCATTTTAGTTTAATAGAAGTTTATAAATTAACGAGTTGAAATATATATTGATCTTAGCCATTTTCTGATTACATAGTATGTATCTTTATTATTTAATTCATTAATGTGTTTGAAATTCAATTGTAAACTAAATTATGCTGTTAGTTTTCTCGTTTAAATTGTATAAGGCGGAGGTCCTAATAAGCCTTTCTCCTCACTTGTCGTCCGTCATCTGCCGTCGTTGCCCATTAGGTTTTACGAAAAATCTCCTATTCTCAAACTACTAGGCCAAAATCAAACTTAGCCACAATCACCATTCGGGTATATAGATTAAAATATGTGTCCCATTAAACATGGCCGATATGGCTAAACATAGAACATATGTCTGGGTTAAATGCAAGTTTTGTCTATTATCTTGAACACCGCTTTTATCCCATCAGATTTTCTCTATCTATAGCACATTTCTGATAGAATAAAAGGTACAGATTGTGAGACCTGCCTTTGTACTTTTACATTAAAACTCATGACGTCAAATAAGTCAAGGCGGTCGTAATTGTGAGTCGACATTAGTCAGTATTGTAGTTATAGTCCTTTTATGACGATTCATCGACCGTGGAAGACCCTTATGGGTAGTCAAGCTCATTAAACACCCCTAGATTTTATCAATTTTGTACTTGTTTGCATATTATACTGACAACTATAAAAGACAGAAAGACTCTTTAGATAGCAAAAATGATCAGCAAGATAAGTTCTACAAATAATCTAAAATGGCCAGAAAAGCATTTTGAATACTAAAAGATCAGCAGAACAAGATCTAGATCTAGGTCAACATGGCCGAAATTGTTAGTCGATTCTTATAGATGTAATTATGTTTTGCGTTGTTTGCCTATTATCTTGAAAACTGTTATAAAGATATATATATATCTTTATAACAGTTTTCATATATAAATAAAGTAAAGCAAACATGATCAGCAAGAGAAGATCTGCAAATAGGTCATTAAGGAAAAATTGTTAGTTGTCTTCATAAAGGCATTATTGCCCTTAAATTGACGATTTTCTTTACCAGAAAACATAATTATTAGCAATACAAGATCAACAAAAACATTTTTAGCCGTGATTTATATTCTATTCTACAATGTTTGAGAGTAGCCATTATTGAAAATGCAAATAGACCTGGGTGAGCGACTCATGATTTTTAGAGCCGCTAGTTTAGCTTACTATACGTAATGGAATTTGCTAATTGTCAAGGCCATACGGTGACCTGTGGTGGCTTACATCTACGTTAGTTAGTCTTTGATTCATATTTGTCTCATTGTCAATTATACTCTTCTTCCTTTTTTAAATATTGAAACAATATTCCTTCTTAACTTTGTTTTTATCTCATATTTATTCTTTTACGAATATAATTATGCTGCATGTATATCATGTTAAAATTGTTTTAACATAGCACATTTGTACTTAATACTGTTACTATAAATTATAAATTGTAAACAGAATATGGTCTTCTGATTAGTTATTATTGACGTATACCTTACATTTCTTTGTATTTGGTCGCCGCTGCTGATGCGATGTAAAGAAAAGACTAATCAATCAATTAATCGTTTTATTAGTAATTGTCCTTTTAACCTGTCGAGGTTCGAACCCGGTATTCCTTACAAAGTTTGTCACTGCTCTTCCACCTAAGCTAAAATAGTATAGAAAATTTGTAAAAAGTCAAGTACAATTACCAAATACAAAATGTAAACCTTTAATATGCCCACAAGAAAGAATGAAATACTAAGTTGTACTAAAGTTCTTTAAATAAAGACAACTTCAGACTACCAAATTATAAATGAGTCTTTGAAATCGAAGGCAAACACGATCACCAATTTATATGTAACTGTTTCTAACCGCATATTTCAGTATGCTCATATACATGTGCAATCTGTATGTTTCTTCTAGATTCCTTCTTTGAAATAGTAAGATATAAGATGAAGAATATCTTTTATTAGACTTTTAGAAGGTGTTTGATACAGTGCATCTTACCTCTGTGTGACATAAACTGATTCTAAACAATATTACACTTATATGTAAACGTGGCATAGGGAATGAATTTCATTATCTGATGGTATGCCCACATGAAAAAGGAAAAAATGATAAATTGCCAATAAATATATTATCAACTGTGCTATTCTCAAATTGAAATTCTTATAAACTTGTCAAAACTGTGAATACTAAAACAAAACCTCTATAAATTCATAAAAATAATAAAGGAAATTTGTCATGTGTCTTTCTCCATATACATTTAGTATGTTTAGTGTATTGAAAGAAACAACCTTAATACCGGTTAATATTTCTTAATATGATTCACGAACCGTCACTTCATAATATAGGAAGATAGTAGTTGGTTGTATTGGAGTTGGCATACTTGTTTTGGTTTTTTGGTTTTTTTTTTTTTTTGGTTTTGTTTTTGTTTTGTTCTTTGATTGGGGGGCGGGGGGGGTCAATTAATAATAAATCACTAAAAGTAAGCAGTATTAGTCTTAGCTGTATCAGTAAAGGGATGTCATATCAGTTATTAAACTTTAAGTTAGTATAATTATCTTAAAGTTTGGGTTTTCTAAATCTTGTATCATTAAATAAATTTCATTGTCTAATATTAAAACAAAATATGTTTGTTTGTTTTCCTGTTTTTGTTCGAATGAAGGGTTTACTGTTTTACCTTTGTCTGTTCGTCATATGTCTGCTGAAATAGTTATCACAGTTTAGAGTACAATTAAATAATTATTAAAAGATATATTTGATAGTTATTCTTAATTTCGTATAATTTGGGTGAATTTAAATTGTATATAAAGAGATTCACAAATAAAATGCCTTTAATTTGTTTAATTTATTTTTTCTATTTATATTTGTTTGGCTTTTTTTTTTTTATTCATATGTAGTAATACAAAATTATGCAAGTATTAAGTGTTTTACTGATTAAATGTTAAATTTAATTTTAATTTTAATTTACTTCAACAAAGGTTTGCAATTGTTGAGTCTTTGATTTTATTGGGGTTTTTCTTCCAATCTAATAAGAGGTTTTATTTAATGCTTAACAATACCTGACTATATTTTAAGCTGTCTTCCTGGAATCTCACATTTTATAAGATATCTATTCCTCGAATGCCAACAAAACAAATAGAATAGATGTTGTTTTAGTGATTGGGTGTTGTATTAAAACAACATTTATATTATAATGAAAAAGGTTACCATAGTTTAAAGATCATACTTATTTTGCATCTTTAAAATATTATTTTGTAATACAATTTGTTATTGAAGCGGAATGCAATAATAAGAAAAATTGTATACTAAGTTAAAAGTAAAAAGACTCGAAACAAATAAATGAAATATGTTGCGTTTAATGATTTTAAATAAAATTACCGAAATAGAAGTTAATACTGCTGTTTAACATTTAAAAAAATCAAAACCATAAAAAAATAATAAAATTTTAAAATTCAGTTTATGTGTTTTAATGTGTATGTGCTTTTGTTCTTTGTCTTTGTATATAGCTATGTGCTTGTTTGTATGATTGAATAAACCTTTTGGAATCATCAAGCGTTACTTTAGTAAATTTATCTCTTGTGTTAGTTATATTTTACATACTTACAGTGAGCACTCAACAAGACTTACAAATTTTTTTATCAATTCTCATCAAAAAGAAGATGACCTCATTGAAACAAACAGGAAACATTTAAAAGATCTTTTTATTGCAAATGACAGAATATGATTTAAATTACCTTGAATTTTGATTCATCCTCATAGTTTATTTCCTCCTATAAGAGATTGATAAAGACAACCTGCATATATTTATACAATCATAAAGTTTTGAAATCATAAAATGAAATGTCAGTCAATATTTTTGGAAGAAAAACTATTTATAGTTTAGAGTATTTTAGAAAAGAAAATCCTTTGTTGAGAACTTCCAAACAATGCTCTGGTGTTGAAATGCCGGAGTGCATCCTGTGCATAAGCAGAAAACATGAAATGGTCATGTTTGATTAGGAAAAAGTCTGTATATGAAATTGACACTAATCAATTCAGTTAATCGATCATATAGTAAGAGGTTGTGTGTTTTAGTTCTGTATGAAAATAATGGAAATGTGGTACAAAGTATGTTTTTTTCAAACATGTGTGAAATCATATGACTATAGAAAATAAGGAGATGTGGTATGATTGCCAATGAAACAATTATCCAACAAAGTTCAAATGAAGTGGATGTGAGCAATTATAGGCAAACATACAGCCTTCAACAATGAGAAAAACATCGTATAGTCGGCTATCAAAGGCTATAAAAGGCCCCGACATGACAAATATGACACAATTGAATTAAAAATATAAGGCACATACAGGATGTGGCGGGGTCAAACATGTTTGAAGGCGCCAACCTTTCCCCTAACATAAGGGAATGGTGTAACGACACAACACAAAAACAAACTATACAAAATAATAAACCAAAAAACAAATATGTGAAACAGCAATAAACAACAACCACTCAATTACAGGCTCCTGGCTTGGGACAGGCACATTTAGAATGTGGCGGGGTTAAACATGTTTGGAGGCGCCAACGTTCCCCCAACTTCAGACAGTGGTGTAACAGTACAACATAAGAACAAACTATAAAAATCCGTTGAAGAGGGCTCAATTCTTCAGATCGATACAAAAACATCTAGCAAGAACACAGACCGGACGTCGTAGGGTATTTATACATCCCTCGCAACAAAAAGACATCAACTACAGATCTGAGAGTACTTGCAATTACTGACAGCTAGTTCAAAGCCAATAACAACCAATAATAGCTCATTTGATAGGTCATTCAGGTAAACCAAGTATAGAACAGTCGATAGTAAATACCCTTGTCTGACGCCTTACTGCATTTTGAAGGGTACTGATACATGTTTATTGACGTAAACATGGTAAACAGCACCTGTTATATCGCGTTAACAATTATAATTCACTTGTAATAGTTAATTTATCCCGAGTCGGAACAGTTTGTAAATAAGGCCACTATGTCACACTGTATCAAACGCACGCGTACAGGAACTGTCCAAAAACGCAACGTACAATTAGAAGCCTAATTCTAAAGGTAATATGAAGTTTCTTGGAAGTTAAAGAGGCAGCAATACAACTAAGTACATTTAGAAAACATTGCTGTTGTGAATTTGGTAACGAAATATTTTCCAAAGAAGTAAAAGTGGCTTCTTTCATACTGTTTCAAACAACTTATAAAGTATTAACAATATCGATATAGGACGATAGTTTTCGGAGGGTCTTGATGGGGTTTACAGAATAGAGAATCATGGGCAAAATGTGCAGAATAAAGGGCTTAAAAATAATGGAATAGAGAAAAATAGGCCAAAAAATAAAGAATAGCGAATAATGGGGTGCTAAAATAAATAGAATAGAGAATAACAGACAAAATTAATAAAGAATAGAAACATGGCCTAAAACATTAAAGGATACAGAAAGCAAGGACCACCCATCCACACCCTCTTTTCGAGCACTTGTTTGCACTTATCCATTGCCTTCGTACACGGGAATCAATATGTATATATATATAAACAAGTCTAAATTGAAAACAACATTCAAACCTATGATTGCGTTGGATAAAAACCGCAATTTTTATACGTGTGCATGCAAAACAAATTTCTTGGTAGAGGGTCTAAATACAGCACAAACAACATTTTCCAAAAGACCAAAAATGTTAAAAAGTATATTTTAACAAAACGCATTTGACTAGCAGGTCGAACAACGGATGTTCTTAAACCCTGCTGACTGCCATTGGCGATTGCCAAATAAACGGATCACCAGATAAAACAAAATGGATTTTAACTAATAATTTAATACCAAACAGAAAACAATAAACTTGCGGAAAAGATGGTATACCGCAAACAAAAGGTGCAAAATTAGTACACCATAACCAGATTTCGACAATTAATGTCTCTCCAGTGATGTTAGGAATCGAATCGGTATTTGGACGGCCATATAATTTACCTCAATTTAGGATAGACTCTTGAATTTTGAAGAGTCGAAATAGGATGAACGGATCATATAAACCCGAAGGCAAATATAATACAAGCCCAAACGAAAAAATATAAATAAGTCTAAATTGAAAACAACGTTCAAACCTATAATTGCGTTGGATAAAAACCGCAATTTTTATACGTGTGCATGCAAAACAAATTTCTTGGTAGAGGGTCTAAATACAGCACAAACAACATTTTCCAAAGACCAAAAAGTGAAAATGTATTTTTAACAAAACGCATTTGACTAGCAGGTCGAACAACGGATGTTCTTAAACCCTGCTGACTGCCATTGGCGATTGCCAAATAAACGGATCACCAGATGTAACAAAATGGATCTTAACATAATTTAAAACCAAACAAAAACAATAAACTTGCGGAAAAGATGGTATATATATATGTAGGACTCTAAAGTGCGATGGGGACGCTAAAACGCGATGGTCACGCTAAAGTGCGATGGCCTACGCTAAAGTGCGATGGTTTGAAACGCTAAAGTGCGATGGTCTGTGCTATTCATTTGAACACGCTAAAGTGCGTTTTCCGCAAAAGTATCGACGTTAGCAAAGTTAAACAGCATTATGACGAGAATGTTTGTCCAGATTAAGGTTTTATTACACAAGAAAAAGAAAGAAGACAGAAACAAATGATGACAATCTGGAACTTTTTGGTCGTTGCTGGAATAGGTTAACAATTTTTAAAATTGTAAAAGAAATTTAATCAAACAGCTTGGGTTCCAATTGAATAATTCTATATAAAAATATAATATGGTTAGTTATTTCTGTTAAATAATTAAAATACGTCAACTAGACAGCAACCTAACGAACAGATGTGTAGTATCATCATATGATTGCCAATAAGACAACTCTCTATCCAAGACCTAATGTCATTAATGTATGTAATTTTAGGTTATAATATGACCTTTAACGCGGAGCATTGGCTTACACTGCATAGTATTCTGTCAAGACCAAAGGGCCTCAAAACAACCAGTGTAAAACAATTCAAACGAGAAAAATAACAACCTGATTTAAATACAAAACAATTAAAGAACAGCAAATATGGAATATACCAACATACGACTACCACTAAATTCCAGATCTACTAACTTCTGCAATGTAACCATTACATTTTTGGACAACTATCGTACTTTAAATAGAAATAAAAGATGCATGAACTATCCATCCAACCCGAAATGTCGTTCATGTATGCAACTAATAATCACACGGCCTTCAACGTAAAGCCTTGACCCATGCTGTATAACAAGCTATATAGGGTTATACAATGACCAGTGTAAAACAATTCAAAGAAAAGACTACGGCTTGATATATAAATAAAACAATAAACGAAAAAGTAATAGGAACTCAGCAAAAATGAAAACCATTGCCTGAACCACATTCCCGTTACACCATCGGACTTAAGCGTGTCATACCATCGCACTTTAGCGTGTTATCTGATCGCACTTAAAAAACAAACAACCATCGCACTTTAGCGTCTGACACCATCGCACTTTAGCGTAGACCATCGAACTTTAGCGTGACCATCGCACTTTAGAGTACCATCGCACTTTAGAGTCCTACATATATATATATCATGCTTTCAACACGAAGGAGTACTTCCGAATCGTATCACTGCATTAAAATACGGAGAATAACTGTACGTAGTTTACTGCCACTGTATCTCACGTTCATTTTGCAGTCATACCCTGGTGGCTTTCGTAATTAGAGGTTTCTAATCACGGGTTTGGAAAGAGATATTGAACGCTATACGAATTAGCGTGTTTGAATTGTTTGTCTTTGGTTGGTAGATCAAAGGATGTAGGCATTCAAGGAATAAACCTATTTTACCAGTTATTGATTATTATTAGTTTGTATTTTGTTTCAAATTGTTGGAAAAACTGAATTTACATTTTTCAAATGTTGGCGTAAGTCCGAGACACCGACGTAAACGTGTACATTGTACCATGTACAATGCTTCTGTCATCCATTGAGCACAAAATAAGTTCGGGTGATTTCATTCAAATTATTGATAATTACTGATTTACGGTTTGTAACTAGTTTCGTGTTGCTTAGTCTTTAGTTTTCTATGTTGTGTCATCTGTACTGTTATTTGTCTGTTTGTCTTTTTATTTTTGGCCATGGCGTTGTCAGTTTGTTTTCGATCTGTGAGTTTGACTGTCCCTCTGGTATCTTTCGTCCCTCTTTTAGTTTATAAAATAGGAATAAAACGAAATTTTTATTATTATGAAATTAAACTTTACGGGGTTTATAGATATGTTTGTCTAATTTGATTCAACATTTTGTTTAAGAAAACAACGACAAACCAAATATTTGATGCACATGTATACCAGTTTCCTTCATGAAGCGCCACAAATATTTCCAGTTCAACCTTCAAATATAGAAACAAACTTCTGCAGAACCCTACAAAATGAGTCTTTATGACTGTACTAACTTGCAAGTATGATCAGACAAATCTTTCATTATATTACACAACATTGATATCTGTAAAAAAAATTTTTGATATTTCCCAAAATTGATATATTTGCTTATATAATGGAAATGCGGAAATAAAGGATATGTACGCTCAAAGATAATGGAAATACGCATAAATGTAATGGACAGCTTACTACATTTATTACTGAACAAAATGAAAGAATCTGACTCGAGCTTTGAATTTGAGAAGCTTTAGTCTTTGTACACTTCTATCGCATTCACATGACCACATTCAATTGTTGAATAACATACCGTTCATTTAAATATGTAACAATATACTTAACATTGTTTGCACACCATGATTATGACTATCTGCCAGTTTAAGCGCAAATTGTGAACTTCGTTTTTGCTGCAAGCAACCACATGAAATCTTCTATTTTAAATTAGTTATCTATGATTTCGATATTTTAGAACTTTTGAGTCTTATACTGTTTTCGTTTGATTTTTAGCTTTTGGCATATCATAAAGTTGGCAACTGGGAAAAAAGTGGAACACTGCGAATCGACATGCTTCATTTTATTATAGTTTCGTCATCGGCATGTCTTTTCTGGTTTTCATGTGTTTGTTGGGTTGCTGTCTCATTACCGCACACCAAAAATATCCTTTCGATAATAAATAAATGAGTAATGTTATGTTTTTAAATCTATTTAAAGGTTTATTGATTGTATATCTATACACCTCCTGTCTACTGTTTAAAACTGTATCCTGCACTGTAGATGTCTGTTGGTTATATTTTTCGTTTGGTTGTTGTCTCCTTGATGTATACCCAATATTTTCTTTTTTCACACCAATCATTACCAATGTTATTTTGACAATGGCCCTTCGTAACAGAACAATTTTGGTAAAGTTTCGTCTCTGAACACTGGACACTTTTAATTTGCAAAACACTCATTTGCAAATCCGCCGCGCCTCAAATAAGAGCTACAATGTCATGTATATAACCAAAATGTGCGGAATTACATGGGATTCAATAATTTCATTTGTTTTCTACTGTTACTATTATATTTATTTTGCTATTTGATTTATAAAAACATGGGATTTTCAATATCCCATGGGACAGGGCAAAATCCCATGGGATCGACCATTATCCCATGGGATTTTGGTTAAATCCATGGGATTTTTTGGTCCCATGGGATAATTGTAGTCCCATGGGATATTTGTTGTCCCATGGGACAAAAAAATCCCATGGGACTATAATTATCCCATGGGATTTTAATATCCCATGGGACACATTAAAATCCTATGGGATTCAAATTATAATTATATAGATATAAATATATATTAATGTGTATGTTACAATATGTATTCTATTTGGTAGTAAATTGTTATAAGATGAATCTTTTAATTGAATATCTTTTTCTTTGGAAATGTTAATTCAACATATTGTTCTATAACTGTTCAAAACTAAACTTTTAAACAACAAAGCAGATAATGTAAGTATCAATATATGTTTATTTATGAATTATAGAATACTTTCTTGAAACACAATTATTTACCATTTGAAATCAATGAAAACTCTATCATTAGGCTTAACATACTAGTAGCTATTTAAGTAAATCTATTTTTTCACAATATCCTCCACACAAAACATTAATAGTTTCTTATCATCCAGCATTGTGTGATTGTATAGTCCACTTTTGGTCATTCAACACAGAACATTGACATTATTGTGGTTTCAATATCTTTTGGTTTTAATAGAACTTGATTCATTGACTGAGTGATGAAAATAATAACTGATCCAACTTTTGTCTTTGAATTTATTCTGGTCTTGTTTCTATGTTTTCTCCATTTATTTTAGGTGATGAATTTCAATCCTTCTGAAAAGAACCAATAAAATCTGAAGTTATGTATTATACAAAATTGTTTGCATACATGTAGCAATAATATGATTTTCAATAAAAATAGCTATGCGGTATGGATTTTACTGATTTTTAAAAGTTGTCCAGTGTCATCAGTTGCTAACCTCCTACATCCTTTGGTCTCTGATGGAGATTTGTCAAATTAGCAATATACCGCATCTTCCTATTCAAATACTATATAACAATCAATTAATTCATTCTTCTTTATAACATTTGGGTATTTTCCCAGGTTAGATATATATAATATATATATAAAGATCAATGTTAAAACTTTAGGCAATTATAATAACATTCCATTATTCACAAGAATTAGCAATATATTTTACAAAACGCAGACAACAGAAACAATATTTCCTTAAGCTTTTGAAGTTCTGACAGAGTTCAATTTGTGTTTTATTTCAATGAAAAATACCTTGAACTCTTTGGACATATTGAAATTATAACATTGATACAAAAAATTATATTGTTTTATCCTTATTTTTTGTATTGTTGGCTTGCTGTTTCAATTTTATATACAGTTATACATACATCAATAATCTTCTTCTTTATTAAAAGTAACTAGAGGCTCCAAGGAACCTGTGTCGCTCACCTGATATTTTTATTTACAATTGATCCATAAATCAATGCAACCGTTATACTTTTGCTTTAGTTTCAGAGATATAAGCCAAAACTGCATTTTACCCTATGTTCTATTTTTAGCCATGTCTGCCATGTTGGTTGGCAGGCAGGGTCATCGGACACATTTTTAAACTAAATACCCTAATGACAATTGTGACCAAGTTTGGTTAAATGGTTAAGTGTCTCAGTTGTTTCAGAGGAGAAGATTTTGTAAAGATTACAAAAATTTACCAAAATTGTTAAAATTGACTTTAAAGGGCAATAACTCCTTAAGGGTCAACTGACCATTTTGGTGATGTTGACTTATTTGTAGATCTTACCTTGCTGATCATTATTGCTGTTTACAGTTTATCTCTATCTATAATAATATTCAAGATAATAACCAAAACCTGCAAAATTTCCTTAAAATTGCCAATTCAGGGCATAACCCAACAACAGGTTGTCTGATTCGTCTGAAAATTTCAGGACAAACAGATCTTAACCTGATGAACATTTTACAAATGTCAAATTTGCTCTTAATGCTTTAGTTTCAGAGATATAAGCCAAAACTGCATTTTACCCTATGTTCTATTTTTAGCCATGTTGGTTGGCAGGCGGGGTCATCGGACACATTTTTAAACTAGATACCCTAATGATGATTGTGATAAAGTTTGGTTTAATTTGTCTTACTAGTTTCAGAGGAGAAGATTTTTGTAAAAGATAACAAAATTTACAAAAATTGTTAAAATTGACTTTAAAGGGCAATAACTCCTTGAGGGGTCAATTGACCATTTTGGTCATGTCAACTTTTGTAGATCTTACTCTGCTGAACATTATTGCTGTTTACAGTTTATCTCTATCTATAATAATATTCAAGATAATAACCAAAAGCGGCAAAATTTCCTTACAATTACCAATGCAGGGCAGCAACCCAGCAACGGGTTGTCCGATTCATCTGAAAATTTCAGGGTAGATTGATCTTGACCTGATAAACAATTCTATTCCATGTCAGATTTGCTCTAAATGCTTTGGTTTTAGAGATATAAGCCAAAATCTACATTTTACCCTATGTTCTATTTTTAGCCATGGCGGCCATCTTGGTTGGTTGGCTTGGTCACGGGCACAATTTTAAACTAGATACCCCAATGATGATTGTGGCCACGTTTGGTTAAATTTGGCCCAGTAGTTTCAGAGGAGAAGATTTTGTAAAAGTTCGATGGGCGATGACGGACGGACGCGGATGCCAAGTGATTAGAAAAGCTCACTTGGCCCTTTGGGCCAGGTGAGCTAAAATGGGATATTTTTATTTTGATATCCCAAAACATTATAGTTCTATCGAATAACTTATTACCAAGTTCACAATCACCAATGTGTTTTATATTAATTTTAGACATGTATAAATGTTCCAGACCATATCAGTATTTGGACCATACGTTAACATATAAGTATACTCTTATAGTCCAACCATATGCATATAGTCAGACCATTTGAGTATACTTGTACTGTCTAGTACCAGCTCGACCAAACATGTGTTTTATTTCAACTGCAATTAAACTTTTGTATTAATCTATTAAAGATTTCAGTTATGTTGATCTGTAATGTACATTTGTTTCTAATAAACTTGACCAACTTCTTAAAATTGGGCAGACTGTGCAGCGTACAGACCAGACACTCATATGTTCTGGAACATAAACATGATTAACAAGCATTTGACAGGATGTCAGGCTAAAATCCCATTAATATTAGTACTAAATTTTGCGTATATACATGTAAATCCACAAAATACTTACTGAAATTCATGGCGAACACTCACCAAAAACTTAAAGAGGATACAATTTAGAGGAAGGACTGGACAGATGAATGCACAAACAGAGCATAAAACTTACCGAAAACAAGATGTTTTACATTTATCCTTCAGATGCAGGAAAATTGAAAAGTTTTTTCTTTTCTCTGCCGTCCATGATATAAACTTTAAATTTATTCATGCAAAATATGGAAATCTGCAAAGGTAGGACCTTGAACCTCAGCTTATCCACATTTTGATTTTTGAACTGCATATTTGTTCTTTTCATCTTGCTGACAACCTAAACATAAAAAAATGATAAAAACATAATTCTAGATTAACTTTGTGTTTTTATTTTGTTGGTACAAACAATTTTCCCAACTTAAAACGAAAACATCATCACAAAAAAGGAGGTCATACTAACCTCCAAATTTTTAAACAAACCAAAATTATAACTGGATTAAGATCTTGTCATAAATTAATAGCATCGATACTCTTATTTTTGAAGACCATATATGTCTATTGCATACTTATATTCCTTTGTACAAGAGTATGCATATTAAGATTGATTCGAGGACTTTAATGTTAAATTAGCATGATTAATTTTACAGTTTTCAGCTCCATGTGTACATTTTGAGAGAATCTTTCAATACAGTATATTCTGATATTCAGAACTTATTGTGAGGTTTTATTAATGCAACTGAGAGCTGTATCTCATTATCATTTCTGATACATATTTATGAGCTGAAGACCAGTGCGAAATTTTCTCACTGCATTGAAGACCCATAGGTGACCTTCAGCCGTTGTCTCCTCTTTGGTTGGGTTGCTGTCTCTTTGACAAATTCCCATTTCATAACATGTATGCAGATTTTTCTTAAATTACAATAATCAATCACGCAATTTCATCCATTATTGAAAATAAGCAAAAATAAATGCACACAAAATTTAACATTGTTATTAAAGGTTTTTATTAAAATTCAAAACAGTTGCCTACACCGTTAATTTCCTTGTTTGATTTATTTCATATTTTTAAAGCCTTTATAGCTAGCTAGATGGTATGCCGGGTGGATCCAGCCATTTTAAAAGGGGTTCCAAACCCAAGACAAAGGGTGTTCAACTATATGTTCCCATTCAAATGCATTTGAAAAAAGGGGGTTCAAGTTGAACTTCCAACCCTGGAATCCTCCCCTGGATCCGCCACTGGTAAGGCTTTTGCTCATAGTTGCATTCATATCGTTACCTATACCTTACTTGTGCATCATTTGGTCTCTGATGGGGATAGGCCTACTGAAGAAGGTTCAACTTGCAATTTGCGGATTATAGGTCTATTTATCCAAAATGTAGAAGATTTGATTTTGATTTTGGTGTTTTAACGCCACTTTTAAGCACCGCTTTTGGGCTATTCGTGGCGGTCAGTTTTATTGGTGGAGGAAGCGGTGCCGGAGAAAACCACCGACCTTGATAGGAAAACTGACAATCCTAGTCAATTAAGATTGAGTCGAGTGCACCCGCACGGCGGGTTCGAACTCACAACCTCAGTGTTGACTGGCTAGTGATTACAGTAGTAACTACTTAGACCACTCGCCACGAGGCCCCTAAAAATGTAGAAGAAAGACATGCATAATAAAAACCAAAATTATGTTCAAACAAGAAGTAATTGTAACAGGATGCTGTTACGAAGTCTCCCAAACAAAGCTCCCATAACTCGCCATTCCTATTGTCCCATATTCATTTGATTTGTTTTATTGTCTCATACAAGAATATATATGGTTTAGGGGTGGGGATCAGGGATCCGAAATTTTTCACCTAACCACTGGGGATCTCAACCATTTAAAAGTTTTTCAAACATGTGGGGTGGGGTGACCCCATGGACTCTCCTATATTTCATTTGATGTGTTTTATTGTTCCATACAAGAATATATATGGTTTAGGAGTGGGGATCTTGACCGTTTACAAGTTTTCAAACAAGAGGGTTGGGGTGACCCCTAGGGACTTCCTTTTATTTCATTTCATTTATTTTATTGTCCCCTACAAGAATATATATGGTTTAGGGTGGGGATCTGGATCGTTCACAAGATAATAGCACATTCTCAAATTGAGCAGGGTGGGTTGACCTCCAGGGACTTCCTTTAATTTCATTTGATTAGTTTTATTGTCCCATACAAGAATATATATGGTATAGGGGTGGAGATCTGGACTGTTAACATGATAATAGCACATTCTGAAATTGAGCAGGGTGGGGTGACCCCAGGGACTTCCTTTAATTTTAATTGATTTTTTTATCGTCCCATTCAAGAATATGTATGGTTTAGGGGTGGGGATCTGGACTGTTTACAAGATAATAGAATATTCTCAAATTGAAGGGGGTGGGTATTACCCCCAGGGACTCACCCTATATTTCATGTGATTTGTTTTATTGTCCTATCATCATTTCTGAAGACTGCGTGTGTCTATCACTTACAGTTTACAAGTTATATTCATTTGAAAATTGTAGAAAATAAAATCCCATAGGGTTCTATAGTAAACCCTCCTTCTTTCTTCCCCAAAATACCCTTAATAGACCCCAATGCACAGCTAATTTACATTATTTTCCTTGATTTACACTTTAGAATACAGGTATAAAGTTTTCAAGATAATACAACTGAAGCCCACAGTGGTGGATCCAGAAATTTTCATAAGTGGGGCCTACTGACTGCCTAAGAGGGCCTGCTCCTGTCATGCTTCAATAATTCCCTATATAATCAATCCATTTTTCCAAAAAGGGGCCCTGAACTCCTGATCAGCCCCCCCCTCCCTTTTCCTCATTTCAATCACCCTGATATAAATTTAATTTTATCACTTACAATAGGAATGGTTTAAATTCCCCAATAATTCTAGTCGGTCAAATATATGAATAAATTGTTTTAACCTTTATACCATTCATTAATATCAACATATTTCATTTTGATAAAGAAGGGCAAAAGTTTTCTATGGGTAGAAATGGATAGTTACTAATTTGGGAAGCTTTCAAATTCACAACATGCGGTGGCTGTGTTCAAAGTGCTGGGTTTTCATCACCCTAGTTGTTTGCGGACTAACGATTTAGGCCTGTGGTGGATAATAGTGTGCGTGCATTAATTTTCTGTACCTTCTTAATCAATATTTTCAAAACTGACGACAAGTGTTGTAATGTATCAATGATCATCAATGTCTTATTTGAGGCCAACGTGCTATTTACATGTGCGATCGATAATGCAGGGAAGGAAACTTGTCAATTATGTTTATTTTAAGCCAAAATAAGATGATCCGCCGTAAAATTAACCTTGGGTAATCCTCAAATTGATGCAAGAGTGCTACCGGCCGACTACTAATACATGTCTTTGTCTCAAAATAACTCAGCAGCGTCAAATAACAGTTGAAGTAAGGATCGTCTCGGGGGTGGGGTGGGGTCTCCTTTTTTAGCTATAATTTTAATAACTTACACTTTTTCCATTATTCTCTTTCTTTCACTATTCTTTATTCCTTTTTCTTTGCCCGTTATTCTCTATTCTGTTAATTCACATCCCTACCCTCTTAAGTGGACTTTCGGTGGGTTTTTAGTTCTGGTATTTAATTCACAGTGGCGGATTTACCGGGGGCACAGGGGCACGTGCCCCAGTCGAGGTCACCAAAAATTTTCTAACATAGTTTTATTGCTACTGTATCTGCTTATTTAGATATCTAGATCGAAAATCAAGACATAGCTTGATTTGACTTCTTAAACTGGTCGTTAATTAACCCCAGCTTCAACATGTGATTTATGACAACTTATCGATGGGTGTTAATTTGACAACTTTGTATATATAATGTCTATATCCAAAAGCATTTATGTAAACTACATGTACATGTACATGCTGATTGGAATTAATACGAACATATTTATTGGTTTCTAATACAATATTACAGGATCAAGATCGATTAACAAGTGAAATCTTCTGATCAGGAAAGAAATTACCAACTATAAAATCGGTCTTAAAGAATATGTAAAATAGATGTTTAGTGTCAGGAATGTTAGTATCGATATGAGATATGTCTTTTTACCTAACACTTACATTGTATACGGTTTCTGGGAAATGTGCCTGTCTCAGAACAGTCTTTTCGGATTTTATTAAACAACAAACGATTTTTTCAATGCATACAGCATTTTTTTATACGACCGCAAAATTAAAATTTTTTGGTCGTATATTGGTATCACGTCGTCGTCGTCGTCAGCGTCGTCCGAAGACAGATGGTTTCGGATAGAAACTTTAGTATAAGTAAATAGAAATCAATAAAATTTAAACACAAGGTTTATAACTACAAAGGAAGGTTAAGATTGATTTTGGGGTTATGGTCCCAAAGGTTTAAGAATTAGGGGCCAAAAAGGGGCCCAAATAAGCATTTTGCAGTTTCAGACAATAACTTGTGTTTAAGTGAATGAATCTCTCTGAAATTATACCACAAGTTTCCATACATATAAAGTTTTTTTCCTCTTATTTTTTATGGAAACAAACACTTCCCCTCTGCAAAACATGAATGGTCTGTGCCTTATATATAACCATTAATAAAATCATATTGTATCATAGAAAACCTACTTATATTTGAGATGAAGAACAACAATAAAAGCTTATTGTGTGTTTTTTGCTGTGCATGTGCTGATTTTGTGTCATGGATGGATACCCCATATCCTTTGTTTTCTATTATAGTACAGTAATATGTGTAGGTCTATATTTTTTCTTGTTTTAATTACCATGTATGAGGGTATGAATAGGTTACCGTGAACTAGGGTATGAATGGTTTACCCTGAATGAGGGTATGAACGGGTTTTACAGATTAGAGAATAATGGTCAAAAAGGTAAGGCTAGAAAAAAATGGGCCCAAAAATATACAAAACAGATTAAAGCTGTGATGAACTGTAAAGAATAGAGGACAATTGGCAACAAATAAAAGAGTAGAAAGAAACGGACCCCAAAATAATGAAAAGGTATAAAAATGAAGACCCGACCCCCTACCCCTCCCTCATACGACCACCATCATCCCCAATACATGACACCACCACCACCCACACTCGCATATATGCATATATAAAAAAAATCTTTAATTTTGGTTTCATGGTGCCCCCTCCCACCCCCCCCCCAGACATCGAGTTTCTGGATCCGCCCCTGTATTATGCGATAAGTCAATTTTTCATGCAGTTTCATGAAATAATGGTTTTATGCATATCAGCAAGGAATTGTATTTAAATATACAATTCCTTGATATCAACCAAGATTGTGCGTGAAATTTTAATAAACAATTCAACACTACACGTTATGTGAATTTGATCAAAATCGATGAACATGAATTTGACAGCTAGTGCCCTTTAACAGGTAAAATTCAATTAACAAATTCTGATCTACTGGCATTCAACACCAAATTACTTACTTGCTGTATATTGATAAACGTGATTGTATATTGTCAATACCACAACATCGTGAATACGCCATGTGAGGTGTTGGCTATTTTATGGGGTCACCGGTGGCGGCTTCGAAACAGAGAAAAAATCAAGGTAAAAATGTGTAGAATTTTGTTGTTGAAAATTTAAGTTGTAAATTCAAAGTACTTAATTCCGTTCAACTGCTAACATGTTAGTTCGATACGAAAATAGGATAAAAGCATCCGGAAAATTTGTGATCAGTAATTATCATTCGAATATATGAAGAGCAATGGGTATAAAAAAAAAAAAAACTGAACAAGAAAAGTATTAGTAAACAGACAGAAAGTCGTTGAATTAATTATTTTACAATTGTTTAAATATATGAGAGAATGTTTTAGGCGAATTGTCTTTATTTACAGATAAATGTATTTTAGTTCGGGAAATGATTTATTCTTCTGGCGGCTTCAAATATTTTTTATCAATAACTTATTACACAAGGAGACATTTTGACTTTTGACAGCATGAACCCCAGTTAATTAGCAAACACAAATTAAGAAACAAAATCGTTTACAGTTAAATTTTATAGAAGGAAAAAGGGGGGGGGGTAAATAAACAAATTTTACTATACGCTCACATACTTCTAAAAAGATTTGCATATGTAAGCTGTCTATAGATAATGTTAAATTATTTCAGGAGTTTTGAAAAAAGAATATATACAGTTTAATTTTCGACGTCTACTGCTACAAAAAAAATAGTGATTATTTTTATAGATTTGGTACTTCGGTCAGTTTCGACTCAAAATTTCTTTTGGAATTGTTAGATGGCAAACTATTTAGGAGAAGATTGTATCTGTACTTTATGTAATTATGGTGATATTGGCGACGAGATTCATTATATGATAGCAAGGGCTTGTACAAATCCTTGATTATAGAATGTTCGGCAATATAAATAGACGAAAGTAGACAAACCCTAATTAAACGGGGTTTTGATCTCCAAGCTGGCCACATAGAATAAGATCTATATTTCTAAACGTTTTTAAATGAAATAACTTGAATTGAAAAATTTTCCAGCTGTGTGAAGGTTTTTATCTTCAATTATTACATACGAAAGAAAAATTATTTAGCATATTCATATATTTTATAATTTTTCCAAGGAAACTTTTTTTTTTGAAAAGTTTACTTCTATGTGTTTATAACCATCACCAGAGACATATTCTCTGCCATCACCAATCAGTCCTAATCATTAAAGATCAATTAACCACATTCAAATGATGATTGGTATTGAATATGATCATCGGCCATCCGTGACGTAACCCAAATACCGGCGCATGCCGATAGATAGATAGAATGATAGATAAAGATGGTTTGTATGGCAAGCCGTTGTGGGATTTATTCCTATTCATTAATATTAAAATGATTTTTAATATTACAAAATCATTTTTAATATTAATAAATCGAATTTTAATATTAAAAATACTATCATTTTAATATTGATAAATGAATATTTAATATTAAAAATCATGTATTAATATTAAAAATCATGTATTAATATTAAAAATCATTTTTAACATTAAATATTCAGTCTGATTTTTAATATTAATAAATGAATTTGTAATATTAAATAATACGCTGATTTTTAATATTAAAAATCAACATCAATGTTACCTTAGCGTTTAATATAAGGCACACCAATCATTTGATTTTATCAGAGACATATAATACATGTATTATATGTCTCAATACATGTATTATATGTCTCTGATTTTATCAAAACAAAATTACAAAATTATTAAATAAATTATCAATCGAATGTATACCCTCAACGCTCACTAAAACTTATATATACATGTCCTAAGTGACTTTTTATGTCCTGCGTGCACCCGGAGATCCTGAACGGTTTTAGACGTACCATTATTTTATATGCATATATTTGAAGCTGTTCTTAATTTTGTACATAATAGGTATATATATATGTGTGTATCAGACCAAATGACTTCCCAATTAGCAGAGGCGGATTTAGGTTTTTTCCCAGCCCCCCCTCATATCTTGGAAAAAAATGGTAGACTATATAGGGAATCACTGAAGCATGACTGGAAGGGACCTCCTCTAAGGCAGTCAATGGGTCCCCACTTATGAAAAATTTCTGGATCAACCACTCCTTAGTTCTAGTTATCTTAGGTCCTAGTGTGAAATAAAGCCAATGGGAATTGGTCTTTTTAAACACATCTACATACATGTATACGTTTTCTCAAGGGTTGGTTCATGCAATTTTGAAATTATGTTTACTCAATGCGCAGTTACTGAAGTTTATATTTGCTACTTTTCTTCTTTATTTCATATAAATGATTTTTGATTTTTTTTTTTTTAAATTTGTGGTGTTGAAATAGGAATGGACACAGATACCTAAGCACATTTAACAAAAGAAATTTTGTGTAATGTCATCAATCTGTATTACGCGTAGACAGGATGTTCTCTAGAAAACTATACGTTATACACAACCGAGGGTACACGCACTGTCGTAATGGAAAATTACTGTATGTTATAATCACCTGTAATCAGCTTTGCAACAAATCAGTTGACTGACCATGTCATTACAGTTCAAAAGATTTTCCTCAAATCAAAATGGAATATTCATTTAATCTTTAAAATTTAAAACTTTAGAAATAGAAATAGAAAGAATTGAACAATTTAAAATCGTATTTTAACAAAGATCAAGGATTTGTATAGTAAGAAGGATTAAGATATAATTATACAACGATCCTAAGAAAATATGCAAACAAACGTTGAATCAAACCTACGCAGTTTTATATTATAAGACTGACACATCAGTTTGCTAACTCAGTGTGCTGGGTGAGGTGCTGGAACTTGATATACATGTATCATTAAGTTATAGTTCTGTTAGGATTTGACTGCCTTTTACAGGGACTTTCTATTCTTACTGTTAACAGTTAGTAATAGACTGTTCCTGACTTAGAATGATTCTCTGCTCAGCAACTGGTGCGTAATTGGCATTTGATTCAAATATCTTGTAGCAGTAAAAAACACAAATTAATGTATTTAACAGCTTTATTCAGGAGCACAGTCTGTTAATCGTAAATAACTTCGAGATTTATGTGTAAGTTTACTCTGCTGCTCGAGCTCTGCTAATCGATGTTCCAGTATTTCAGATTTATATTTATTCGTGAGGCCCTCGTCATTATTTATATTCACTCAAAGCACAGTCGCCTGGAGATTTAATAATCATAGCGAAAATTATAGCGAAAAATAGCGACAAATGGGGAAATAAAATATTTTTAGTAGCATTATTATTAAATCTTCAGGCGACTGTGCTCAATTAAGAGGTTCTCCGTTACTTGGAAAATCTTATCTGATTCAGGATCAATTCATCGGTTACACTCCCTATCATCAGTGATTCTTTGTTTTAAAAGGTATTGTGTAAGTTTTGACTCTCAATTTGCATGATTAATAACAGATATCGACTCGCTACCCGGACTACTGCAAAACAATTATTCAGTTCACTGATGTAGATGGAAGGTAAAAGTACAGAAAGTCACAGGACAAAAGTCAAAGGACATAAAGTCACTAATTTGATAGGACAAAACATCCATTTTAAAAGGGGGGTTCTCAACCCATTGTAAAGGGGGTTCCAACTATATGTCCCCATTCAAATGCATTGATCGTCCAAAAAGGGGGGTTCCAACCCCCGGAACCACCCCTCTGGATCCGCCACTGCAAAAAGTCACAGCCTACACAGGACAAAAAGTCACAGACAATTTGTTGACAATTGTTTGAATATATATGAAAAAGATCATGAAATATTTTCTTTTTATTACATATATTCATTTTTAATTTAAGGAAATTGCTCATACATGTCATAAACCTTGATAAATGAAAATGTGTTAGTTTTAATCATGCAAAGGATATATTTATTGGCAAATTGAAGCCATTTAAGTACCAAGCCACTTTGACATTTTGTTCTCATAACAATTATTTGATCATTATTGATATTTATTGAATACATTTCAATTACAAAGTTGCTTCATGTATAAAACTTCAAGAAAATGCAAAAAAAGTGTTTTCTTGTTCAATATGTTCAAAGAAAAATAATCTCAAAACTTAATTGTGACTTTTGTCTGTGACTTTTGACCGTGACTTTTGTCCTGTGACTTTCTGTCCTACATTCAGATTGAAAAGGGTTTGGTTGACCCGTCTCCTCTATCTGAGACTACCATCTCAGTGATGAGCTTTATGTTTTATGTATTGTGCTTGTCATATATGTATGTCGGATAAAAGCTCTACAGAGCTTATGTTGTATTGTTATATGTATAACCGACTTTAAGTAAATCTTTTTGCTAGCCCTAACAACTAACAAGTAAGAATTAGGTTACTTCTTTTGTAATACAAACAATTAAGGCGTCTTGCAAGGCTTTTTTTACCATGATGGCATCCCATAAAAAGTTGAAATAGCCATGCAAGGCGTCATTATCATTGGACTAATATTATGGCACATATTGTCGTACCACAGGGATTTGTGTCAATTTTTCTGGTTTTCTATCCTCACGAACCCCAAAATACTAGTGATAAAATGTTAACTTACTTCTTAATTAAAGCCTAATATTAAGAAGGCAGAAGACCTGGACCATTCATACTTTGTATATACATGCCTTATGTTATGAAGTTTTCGTCTGTCATATGTTCATTGACCTTGGTGACCTCATTTCATGGCTAAGTGACTGCATTGAAAAAAGTTAAGGTGTTTTAGTATCCTTAATTTCTATTATCATGATTATAATGAGTAATAGGATTCCTATTACTCAATGTAAGAGAAATCAAGAATACTAAAAAATTTAAGGATAACTATATTTGATATGTGCATACCTTGCAAAGTCTTCATGTTCGCCAGACAGTTTTCACTTGGTTTGACCTTATTTCATGGATCAGTGAACAAGTTAAGCTTTTGTGGTCACGTCCATATCTCAGATACCATAAACAATGTGTCTACTATATTTACTTTTAATTATTGTATGGAATGATTGTAAGGTATGCATGTCCAACTGGCAAGTTTCATCTGACCTTGACCTCATTTTCATGGTTCAGTGGTTATTGTTAAGTTTTTGTGTTTTGGTCGGGTTTTCTAATATTGTATGCAACATGTCAAGTATATTCTTTGTATGAAAATTTTAGGGATGTACATGTTGGTCTGACATGTTTTATTCAATCTTGACCTCATTTTATGGTTCATTGCTTGATGTTACCTTTTTGTTTTTAGCCAGTTTTTCTATTTTCTTATTTTCAAATTAGCAAAGGTCAACTAGGTACATATGTCTGACTGAGAAGTTTCATCTTACTTTATTTTCATAGCACATTGGACAATATAAAAAAGAAGATGGGATATGATTGTACAACTCTCCACAAGAGACCAAATGAAACAGAATTTAACAACTCAAGGTCACTGTAAAGCCTTCAACAATGAACAAAGCCCATGCTGCATAGTCAGCTATAAAAGGTCCAGAAATGACAATGTAAAGCGATTCAAGCGAGAAAACTAACGACCTAATTTATGTACAAAAATGGAAAAACAGATATGTTACACATAAACAAACGACAATCACTGAATTATAGGCTCCTGACTTGGAACAGGCACATACATAACGAATGTGGCAGGGTATAAGGAACTATGAAAATGTTTAGTTTTGAGGTTTGGTCTATTTTCCGGATACTGTAAGCAATAAGGCCCTTAATTTAGTGAATGGAATGATTGTAAGATGCACATATCTGTCTGCCATATTCTATATGACCTTGACCTCATTTTCATGGTTCATTGGTCAATGAAACACTGCATTGTTTTGTCAGTTTATCATATGCTTAAAGTTACAGGTAGATTATATTTGGTGGATATGTAACAATTGTAAGGTGTGCATATCTGTCTGGCAGATTCATATAACCATGACCGCATTTTATGGTTCTTTGGTCAATGCTAAGTTTTCTTGGTTTTGTCATTTTATCAGATATTATAAGCATAGGTCTACTTGTTGTTGTACAGAATGACTGCAAGGTGTCATATAAGAATAAAAGATGTCTGTCTGCCAAGGTTAATTTTACTGTGACCTCATTTTCATAGAATAATGATAATATTAAACAGCAAGAATGATGAGCAAGTCGACATTATATACAAATGAGGCAAAATTTTCAGTTGCCTACTAATTATGTAATAGTAGTTATTTTGTCATTAAATGATAATGTTTACCCTTATATGTGTAGGGCAAGAACAGTAAAGATAAAGGAAACTATAAACAGAAGAAATTATCAACAAAATAGATTTACAGAGGTCAATAAAGCCTAAATGGTAAGTCCACTGTTATAAAAGTTTTGCCCTTGAATAATGATTAAATATTTATTAAAATAAGATGTAGTATGATAAATGAGAAAACTATCCATCAGAGTTCAATTAAGTGGATGTTAGCATTGTAATTACTTATTAGAGGCCAATGATGACCTGTAAGTAATGAGAAAACCCATACCCTATACTTGATATAGTAATCTATAAAGACAACAATAACAACATTTGAAACAAAACATCTATTCAAACTTCAAATATACCAGACTAATTTATAAAACAAAAAATATGAAAAACAAAAATAACGGATATGAACCAACATCAACCACTGAACTATGAACAAGCTCCTGATATTGGACAGGCATAATATGGCTGGGTTGATATAAAAATAAGAAGCAGTCTGATTTCCAATGAGACTTTTCTCCAATAGAGATCAAATGACATTTAACATGTGTTTAAGGAGGCTTGAGGGTATAAAATTTCAGAAAATATTGAAAAAAAATTTTTCATAACTAATTTTATTTATAACTTTATTAGTTTTACTTTATCATATGGTACAAAAATCATTCAAAACCATCTATTCGTTTTGGCCCCAGATGACTTTTAAAATGTATATATCATTGAAAAAGCTCCAAATTATCTCCCTTTGGTGCAAAATGCCATTTTTGACATTAGAATTGTAATATCTTTTTAACTCATCGGTGACCTATATTTTTATTATCATTTTCAAATAAGCTGTACTTAAACTAAACTATTGTAAAATTTAAGCAATTTATGTAATTTAGTTCTTTTTATTTTGATATTACCTCTATTTCTCCTATTAGTTCAACAGAAAAAAGTACCTTTACAAAATGTATGCTTCTTTCGAAGGCGGACTGTGGCGTAAATGAACCGTGACCCGTTTTTTTTAATTTGATTTTTCTATTAAGTATAAGATAAAGTTCATTTATAGAAAAATATAGCAAAATCCTATATTAAGAAAAAATTTGATTTAGACCTCACGAGCCCCTTAATTTAACAAAATAGTTCACTGTACAGCCTTTGACAATGAGCAAATCCTATACCCAACAGTGGTTTTAATAACAGCACAACATTTGAACAAATTGTAAACATTTGTTGCAATGGGCTTAACTCAAAGACTGCAACAAAGAACCAAACAACAACCGGTAATATGTAAATCATAGACACAAAGCACTGAAATAAGAGTACTAACAATGAATATTCAAATAAAAGTTTATCAAAATGTTCATAAACATGATAAAATAGCCATTTTATTGCTGTATTTCTCTTCACTGATAATTTTTGAGTTTTGTGTATTTGTAGGTCAGACATCTGGGTTTTCATGGTCATCATTCAACAGATCAATACTGAACAGAAAACTTAAAGTTGATATTTTCTCCATAGTGCGACTTTTTATTAATTTGAAATGGAACGTGTTTTTCCTACATTTATTTGAAAGAGGAAATTTCAACATAATGACTTTAAACAAAAGGAGTCATATCATCACGATCATTGATGCACAAGAACTTGATCATGTAAATGCAACAATGTAATTATCAATTGAAAGAAGGAACGAATGAAAAAATATTAGTATGTTGTTGTCCAAATAAACTTGCTTTGTCTTCTCATTTAAATCGCTCCAACCAATAAAGATCTACGGAGGAAGATCTTTGAAGAACAGATTGAAAAAATGTGTTGTCTAAGAATTGCAGGAATATTCTAGTGGATGAAATAATTTATTGACTTGACTCTTATATAGTGGACTGAATAATTGTACATAGCAAGCAGTGAAAAAGAAAAATAAAACTTTAACAGAAAAAGTGTTTATATTATAAATTTGCAAATATAAGGTTAATATTATGTACACCACAAAGGTATATAATTCAAATTGTTTGCATATTCATGTATTGCAATGAAAATATAACAAAGAAAACCTTACCTCACGAAAAGAGTAAACTTGTCAGTCAGAATATGAAATATTTTTTCAGTTCTATTTTCATAATAAAATAAACAAGACAAAGATTTCAAAACAATATTTTTCATTTATTTAGACATGTCATCATTTTGTTTCAGTGAAAGGACTTTACTCTTTGACCATAAATATTATTATGCATTCCAAATTGCAAAATAAGAATAATCTTTATTGTCATATAAACAAATAAAAACATGTTTGTGACAAAATGAAAAAAATAAATATATATATATATATAAAAAATATAAAAACTTGTATACATTTAAAACTTTTACTACCAAACAGCATTCATTGTAACATACACATTACTGTATATTTATATCTATATATTTATAATTTGAATCCCATAGGATTTTATTTTGTCCCATGGGATATTAAAATCCCATGGGATAATTATAGTCCCATGGGATTTTTTGTCCCATGGGACTACAATTATCCCATGGGACCAAAAAATCCCATGGGATTTAACAAAGTCCCATGGGATAATGGTAAATCCATGGGATTTTGCCTGTCCCATGGGATATTGAAAATCCCATGTTTTATAAATCAAATAGCAAAATAAATATAATAGTAACAGTAGAAAACCAATGAAATTATTGAATCCCATGTAATTCCGCACATTTTGGTTATATACATGACACTGTAGCTCTTATTTGAGGCGGTGGCGGTTTGCAAATGAGTGTTTTGCAAATTAAAAGTGTCCAGTGTAACGGACAATATCTACTCTTAAAGCCACCTGCCATTAAACCCCTCGATCGAAAATCACAATCATTTGTCATAGTTCCTACACAAACACAACAAATGTTGCCAATGCAGTATATAATTGGTGCAGTTATTATGGATAACAGATCTATCCTTATGTTTTATTGTGCTAATTTATATCCATTTATTGATAATTTAATTTTGGATGTAACACATCTTCTGATTGGCTGAAAGTTTTTGTCTATCAACTCATAAACATAATTTTGTCATGTGACCGTGACGTCATCAACTTTTTTCATGATTTACTCCTTAAAATGGCATTTAGAATTAAATTATAGGAATGACTGTAATATTTTTCTGTCTATTCGAAATAACTTCAAAATTTGGTGCACACTTTTAAATGACCCGCTACACGGGTTATTCAGTGTGCACAACATGTTGAGGTTATTTTTCATGAACAGAAAAAATATTACAGTCATTCCTCAAATAAAGATAGTATTAAGTTAAAATTTCGATATATTTGGATAGATTTCGTAATTCAGTATAAGCGTATAAGCGCCACACAAACTTTTTTATATATCTTCCTATGTTTGCGTTGTAACGCAAACCTTTGTGTTATAACGCAAACATTTGCGAAATAACGCAAACCTTTGCATTATAATGCAAACATTAGTTTTATCTTCTTTCTTATTTAATTTTCAAGGAAAGCATCTGTTATAAATGGAGGAGGCTGTATGCATTAAAATTTATTACTCTTTGTACTTATTGCAAAGTAAAAGGCGTGCGTGTTTAGCACATATCATGGCATAATAATTAGTAGGAGAATACATGTATATATATATTACAAAACAAATTGAGTGACTTGACGTTATACTGAGAAAAAAAATCAACGCTGTTAATGTAGCGAATCCAAATATACAATTCAAATTGCTACCCAAGCATCTTAAATAGCTACCTTACTAGACTGAAATTTAAAAACTCATGATTTTTATCATATAATCTGTATCATATTCTGATATTTCAAAAACGATTTCTTACATCAAAATTCATTTTTGTTATTCTAAATAATTCATTTTAAAGCCGAAAGATCATTTTGCCTATTTGACTTTATAGTTTCACGATTGTATGAATTTTCTTGCTCTTCTCTACTTTGCCCTTCCGTAAATTAAAATTTTCAAAATCTTGGTCTTTCAATTCAGATTTCCTATACCATATCTACTCTCATGTTGAATATATATATAATTTTCTGATACAAAATCTTTCTTAATTTGTGTTTAATTGCGATACAAGTATTCCCTTATTCCTATGTATATCTATTATTTATAATTATAGTGATTTGGTCTTGTGTTCATGGTCCTTCTCTTAAATAAAACAGAACCTAGTTTTATTGGCAGATGGACATGCAAATCCCAATATTTACAAAACACTGTTTTCAAATTATATAGTAAACAAAAATGTAAATTCAATAATATTATAGTTTTGATTATAAAATATTTAAAACTTAATGAATAATTAAAATGAAAATGTTTACGTTATAACGCAAAAGTATGCGTTATTTTGCATTTCTCCATAGTGCGACTTTTTTATTAATTTGAAATGGAACGTGTTTTTCCTACATTTATTTGAAAGAGGAATTTCAACATAATGACTTTAAACAAAAGGAGTCATATCATCACGATCATTGATGCACAAGAACTTGATCATGTAAATGCAACAATGTAATTATCAATTGAAAGAAGGAACGAATGAAAAAATATTAGTATGTTGTTGTCCAAATAAACTTGCTTTGTCTTCTCATTTAAATCGCTCCAACCAATAAAGATCTACGGAGGAAGATCTTTGAAGAACAGATTGAAAAAATGTGTTGTCTAAGAATTGCAGGAATATTCTAGTGGATGAAATAATTTATTGACTTGACTCTTATATAGTGGACTGAATAATTGTACATAGCAAGCAGTGAAAAAGAAAATAAAACTTTAACAGAAAAAGTGTTTATATTATAAATTTGCAAATATAAGGTTAATATTATGTACACCACAAAGGTATATAATTCAAATTGTTTGCATATTCATGTATTGCAATGAAACTATAACAAAGAAAACCTTACCTCACGAAAAGAGTAAACTTGTCAGTCAGAATATGAAATATTTTTTTCAGTTCTATTTTTCATAATAAAATAAACAAGACAAAGATTTCAAAACAATATTTTTCATTTATTTAGACATGTCATCATTTTGTTTCAGTGAAAGGACTTTACTCTTTGACCATAAATATTATTATGCATTCCAAATTGCAAAATAAGAATAATCTTTATTGTCATATAAACAAATAAAAAACATGTTTGTGACAAAATGAAAAAAATAAATATATATATATATATATAAAAATATAAAAACTTGTATACATTTAAAACTTTTACTACCAAACAGCATTCATTGTAACATACACATTACTGTATATTTATATCTATATATTTATAATTTGAATCCCATAGGATTTTATTTTGTCCCATGGGATATTAAAATCCCATGGGATAATTATAGTCCCATGGGATTTTTTGTCCCATGGGACTACAATTATCCCATGGGACCAAAAAAATCCCATGGGATTTAACCAAAGTCCCATGGGATAATGGTAAATCCCATGGGATTTTGCCCTGTCCCATGGGATATTGAAAATCCCATGTTTTATAAATCAAATAGCAAAATAAATATAATAGTAACAGTAGAAACCAATGAAATTATTGAATCCCATGTAATTCCGCACATTTTGGTTATATACATGACACTGTAGCTCTTATTTGAGGCGGTGGCGGATTTGCAAATGAGTGTTTTGCAAATTAAAAGTGTCCAGTGTAACGGACAATATCTACTCTTAAAGCCACCTGCCATTAAACCCTTGATCGAAAATCACAATCATTTGTCATAGTTCCCTACACAAACACAACAAATGTTGCCAATGCAGTATATAATTGGTGCAGTTATTATGGATAACAGATCTATCCTTATGTTTTATTGTGCTAATTTATATCCATTTATTGATAATTTAATTTTGGATGTAACACATCTTCTGATTGGCTGAAAGTTTTTGTCTATCAACTCATAAACATAATTTTGTCATGTGACCGTGACTTCATCAACTTTTTTCATGATTTACTCCTTAAAATGGCATTTAGAATTAAATTATAGAATGACTGTAATATTTTTCTGTCTATTCGAAATAACTTCAAAATTTGGTGCACACTTTTAAATGACCCGCTACACGGGTTATTCAGTGTGCACAACATGTTTGAGGTTATTTTTCATAGACAGAAAAAATATTACAGTCATTCCTCAAATAAAGATAGTATTAAGTTAAAATTTCGATATATTTGGATAGATTTCGTAATTCAGTATAAGCGTATAAGCGCCACACAAACTTTTTTATATATCTTCCTATGTTTGCGTTGTAACGCAAACCTTTGTGTTATAACGCAAACATTTGCGAAATAACGCAAACCTTTGCATTATAATGCAAACATTAGTTTTATCTTCTTTCTTATTTAATTTTCAAGGAAAGCATCTGTTATAAATGGAGGAGGCTGTATGCATTAAAATTTATTACTCTTTGTACTTATTGCAAAGTAAAAGGCTTGCGTGTTTAGCACATATCATGGCATAATAATTAGTAGGAGAATACATGTATATATATATTACAAAACAAATTGAGTGACTTGACGTTATACTGAGAAAAAAAATCAACGCTGTTAATGTAGCCGAATCCAAATATACAATTCAAATTGCTACCCAAGCATCTTAAATAGCTACCTTACTAGACTGAAATTTAAAACTCATGATTTTTATCATATAATCTGTATCATATTCTGATATTTCAAAAACGATTTCTTACATCAAAATTCATTTTTGTTATTCTAAATAATTCATTTTAAAGCCGAAAGATCATTTTGCCTATTTGACTTTATAGTTTCACGATTGTATGAATTTTTCTTGCTCTTCTCTACTTTGCCCCTTCCGTAAATTAAAATTTTCAAAATCTTGGTCTTTCAATTCAGATTTCCTATACCATATCTACTCTCATGTTGAATATATATATAATTTTCTGATACAAAATCTTTCTTAATTTGTGTTTAATTGCGATACAAGTATTCCTTATTCCTATGTATATCTATTATTTATAATTATAGTGATTTGGTCTTGTGTTCATGGTCCTTCTCTTAAATAAAACAGAACCTAGTTTTATTGGCAGATGGACATGCAAATCCCAATATTTACAAAACACTGTTTTCAAATTATATAGTAAACAAGAAATGTACATTCAATAATATTATAGTTTTGATTATAAAATATTTAAAACTTAATGAATAATTAAAATGAAAATGTTTACGTTATAACGCAAAAGTATGCGTTATTTTGCATTTCTCCATAGTGCGACTTTTTATTAATTTGAAATGGAACGTGTTTTTCCTACATTTATTTGAAAGAGGAAATTTCAACATAATGACTTTAAACAAAAGGAGTCATATCATCACGATCATTGATGCACAAGAACTTGATCATGTAAATGCAACAATGTAATTATCAATTGAAAGAAGGAACGAATGAAAAAATATTAGTATGTTGTTGTCCAAATAAACTTGCTTTGTCTTCTCATTTAAATCGCTCCAACCAATAAAGATCTACGGAGGAAGATCTTTGAAGAACAGATTGAAAAAATGTGTTGTCTAAGAATTGCAGGAATATTCTAGTGGATGAAATAATTTATTGACTTGACTCTTATATAGTGGACTGAATAATTGTACATAGCAAGCAGTGAAAAAGAAAAATAAAACTTTAACAGAAAAAGTGTTTATATTATAAATTTGCAAATATAAGGTTAATATTATGTACACCACAAAGGTATATAATTCAAATTGTTTGCATATTCATGTATTGCAATGAAACTATAACAAAGAAAACCTTACCTCACGAAAAGAGTAAACTTGTCAGTCAGAATATGAAATATTTTTTCAGTTCTATTTTTCATAATAAAATAAACAAGACAAAGATTTCAAAACAATATTTTTCATTTATTTAGACATGTCATCATTTTGTTTCAGTGAAAGGACTTTACTCTTTGACCATAAATATTATTATGCATTCCAAATTGCAAAATAAGAATAATCTTTATTGTCATATAAACAAATAAAAACATGTTTGTGACAAAATGAAAAAAAATAAATATATATATATATATATAAAAAATATAAAAACTTGTATACATTTAAAACTTTTACTACCAAACAGCATTCATTGTAACATACACATTACTGTATATTTATATCTATATATTTATAATTTGAATCCCATAGGATTTTATTTTGTCCCATGGGATATTAAAATCCCATGGGATAATTATAGTCCCATGGGATTTTTTTGTCCCATGGGACTACAATTATCCCATGGGACCAAAAAATCCCATGGGATTTAACCAAAGTCCCATGGGATAATGGTAAATCCCATGGGATTTTGCTCTGTCCCATGGGATATTGAAAATCCCATGTTTTATAAATCAAATAGCAAAATAAATATAATAGTAACAGTAGAAAACCAATGAAATTATTGAATCCATGTAATTCCGCACATTTTGGTTATATACATGACACTGTAGCTCTTATTTGAGGCGGTGGCGGATTTGCAAATGAGTGTTTTGCAAATTAAAAGTGTCCAGTGTAACGGACAATATCTACTCTTAAAGCCACCTGCCATTAAACCCCTCGATCGAAAATCACAATCATTTGTCATAGTTCCCTACACAAACACAACAAATGTTGCCAATGCAGTATATAATTGGTGCAGTTATTATGGATAACAGATCTATCCTTATGTTTTATTGTGCTAATTTATATCCATTTATTGATAATTTAATTTTGGATGTAACACATCTTCTGATTGGCTGAAAGTTTTTGTCTATCAACTCATAAACATAATTTTGTCATGTGACCGTGACGTCATCAACTTTTTTCATGATTTACTCCTTAAAAATGGCATTTAGAATTAAATTATAGGAATGACTGTAATATTTTTCTGTCTATTCGAAATAACTTCAAAATTTGGTGCACACTTTTAAATGACCCGCTACACGGGTTATTCAGTGTGCACAACATGTTTGAGGTTATTTTTCATGACAGAAAAATATTACAGTCATTCCTCAAATAAAGATAGTATTAAGTTAAAATTTCGATATATTTGGATAGATTTCGTAATTCAGTATAAGCGTATAAGCGCCACACAAACTTTTTTATATATCTTCCTATGTTTGCGTTGTAACGCAAACCTTTGTGTTATAACGCAAACATTTGCGAAATAACGCAAACCTTTGCATTATAATGCAAACATTAGTTTTATCTTCTTTCTTATTTAATTTTCAAGGAAAGCATCTGTTATAAATGGAGGAGGCTGTATGCATTAAAATTTATTACTCTTTGTACTTATTGCAAAGTAAAAGGCTTGCGTGTTTAGCACATATCATGGCATAATAATTAGTAGGAGAATACATGTATATATATATTACAAAACAAATTGAGTGACTTGACGTTATACTGAGAAAAAAAAATCAACGCTGTTAATGTAGCCGAATCCAAATATACAATTCAAATTGCTACCCAAGCATCTTAAATAGCTACCTTACTAGACTGAAATTTAAAACTCATGATTTTTATCATATAATCTGTATCATATTCTGATATTTCAAAAACGATTTCTTACATCAAAATTCATTTTTTGTTATTCTAAATAATTCATTTTAAAGCCGAAAGATCATTTTGCCTATTTGACTTTATAGTTTCACGATTGTATGAATTTTTCTTGCTCTTCTCTACTTTGCCCCTTCCGTAAATTAAAATTTTCAAAATCTTGGTCTTTCAATTCAGATTTCCTATACCATATCTACTCTCATGTTGAATATATATATAATTTTCTGATACAAAATCTTTCTTAATTTGTGTTTAATTGCGATACAAGTATTCCCTTATTCCTATGTATATCTATTATTTATAATTATAGTGATTTGGTCTTGTGTTCATGGTCCTTCTCTTAAATAAAACAGAACCTAGTTTTATTGGCAGATGGACATGCAAATCCCAATATTTACAAAACACTGTTTTCAAATTATATAGTAAACAAGAAATGTAAATTCAATAATATTATAGTTTTTGATTATAAAATATTTAAAACTTAATGAATAATTAAAATGAAAATGTTTACGTTATAACGCAAAAGTATGCGTTATTTTGCAAAGTTTGGCATTATATGACCCGAAGGTTTGCGTTATTTCGCAAAATTTTGAGTTATTTCACAAAAGTTTGCGTTATTTTGCAAAAATTGCGTTATAGCGCAAACATATTAAGAAATTGTGTGGCGCTAATACACTTCCGTATCAGTGTTTATCTCCAAAAACCCAAAAACAATAAGATGGAAATTACAAACAAAATCATTCTTTTGTCATTAGCATACACAAATTATACATAATCTGTTTTAGTTCTAAATGCCCTACAGTGTATCATATTAACTAATAAAAACATTATAAATCTATTCAATTTATTTTAATAAAACAACAGAGTTCCAATGTCCCCGTGTTGCACATATTTTATATTTCCAAGGGCATAACTCTTTAAAAAAGTCGATCGTCCACCATTATAGAACTTGCCGAGATATTGCTGATATTAACCTATAAGATAAGTTTTATAAAAATCTAGCAAGAATTGTACCCGTGAGAGCGCTAAATAGGCCATTTTCCATAAATTTGATATTTCTAAGGGGCATAACTCTTTTAAAAAAGTCGATCAGCCACCATTATAGAACTTGTCCGAGATATTGCTGATATTAACCTATAGTATAAGTTTTATAAAAATCTGGCAAGAATTGTACCTGTGAGAGCGCTAACGAGGCCATTTTCCATAAATTTAATATTTCTAAGGGGCATAACTCTTTTAAAAAGTCGATCTTCCACCATTATAGAACTTGTCCGAGATATTACTGATATTAACCTATAGTATAAGTTTTATAAAAATCTGGCAAGAATTGTACCCGTGAGAGCGCTAACGAGGCCATTTTCCATAAATTTAATATTTCCAAGGGGCATAACTCTTTTAAAAAAGTCGATTGACCACCATTATAGAACTTGTCTGAGATATTGCTAATATTAACCTATAGTTTAAGTTTTATAAAAATTTGGCAAGAATTGTACCCGTGAGAGTGCTTACAAGGCCATTTTCCATAAATTTGATATTTCTAAGGGCATAACTCTTTTTAAAAGTCGATCAACCACCATTATACAACTTGTCCGAGATATTGCTGATATTAACCTATATACGGACGGACGGACACACAGACTGAAGTACCCACTACTAATAAGAAAGCTCAATACAAAAATAAAAGGCAATACATACTTAGCTACCTGAACACATGTAGATCTATATTTTATTTACCTGTGTATAATATGACGCAAGTTTCTTCAAAAGTGATGATTTTCTAAAATTGTTTGCAATTTCACAGTGATATCATACTTTAACTTTGTTTAAACCTGTTTATTTACTTTTGACTTTAATTATTTATCCCTTGTAATTTTTATTAACTGTGTATTTGCATTCAGGTGTCACAGGTCAAATTTATTCGTTCATTGTGTGTTAATTTACGTTTTTGATTGAGTTAAGCCTTCCAATTGATATTTTATAGTGTGTTTTCCTATGTTGTGATGTTATACTATTGTTTCAGAAAAGGGAGAAGGTTTGGTACCATTAAAACGTTTAATCCCGCTGCAAATGTTTGCATCTGTCCTAAGTCAGGAATCTGATTACAATAGTTGTCGTCTGTTTATGTAGTTCATACGTGTTCTCGTTTCTCGTTTTATATAGATTAGACCGTTGGTTTTCCGTTTGAATGGTTTTACACTAGTAATTTTTGGGGCCCTTTATAGCTTGCTGTTCGGTGTGAGCCACTGCTCCGTGTTGAAGGCCGTACCTTGACCTATAATGGTTTACTTTTATAAATTGTAACTTGGATGGAGAGTTGTCTCATTGGCACTCATACCACATCTTCCTATATCTACTATATGATCAAAATTGACCCAAAAGAATAACCGAATTTAATTGCAAAAGTGTGTTATAGATAATGTGAGTACCTGAGCACCGAATACTGAGCTGATGATACATCCAGGGCTAACAGCCCAGTAGCCGTTGGATCGATCAGTTCTAGAACAATGATATACAATGTAACACTTTATGAAAATATTGCGTCCGATACACTTTTCTGGATTTCCCTCAAGGAAGAATGCTCATCTACAAACAAATACTAAGTTTCATGAACTCTCAATAATTGGTTCTGTGTTTGAAAAGAAAAAAAGGAAGTCTTAGAATGAGCAAAGCATTTTCCAAATGAGGTTCTACAGTTCTTCTTATATTGTGTTTTACATCACTGTCTCCAGTAAGAAGGAAGATCGATCGCTCATGAACATGTTAAACCTCGTCATATTCTATATGTGCCGGTTCCAGTTAGTCGTTGATTGCTATCTGCGTGCAATATTTGTTTTTGGGGTTTTGTTTTTATGTGTTTTTTAGCATTGAGTGTTTCGGATTTAACCATGCTGTGGCCTTTTGTGGCTTACTGTACGATATGGGTTTTGTTCATTTGTGAAAATTGTACGGCGACTTGTGGTTGTTTACATGTCTTTCTCTGTTTATGTAACAGGCAATCATACATGTAACACATCATCTTATTTTTATAGTTTGGTTTTTATTCGTACATACATTATATTTATGTACACATTTTTTTTATGTAAGCCTTTTTTTATTTCTCACTTATGACTTGCAAATATAAAGTGAACTGAATAACTATAAGTCTTTTCAACTAACCACAGTAAACAAATATTTCCATAGAATGAATTTACTCGACTGTGAATTTGAATTTAAAGTACAAGTATGTATTTCAAAATAAATACGATAATACTTACACTGACCTAAATGACTGTAAACTTCCTTGTAAAAAAAACGTAAAAATTATCTGCAATGTTTTAATGATGTGGTTGCAATCGAGGTTGTTTATACTTTTTCAGTCATTCAATTACATTCAGCATTAGGTAAGTGCTCTATTGATTTGTGTTTCCTTTATATACCCGTACTTTAGGGGGGAGGTGGAAATATAGGAAATATACATAATTCATTTACAAAAGATAGCATATATTTTAAATCTTTAAGATATAGTTATTGAACAAGCAAATCCGTATATGTCATTTCATCTGCAAGGCTCGGGTGACCCTACTTGACCCGAACGACGTATGAGTTCGGGTTAAAGGGTCTTCCCGATCGTGCAGATTAAATGATATATACGAAAGTTCTCGTGTAGGGTAAAGAAAGGGGGAAATACACCTTTATGTAGTAAAAGGTTGGCTACTTTTGAAGTTTTAACTTTTTTATATCCAAGCTTCGTCTTAAATTGTTACATTATTTGCGATTAAACGGCAGATTATTTATCGTTTCTGTTAATTTTTTTCACAATTTCTATATAAATTCGTGACGATTTAGAACTTGACATATTGTATAGACACCAAACTATATGTTGCCCTCTAGATGTCCTAAGGTTGTTTTTGTCGTTTGATTGCTGTCTTATTGACGTATAACCCACATCTCCTACAGTTTTAGTTCCGTTTGATGTACTTTTAAATCGGTGTAAGACAAATCATAATTGAAAGGGTTATTGATAAAATTGAGAATAGAAATGTGGAATGTGTCAAGAGACAACAACCCGACCAAAGAGTATATATTAATTGCTTTTCTTTCCTCAAGAATGTGCTTAGTGTAAGGTGAACCGAGGAGATATATACCTAAATTTATAGTGCAAAGTAAGCAGTTCCACTTTTCAATCTTTTACTCCCCTCCCTTTCCACCCCAAATTTTTTTTACTGTATCAATTTTGGAGACATGTCGCATCTTAACGAAGCCTGATTGATCTCAGCTTATTTCTCCCTGTTTTGGCATATACTTAAATTCAATATGAACCACACTCGGCGATATTTCTTCTACTTTGTTGAATCACGCTCCTTTGAAAAATCCTGGATCCGCCCATAAAGGTATGAGTACTTTTGAACTGAACAGTATATCTGAGGTAGTTAACGCACACTTTAACTGTGCATTTTCAAGTTAATAGTCCTGTAAGAACAAAGAGAATTTACCTTTGTCATGTGTTAAGCGAAACATGTGTTACACCCCAGTCCTATTGTTATACTTCATAGTTTCTATTTCTGAAACAAGTGTAAATTGAATAGATCTATTGTTACGAATAACAATGGATTTTGACCACAGGGTGTGACGAGCGGGGTTTCTGGAAACCCCTGCTTCTACATCCCACAAACAAAGTCCATTGTTATTCGTAACAATAGAAATTGATTATTTTTTAAATAGCATGAACATAAGAAATTACTTATAGTGTTCACTACAAATTGTTTCATGATATTAAAAACATATTTTAGGAAATTCAATAAGCATCTATAGTATGGAATACAAAAATAATCCTTTAAATACTCTTTTGCTTGAAGGTATTTTTTTTATCCCAGTCATATGTCTCTATTCTAAAGCATTGATCTTTAAAAAATAATGGGGATTCTAACTCCCGGACCCCGGTTACCCAGTGGCCGGTCCGGGTTGGGGTTCCGCGGGTTGGACCCGACTTTTATTTAAAAGATCAATGCATTTGAATGGTTGGACCCCCCTTTTTCTCTTGAGTTTGGAACCCCCGGTTGGATCAGCCCCTGATTGCCCCAAAAAAGGGAGTTCCTCAATATTAAATATTGTATGTTGAGCGTGTCTGGTAGTCGGGTTTCTAATGCAGACACACCTATCTATCCCTTAGTATGTTCGAATATGAATGTTTGTTTATTCTCGAGAAGAGGTGGGGGGCTTTTGATTTTGATAAAATCGTAAGATATAAAATACAGTTATGATTACCTTTATCTGTTTATTAAACTGATACAGGTAAGTACTTTGGGTTATAATATTGCCTTTATCTTTAGTCTCTTCTACCAAATCCTACGCTTGCCACAAAATGTCGTCCGTCTTATACCCGTCCATATTGACAACTGTATACCAGGAGCATGATGTATTTTTTGTTTGTAATAAGAATACACGAAACAGTCAACCTTGACCTGCTGATCCATATTAGCACATGGATTTAACGGGAATATGCAAAACAACTTGACATTTGTAAAATATACTCACTTGTCAAAGTTTGAACGAAGATAACCAAAGAAAGGTTACTAATGGGGTTTCATGTAATAAAAATATTCTTATAAATCATGGTTTGATATATTGTCAATAAATATGCTATCGGTTTTTTTTTTATTTATTTAATAATCAATGTTAACAAATATATGGTTTAGAATGGTGTGTTAGTTAGTTATACACCTCGGGATACGGCGTGTCTGGATAAGAAACCCCTCGGCCTCCGGCCGACGGGGTTTCTTATCCAGACACACCTATCCTCGGTGTATAACTATTACGTATATACTATATAGTAATATATAAAGTATATTATAATTATTGTATGGCATTCTGAACTAGATGTTATGAAGCGTAAATGTTTTTTTTTTTCATATAGTCTAGAAGAGCTGGGATGTAAAATAGTTATCCCCTCAGACTTGGTGTGTCAGTGTAAGATGACCCTCCAGCCTCCGGTCGTCGGGGTGATCTTACACTGACACACCGCGTTCTCATAGGATAACTATATCTGAATGTTCATTATTTGTCTGGCAACAATTTTAGTCTTTATTGTTACGGTGTCTTTGTATGAATTTAACATTTTCAAAAACAAACAGGGAAAGATTATGTCATGTCTTTTAAATAGAATACGCATCACTTTCCTGGTGTAAAGTGATAGTTTTACAAAACACAAGTGCATTTGAATTTTAATAAGAACGATTTTTCACAATCGAACATACTAATATGTGTATTTATTTACTACAATTTTTATTAGATACTATCGAATCCAAACATTTTTGTCGGGGTACTTTAGACACAGTGAAATACCATCTCAATAAAGGATGCTCGCAATTCCTGAAAGCAAGATTAAAACACTTCCTCAAGGAATCATATTTTAAAAGTATATTTATGATCATTGTCTACTACCCGAATAACAGATGACTTGTTCGATTTCAGATAGCATCTAAGAGCTTAAAAATAATTGAATTCCTCTGAAAAGGAGAGAAATGCTTATTAGTGCGGTATCAATGTGCGACATAGATTCCTTGCACGCACAATGAAACCCAAAAGCAAAGACAAAGGGTCTTTATTGCTGGTGTTTACCTTAAAGACATTAAGTTAAGAAATTGTTTTTCGTTTGTTCATTTTGTTTTATTTTCATATCTTTTTGGGGTGTTAAATTGCAAAATCCTTTATAAGTTATTAAAGTTTCAACTCTTGAAAAGAGACAAGTATTTGACATATATTAGATACTGTGGATTTAGTTTAAAGAAGTCCGAGTCCGATGTTAGATTAGGTAACAGAAGAAACTATGATCAACATAAATCAACAAAGGACTACTAGCATATACTGACATGCCACCTCCAGACCTCAATTAAACTGATCGACAGATTATGTCATAATTTTTTTGTGGATTGAGGAAAATTATACTTTTGTGGATATTTCATTTCGTGGTTTTGCCGAAGTCTGAATACAAGCCTATAGAAAATGTGTTCTTCGTTGAACATTTAAATTCGGGGTTCACCTTTACCCACAAAAATTGGTATCCCACGAATACTAATGAATCTACAGTAACTGAAATCTTGAAAGGCTTGTCGATTTAAGTTTAACTAATATAAAGACCAAAAAACCAGAGTGTACCAATCTTATAGACTAAAGTACTCTCAGTGACTGAAACCTAGTTCAAAGCCAGTACCAACCAACAAATAATTCAAGTTCTTCCAGACTAAATTATCAATCAGTACACATCCAATAGATTGAGTGTAAATACTTCATAAACGGTCTGAGAAAAGCATGGCCTTGTGCAAACGCCAAAATATAAGTACATAATATTGAGATAATGTAAGACCACACATTTTCATAATTGTAAAGCATTTAGTTACGTATTAATTTATCAGAAACAATATCAGTTTTAGTACCGATAAAACAATATTCAAAGATCTCATTTCAAAATCGTCTCCTTTGTTGTAAATTTTGTTTTGATTTTCCCGTGTGAAACAGAAATGTCTCCATCTAGAAAAGGACACTTTGCTGTTAATAATAGATTTATTTTAAGTATGTTCCTTACTTAAATTTCCGCCGTATAGATAGAGAATGCTGGATTATTTAGAGCAAAATTATCATCAAGAATACGGTAAGTGTTATTAATTTTATCAAATAAATAAAATAAGACGTTTCTTTACTGATTTTAGCCATATATTTTGATTCATAACAATGCATGAACAAGTCTGTTATTAAAGGGGCGTAATCAGTGCTCATAGAACTACATAAGACCTGTCGATACACCGTATTGCCTAAATGTAACTGAAGCAACAACAAAATATCTACAAAATGCACATTGATTTATAACGCATTGTACGTGTAATTTTACTATAATCGTTAATTAAAACTGAAGTTCAAATAAAAGAGATTTAAGTAAACTATAGCATGTAGATCGTATTATTATACTTTCTGTACGAGTATTTTTTATAATTAAAATTCTTTATTTTGACATGGAGTTAAATCTACCCTATTTTAGGAAAAGTGTTCTATTGACTGATAGTACGTATAGATTTTTATTAAATAGTACGTGCTCGACCTTCAATCAATAATATGTTCACAGGGGCGGGTCCAGGTGAGGGCGTAATGGGCGTACGCCCCCCTTTTCAAAAAAAAAAAAAAAAAACTATCGTAATCTGCTTATATTGTATTGAATATGGCAATTTATGCATTTCACAATTATTTTATGTTTTTTAGCAAAAAAATGTCCAAAATTTTTTCGCCTGGCTCCGCTCGGCGAAAGATTTCCATCTACGCCCCTCTTTCAAATATCCTAGAAACGCCCTGGTTCATGTGAGTAGGCGGAGTTGAAGGTAGTGATCGGTACAGTTGTTGTTTAAAGTAGGTAAAGGACTACTCATTCGGACCCATTCAAAAGAATATATCAGACAGTGGTACATGTTTAAAACAAAATAGTTCCTACGCATCGCTGTAACATTAAAAAACATGTATGTTATATGTTTTGGAGTTTAGTATGACACCAATTTTCACTGAACTAGTACACATTTTTATTTAGGTGCCAGCTGAAGCCCGCCTCCGGGTTGTGTTGAAGACCCATTGGTGGCCTTCGGCTGTTTTCTGCTGTTTTGTCGGATTGTTGTCTCTTTGACATATTCCCATTTCCATTCTCAATTTTATGTAGAATATTTTGGTAATTCTGGTACAAAATAAAAGCTGAGTAAAAGATACACAACAAAACAAGGTAACAAAATTAAGTTGCTTAATATCTAAAACTATGACTTGATTATTGAATTTTGTTATTCAAATGCATTTGTTTGGAATCACAGGCCAATTAAAATCCTTATTTTACATCAGGTAATAGAAAAGAAAGGATATAGGGTATCCATCCACAACACAAAATCAGTACATGCACAACAAAAACACAAAAAGCACAAAAAGCAAAAGAACAGCACTTATATTGCAGTTTTCGTCTCAAAATCACAATGAGGCCTTCAACATGGAGCAACAATAAAATACAACAAAAAACCTATCACTTCACTGCAAGTTAAAGACGCTCCCTAGTACAGGTTGAGCGGACTTCTTCGCAAACTGACGATCATTCCGCATCTGTGAATTGAAGAACAAAGCCATGGACTTATATCAATTAAATAAATCTGGCATAGAAATCAAATTTTACATTTACTATCATAATTTAGCACTCCATTTGAAATAATGTATACTTCAAAACTGAAGTCTATGAACCTATATATGACTATATTCTATTGATTTATATTTAACTTTGGGGTTTAAAGGATTAATTTATTTATTAAATGAGGTTCCCTGAAACCCCATTTTGTTTTCTATCCTATAATACCACAAATTAGGGTAATAAAATATGCAATCACAGCTGTATTATACTAAAACAAGTTGTGTTAGACATTGGCCATGCCTTGAGCCAAGACTTTTATTCTGAATAGTCAATGCTAAACCTCAGAGTGCTAAACACAATTGTATTCTTGTTATTATGTTGACTGTCAATTTTAAATAAACCAGTAAACAGATTATTTCAAAATATCCATTATTTGGACTAAAGCATGAAACAAAGAAAACGTTTAAATTCTTTAAAACGTCATACAACATTACATGCAAACGACAAAACTTAAATGTTATTTTCGATTGCTCTTTAAGGTGGATCATCACTAAGTATTTCCTCCGATAACATTTTTCTTATACTTTGCCAAAATGTAAATTTTGCCATTTTTTTTTTTTTTTTTTTTGGTTCAAAAATTTAATAAAAAGTATGGGTCCCTGTGTTCTTTTTCGAGTTACAAGTTGTGCAAAATTACCCAATTGCATCGAATATTCATACCTTTTGTGACTAGAAAGAATTCTGAGATAGAGTTTTGAAATAAAATATGAGAATGTAGCTTTTAATTATACTATTTTTTAGAAAATAGAAAGAAAAATCTGGTGTCTCTGAACGTTTTTCTTGCTACAAATAAAAATTGAAAATTTCATAAACATTCCTTAATTTTCTAAAATGTTTTTTAAAGATTTACCTCTCCTTATTCGGCTAAGTTAGAAAATTAAATCGACCAAACCAAACATTTGGTATTGGTAAAACAGTCTTCATAATACCACAATTCACTTGATTTTCTTTATTTAAATAAACAGTCTTACGCATAAATTGTCATTCTGTCTCAAAGTTAGCAGATTTAAGCAAATAACTAAACCGATTGTGTACTGCTATTTTACAATCCAAGTTGGTGATATACAGTTAACATCCCTTAAGTGTTCCTTTCATAAAGAGCTTTAATGATACAGGCATCAATTGTGTTAAGCTACGTCTTCACACGAGAACCTACTTTTATTGATTGAATGGTAAACATTTAATTTTAAAACAGTTGTACTGATATTTTTGCTTAGCTTCCCTGATCTGACTAACGTGAACATGAAATTGGTGGGTAGTTCAAACGCATACTTTTAACAACAGCTGTTCTGAATATCAGGCAATGTTCCCGAAATAGTTAATCTTAACCTAATGCCTATATAAATGATTTTAATTGTAAAAGAATATTTATTATTTTAAGGTCCTTTTGTCATATATCTTTTCAGCTATTTTGGTTCGTATACATCCTTGCCTTTAACATAATTTGGCTTTGAGCGTTCCTGATAAAGGTAAACCAAGAAAACCGGTTCGGATGCCAAAATTTACATAGTGTCATAATTTAAACAAAACTGTGATAATATATTGGACTACCAAACCTGACATATATATGAGCTTTCGATAATTACCAGTGATGTATTGTTTGTAATTTAGAGGCTGGATAATTTTAGCACGCACAAAGATAAAAAGAAATATAAATAAATTGTTTTAAAACAATTGTAAACGGTCTTTCCTCCGAAATATGATTGATTGATTGATTGATTGATTGATTTTTGGTTGGTTGGTTGGTTTGTTGGTTGGTTGGTTGGTTGGTTGGTTGGTTGGTTGACCGAATAAACACATTGGACCGATCCTCTAGGAACAAGCGAAAACAAAGGAGATCCTCATCCCTATTAAACAAATGGACCGGACACCTGTATGATTGATTGATTGGTTGGTTGATTGATTGATTGATTGATTGATTGATTGATTGATTGATTGATTGATTGATTGGTTGGTTGGTTGACCGAATAAACACATTGGACCGTGCCTCTAGGAACAAGCGAAAAACAAAGGAGATCCTCATCCCTATTAAACACATGGACCGGACACCTGCATGATTGATTGATTATTTGATTGATTAAAAGTTTGCATGGAGAGAGTGCGAGACAGCGGACTAAACGTCCATATTCTGGGCTCTCGGTCATAAAACTTTACTCAGTGCTCGGAGTACAAAATTGTGCTGGAAACACCAAATCCAGTATTTTGATTGGTTAAATTCTGAGTCTGAGTACGATAACTGTACTCCAAATGTTTATGACCGCAAGGCCTGACCGAACGGCAGGTGGAAGAAAGGTCCGCTGATGTAGGCCCTGAGGTATTCGGTGCCCTCAGATATCCGGGGAATTGGTCATCGATTAATTCGCACAAAATTTAGTTCCCTATTTGGATCAATCTTAATACTAAATTGTTAAATGACTTAATACCAAAGAGCAAAATAGATTCAATGCTTGGGTATATAATTATGCTGTAATAAAATAATTTCTTCATTCTAAATACTTCATGGACGTTGTATTGTTTATGCTATGTATTTGTTAAGGTGAACTGAGTTTATTGGAGATGAATTGGTTGTATTTTGTGGGTTTTGGGTTGACCTCAGGTAACCCCGTAATTAAAGAATAGTAAATACTGTACTATGGTATGTAATTATGCTGCAATAAACTAATTTCTTCATTCTGAATGTAGGACTTCATGGACATGATGGACATTGCATAGTTTATGTCATATATTTGTAAAGATAACTTGAGTTAAATGGGTAATATTTTTTTTGAACGAATGAATAATAGATACAATGCTAGGGTATATAATTATTCTGTAATAAATTAATTTCTTCATTTTAAAATGTAGGACTTCATGGATGTTGTATTGTTTGTGTAATGTATTTTATAAGATGAACTGAGTTAATTTGAGTTAAATGGGTTATATTCATTTTTAGGGTGTGACCTGAGGTACCCCTGTAAAAAAGAAAATAGATACAATGCTAGGGTATATACATTTTAATTATGCTGTAATATTTAACCAACAGATTACATAAGGGCTTTGTTAAACCAGTGTATACACAACAGATTACCTGATTTCACCTTCAATCAACCAGTCTTTATCAACTACAGTGTATTCAGATTTGTTTTATAAAGGTGACCTCAGGTAATCTGTCTATGAAGACTCGTTTTATAAAGGTGACCTCAGGTAATCTGTGTATGCAGACTGGTTTAATAAAGGTGACCTCAGGTAATCTGTTGTGTATGAAGAGTGGTTTAAAAAGGTGACCTCCGGTAATCTGTAGCGTATTGATATTTGTTTAATTAAGGTGATCTCAGCTTGTCTGTTGTGAATGTAGACTGGTTTCATAAAGGTGACCTCAGGTAATCTGTAGTGTTTTGAGATTTGTTTAATAATGGTGGCCTCAGGTAATCTGTCTATAAAGTCTGGTTTAATAAAGGTGACCTCAGGTATCTGTCTATAAAGATTGGTTTAATAAAGGTGACCTCAGGTAATCTATGTATCCAGACTGGTTGAATAAAGGTGACCTTAGGTAATCTGTAGTGTATTGAGATTTGTTTAATAAAGGTGACCTTAGGTAATCTGTAGTGTATTGAGATTTGTTTAATAAAGGTGACCGCAGGTACTTTTAGTAATCTGTAGTGTATGAAGAATGGTTTAGTAAAGGTGATCAGGTAATCTGTGTATGCAGACTGGTTCAATAAAGGTGACCTTAGGTAATCTGTGTATGCAGACTGGTTTAATAATGGTGACCTCAGGTAATCTGTCTATAAAGACTGGTTTAATAAAGCTGACCTCAAGTAATCTGTCTATGAAGACTGGTTTAATAAAGGTGACCTCAGGTAATCTGTGTATGCAGACTGGTTGAATAAAGGTGACCTCAGGTAATCTGTTGTGTATGAAGACTGGTTTAATAAATGTAGCATCAGGTAATCTGTTGTGTTTTAAGATTTGTTTAATAATGGTGGCCTCAGGTAATCTGTTGTGAATGTAGACTGGTTTCATAAAGGTGACCTCAGGTAATCTGTAGTGTATTGAGATTTGTTTAATAAAGGTGACATTAGGTAATCTGTCTATAAAGACTGGATTAATAAAGGTGACCTCAGGTAATCTGTGTATGCAGACTGGTTTAATAATGGTGACCTCAGGTAATCTGTCTATAAAGACTTGTTTAATAAAGGTGACCTCAGGTAATCTGTCTATAATGACTGGTTGAATAAAGGTGACCTTAGGTAATCTGTAGTGTATTGAGATTTGTGAAATAAAGGGACCTCAGGTAATCTGTAGTGTATAACTAATTGTTTAATAAAGGTAATCAGGTAATATGTGTACGAAGAATGGTGTAATAAGCATTGTGTAAAGTTTTATAACATTTAGTTGAGGCAAACTAAAGTTAGAAGGAAACCAACTTTGGGATGTACGGACGTACATACAGATGGACAAGGGTAAAACTAAATGCGATGTCTGCTTCAGCGGGGCAGAAAAAAGGTTGAATTCATCATTTCAGGCCAGAAACTCCCTGTAAATGGATAATAGGTAGATCTCCTTACTCGGAATAATAAAGAATCTGTCGGTTTTTTCTATTTATAACAATTTTCATGATGATAGACAATTTAAGCTTGCATTTTACTCCTATATTGAAACCTAAATATATTGTTGCTGCCCAGTTTTCTAAATAAATAATTGGTTGCTATGCGCTTTTCAATATAAATAGATGGTTGCTAGGCACTTTCATAATATAAATAAATGGTTGCTAGGCATTTTACACTTTAAATGAATGATTTTTAAAACTTATGTGATGACATACCCCTAAGACCTTTTAAGTGAGGTCTATATAATAGTTTATATAGTCCTGAATGAAATCATGTATGGTTGCTAGGTAATTTCTTTATCAAATAACGGCGGTTGCTAAGCACTTTGACAAAACCTTGACTCTTTATTTTCATATGTTAATAAAATAGTGACTTAAAACGTCCTGAACATTTTCAGCATGTATAGTATGCCTCTTTCGATTCCATTTCCTTTCAAAATTCAATTAATATACACAAGGTCAAAGTCAAGGTCAATAATGACCTTTGACCTCTGGACAAATTTATGGTAATTTAATTGCCAATAGTTTGTACATCATAGGTTTTCAATAATTATTACTTTTTGTTGATTATTTTAATAACATGGCCACATTTTAGAGGTAAAAAGGCAAAAATTACACATTTTTGTTTCCATAGCAACCATCCTAGAACCCAATATCCCAAATATTTTGTTATAATTTATTGATTAGAAACATTAATACTTTTCATTCATAACCACAGCTTAAATGGAGGTGGATGCAAACATGTCTATTTTGTTCATGCAAATGTGTAATATTTGTCTACTCATCTATAATGAAAATGACCTCTGCTTCTGCAGTTGTGACAATATTTAACAAAAATATTTTTATATATTACATTGCTATTTTGTTTGTTAAGTTTCATGTTTCTGAAAAATATTTACAAATATCATTAAATAAAACCTGGTTTTGATTACAAATTACTGCAAAGCAGTTGTTTTTCGATGCTAAATTCCTCAAAATTTTCGGGAAATCTCATTCACTTGGTGGCCATGGCAACTATGGCCTAGCAACATTTTGGTGGGCATTTTTCTTACTTTTTTACATGATCACAGGTTTTGGCTAAGCTTCATGAAAATCGGTGACTATGCGTGCCGACTCCCCTATATAAAATGGTTGGTGGTTAAAGAGAATTGCTCTTAATCACTCTCAATACACAACATATTACATGAGGTCCCTTAATTAAACCAGTCTATATACACAAGAGATTAGTTGATGTCATCTTTATTAAACCAGTCTTCATAGACAGATTACCTGAGGTCACCATTATTAAACAATTCTCAAAACACTACAGATGACCTAAGGTAGCCTTTATTAAACCAGGCTTCATACACAACAGATTACCTGAGGTCACCTTTATTAAACCAGTCTGCATACACAGATTACCTGAGGTCACCTTTATTAAACCAGTCTTCATAGACAGATTACCTGAGGTCACCTTTATAAAACAAATCTCAATACACTACAGATTACCTGAGGACTTTATTAAACCAATTTGATAGTCACAACATATTGCATAAGGGCTTTATTAAACCAATCTTCATACACTAAAGAATACCTGATTTCACCTTCATTCAACCAGTGTTCATACACTACAGGTTACCTGAGGTCACCTTTATTAAACCAGTCTTCATACACAAAGATTACCTGAGGTCACCTCTATCAAACAAATCTTCATACACAACAGATTACCTGAGGTCACCTGTATTATTTATATAAATGATAAAGTAAATGACATTGCTAATGATATTAGACTTTTTGCAGATGACACCTCTTTTTTTGTTATAGTAGATGATGCTCATGCTGTAGCAGCTGCTTCTTTGACTGATGACTTGGATATTATCTCAAATTGGGCAAAATTATGGGCTGTTCAATTTAACTCAAAGAAAACTAAAAATATTATATTCACTAGAAAGGAAAGGAGAATCCACCTGTATTTTTGGGGGATAAATGGCGAAGAGGTTGAGAAAATAAATATTCAATGTCATCTTGGGATAACATTTCAGTCATCAGGTTCATATGGAACACACATATTGATATATTTATTAAAAAAAAAGCATTCTCTCATCTATCTGTGCTTCGTCAGGAATAGATTACCTTAGCTGTATTTGGCAAAACGTTTAGGAATTTTGGTCCTCAATGCTCTTCAACTTCGTACTGCATTTGGCCTATTTAACTTTTTTGGATTCGAGCGTCACTGATGAGTCTTTTGTTGACGAAGCGCGCGTCTGGCGTAAATACAAAATTAATCCTGGTATCTATGATGAGTTTATCGTAAAATTAAACATTTATTAGATAGGAGTTCACTTATAGGTATTTATTATGCTTTTATTAGACTTATATTAGAGTATGGTGATGTTTTTTGTGGCCATTGCTCCCTGCAGCATGAGTCTGAGCTTCTTCAAAATATTCAAATAGAAGCTGCTAGAATTATTACAGGATTACGATGTAATTCCTCAAGACAAAAACTTATTGAATTAGGTATAGAAACTCTGGAGAATAGACGTAATAAACATAAGCTTATTCTATTCTATAAAATATTAAATGGGATGACACCTGCATACTTATATCAGTTAGTCCAGCCATGTCTTCCCAGACAAACCCCTTATACTTTGAGGAATGAAAATTACACTTTTACTCGCCTTTTGCTAGAACTAGCTCTTATTTTGATAGTTTCATTCCTTCCGTTATAAGACTTTGGAATGGTCTTCCTTTGAGTTTACAAAATCCCTTAGTTTGGGATATTTAAAAGTGGACTGGACAAGTTTTATAGGACTGATGATATATTTAAACCTTTCAACTATGGGATAAGGAAAGTTAATATAAGTCATTGTCAACTCAGAAATAATGCTAGCAACCTAAAATCAGTTCTTATCAGAGAATACTTTTGTACAAACTGTTACAGAAATCACCCTGTTGAGGATAACCAACATTTCTTATTTATTTGCCCTAAGTACAATGATGTAAGACAGATCCTACTTGATTCCATTTACTCCATTGCTGATAGTGTTGACATACATATTGAGTTATTACTTTTGGAAACAGATTATTTTCATATGAATGGATATTGCTTTTCTAAATCTGTTCAGAAATATATCAGTGACACTCAACGTTTGTTTAAAATGTAATTATTTTTGTTTTATTTAGTTTTTTCTCCTTCACTTCAACATTAATTCATTTATTCCACTAAGCAAGCTTAGTGTCTCTTTCAAGCCATATATATATTTCTAATGACTTATAAAGGATATTTGCATGTTTCAATGTACTTGAATAAATGATGAGTAATTGCCTATATACTTATAAATATACTTTACGTTTAGTAAGTAACACTGTTAACACATATTTGCTCGTGTGTGCTCATAAGTAGCATGCATGTTCCACTATATTACATTATTTTAAATACAGTTGTTAATAATTGAATTATACCTTGTACATGTATCATGGAGAGAACTTTTATAGGCTGTGCCTGTTGCTCAATCCTTTTCATATCTTAATGAATAAAATATGTTTAATACCAAAGTCACCTTTATTGAACCATTCTTCGTACATAAGTTTCGTGAGGACTTTATGAAACCAGTTTCCATACACAACAGATTACCTGAGGTAACCTTTATTAAACCAGTCTTGTGTACTGTCACAGTCTAAATAGAAAGTAGAATAATGTATTTTAGTTTATTCTATTTTTAGATCATATTATTACTACGCATATGGGGCACTATTTGCAAGGTACCTGAGGGCACCGATTACTTGAGGGCCTACATCAGCGGACCTTTCTTCCACCTGCGACCGAACGTGGCTGCGTATTTATACATCCTGCACCGCCAAAAGGACTCCTTGGATGTCCTCATAAAATTGATCCTAGCATCCTCCTTTTATAAATTGTCTCTTCTTTCTGTGTTACCTCGGACTTCATGCTTTATTTATTTGTTGTGTATGCATTTATTTTGGGAAAACTGATTACCATTTTGTCTAGGAAGTTTCACTTTCTATATTTGGATGAGGAATTTTTATTCTAAAATTAGGTCCGTGCGCGCGGCGGTGTTTGTGAAGTCACGTGATGCTGGTATATATATGTCTGGAGTTTTTAGGGAGACCGTTGAACAGACCGCATGTGTATTGATAAGAATAACACGATAACTATTGATTTTATTTTTTACATAGGTAATTGATGTCTGATCATGCATGCTTTTTTCGTACACATATTTACGGGAGCACAGATTTGTATTTTAATGCATGTTTAGACATTTGATTGTAGGATTTCACTAATATTTACGAAGTTGGGAGCGATTTCTATGTCATTGATTTTAATTTCTCAATCCAGGTCAGGTCGTCAAGCGGACCGCACGTGTATTTATAGTGCTAACGGGAATATATTTTCTTGATTCATTTTACAGGTAAACTGATTTCTAATCGCTGATTCATTACATGCACACAAAATAATGTTATTGTTATAGTACTTTAACAAAACGTTTATCAATTAATTTCAGAAAATATATGAATTGGAGCAGATTTTTGCAGGGATGGATTTCTATTTCAGAAGTTTGTTCATTAGAAGGATTGCATTTTACAGTAAAATGTACGGGATTGAAGGCGATTTTCATTTCATAGAAATGGGATCCCTCCAAAAATCGGTTAGAAAAAGGGAAAGGCGGGGAGGGGGGAGGTCGGTGGTGATGGACCTTGGTTGGTTAATTAAGATAAGATGCATGTATACATCATGATAGCTGCAAAGTTTGAAGCTATAATTAGTTAATTTGTTCATTTTACCATTTCAGTGGCATTGAACTCCCAAGATAATGACCATTTCGACAAAATTTTCCAGTTATATCATATCACGACTAACATTTTGGTTAACAATTTGTGGTCGATATCTATAACTCTTTCTGAGTAGAAGCGATATGAAGTAAATGTCAAAATTTAAAACATGACCTTGACTTTCGACCTTGAACTTATTTTTTAAGTTAGGACCCAATGACCTCGAATAAAAGGACTCCAGGTTTATATGGCTTACGGTTTATGAGTTAAAAAAATAACGACAAATTTAATTGGTAAAGGTAGGTAACTCCTAGAAGTGTCACTGGATCGCTTCGACCAAAATCAGCCAAAACCTCCTGAGGATGTAACGAACAATAAGGGAAAAATGTTATCTTTTTGGTTACGGAGGAGATACAATAAGAAGAAAAACAGTGTTTGTTGAGATAACTCTTACAATAAAAAGTCTTCGGCTAAAAGGGTGAGTTTCAAAAGCGCAATTACTGTTCGACATAATATCCAAAATATCTAAGCGACATCTTGCGAAACAACTTTATACCGCAAGAAAAGGGTTTGGCGGAAGAAGAAAAAAAAAATTAAAACCAATTGTTCAGAGAACAATTGAAAGTCTTCCACAAAAACATGTATTTTAATATGAAAATAGTAAAATTCGGTTTAAAATGTCATTTCCAGCGTTTTGTTATAATAAAACACCCATGCAACCACGCATCCCATATTGCAAGATAGGACCCGACACTACTTTAGTGTTTCGGCAGTTAAGCTTGGATGGTCATTTTAAGATGCATTATTTGAATATAATCAAATATGAAAGTTATACATGTATATATTGATATATTTATATTTAAATTCTTCTTCAATATATCTACGCTGATTCTACGCTGATTCCAAAATATATGGTTTCTATACAATGTTTTTAAATAAGGGAGATAATTTGTTACTTCCGGTTTGAAAAATGTTACTTCGGTATTATTCAAACGTTTAATTGACACTGATACCAAAATGGCTTGAAACCTAATGCAACAAGTCCCATGGATTTATCATGTATACATATGAGGTAAAAGCAAAGGTCAAAATCTAGAACGTCAATTTAACCTATGACCTTGAGCTCAATTTCAAGGTCATCAACCAAGGACCTCAAATCAAAAGACCCTAGGTCTTAATTATATTTGGTTCATGAGTTATATCACCATATGCATATTTTTAAATAAAAGAAGGAAAAACTCTAATTTGATGTAAGCGTACCCTTTAAACCGATATGTATGTGTTACGACATGTCGCAACTAACAATTATGTAAAATATGTTGTCGATATCTTATATCGTGTTTGAAAAGAGGTGGAAAATCAGCCAAGATCCAAATTTAAAATGACCTTGACCTTTGACCTTGACCCTATTTTCTTTTCTATTTTTTTGGACCAAGGACCTCAAATCAAAATACCCTAGGTCCCTATCACTTATGGTTTACCAATTACAATTACATTTTACTTATTTTAAATACAGAAGGGAAATAACTCTGATATTGAGTTTCCGGACCGTTTCGGTCAACATTATTCTTAAGATCCTGAGGATATAATGAACAAATTGGTGACATAAGTTTGTCATAATCTTTTACGGTTGCGAAGGAGATGCGTACACAAGAAAAATAGTGTTTGGGGAGATAACTCTTACAATAAAAAGTGTTCGGTTAAACAGGGTCAGTTTCAAAGTCGCAATAACTGTTCGATATCATATGCAAAAAATCTAAGCGACATCTTGCGAAACGAAAAAGCACCGTCAGAAAAAAAGTGGCGGAAGAAGAAAAAATAATAATAATCAGAAGAAAACCAATAGGTCTTTCCACAGAAAAGTGGAAAGACCTAATAATCAGAACAAAATCAATAGATCTTTCCACGTAAAGTGGAAAGACCTAATTATGAACATACGAGTCCAAAATTTGCACGCACAAACATTAGGAGACTAAAATATAATATGTATGAAATAAATTTTAGCGGTACATTTCGTAACCATTTTAATACCTAAGAATCTTTTCTTATGACCATTTAAAATATTTATTGACTGAACATTAGATGGTACTTTGACGTATTTTAAAGACACCACGTAAATGTGCATTTAAGTAAATACAGTGTCAATAAATTGAACTGTATCAATAATAGTTAAATAAGGCATATTTATTCGACTATAAATTTAGTTAGGAATGTATTATTATTTTCAACTACTCATGTGACATTGTAACTTCCTTGTCGGAAAATGAATAATATATGGAATGTTTTATTATCGTTGTTACTTGTGCAGTTTCTTGTACTGTCATTAGTACCTGCACAACTGGGTAAGTGATCTTTAATGAACACAATTTCAATCGACATTTAATTATGTGTCTACATCCACATTGTTCTGTATCAAATAGACATGTTAGTAAAATGTTTACCTTTTAACATTTTAGAGACGAGACGTTTAAATAAGGGAAAATCTCAAAAGTATGAACTTATTTATTTATTTAATCGGCACCACACGAGCTTTCTTAACAGTGCTTCCTATATACATATACATGTTTTTATGATAAAATCTTTGCTTAATATTAAGAGATACGTTATTCGTATCGATTGCTTTGTTGGCTTGGCTGATTGCTTGAATAATTGATTAACTTGTTGGATAAAATCACTTAAGTTAAGATATCCAATCGTAGTACTAATTTATCGTAGGACATGTAGAAAATACGTCCGTTCGGAACAAATCTTAATTTAAGTAGTTCTATGCATATCAGCCCGGGTCTCTAGGAATAAGCAAAAAGAAGGAGGGTCTGGTCTGGATCCTTTAATTCATGTGAATTTCATGTGAATCAAGCAATACAAGAAATTTATAAGAAAATTGAAGTAAATACAACTTTCAGAGCTCGTTATGATCATCACATTTCTAAACAATATGAGAGGTATTTTAAATCAGCCTTATAAACTTAAAACCACTACTACTCCAATACAACAGATATAATGGTTGAAAATCTACTGATCAAGATATAAAGGGGAGAGGATTGAGATCTCAAAACAAATTTAACGACCAACTCCCTCATATCCATGTGTCTATCCCAAGTTAGGAACATTTTCAGTGGTTGTTCTTGGTCAAATCTTAGTTTTTGTTTTTCAAAATGTGTCTTGACTGAAGATCTTTGATTGTTTCTTTTACGATTTATTTACAATGTTACAGGCTCCAGACAATTTAGAGTGAGGCAACAGTTAGTAGCAGATCAAGATTTTTCCAAGCATGAATGATAGTCAAGCCTCTTGAGCACTTTTAATTGATCATGGTAATATATGAGCTGCGTCGGGTAGAAATCGATCTTCGTATGTAAGTGCATGTATACATGTACATGTATAAGACTTTGATTGGTTTTGTAACATTCAAATACAAAATAAAAGACAAATTTTGGTCTGTTTTGTTGGGTTCTTATAACAACTCAATTTTCAAACAGTTATAGACTTTCCATTGAGATTTGTAAACCCAAAATAGGCTAACAGATGTTTTCATATTCATTTGCATAAGGTCGATTTCTATCCGACGCAGAGCTATATATGATGTATATCATAAACATACATGTATCTTATACATTTTTGAATTTCTTAATTTAGAAATATAAAATCAAATACAAAAAATTCAAAACATTTTTCCTTTGAACTCCCATGCATGCAAATTATCTATATTCATGAACTTTTCAATGATACTGGCCTTGCGATAAATATTTTCAATTGTCATTTTTAACAGACTATAGGTGGACTATTTCAAGTAATGACACAAGTTCACATGATCTCTTTGAATGCTGACTCCTCAAAATAAAACAATTTTGATAATCTTAGACTTCTCCAAGAGTCTCATTTTTGGGAGATATTAAACTAACAATTCTTGTTATCTGTATTTACATTTTATTACTTCATTTTGAAGCTACATTCTCCTTATAGAGAAATAATTTTTCACATTCAAAATTGTAATTTCTTTTTGATTATTTTTTTATGTTCTTTCATGACATTTGGTTGACAAAATATTAATAAAGTTAGTCCAGGTTTTTTTTTTTATCTCCCGAAAACATCACTGTATGTCTATTAGTATTGTAATAGTTCTATCCTGTATAAAGTTGCCATGTTTGCCCATGAACGCCTTCATAATTTTGCACTTATCCTTTTAAGATGTTTGTTCAAGGATATGATCCTTTCATTTATAAACAGCAATCAGACTTTAAAAATACTTTTTACAGCAGCTGTAATGTAAAAAACATAATTTTGATTGGATTTAATATACCAACGAAAGCATTAGGGTGTAGCTAAATTAACACCAAGAGATTATGGTTAATGTTAAATGATAGATTTAATGATAAAGACAGCGGATCTTTTAGCAATTTGACAGTACAAACATGTATGTTATAGAAAACACGAAAATGCAGGATATCTTATTACATTTTATAACATCTTGGTGTACATAATTTTTTTAGTAAAATTATAACATTCATTTACTCTGTAATGCTTTACAAGTCGTTACGTATATTCCCAGAGAGTGACACAGAAATTTATTCAAGACATTATAATTGTCAAGAATGATCTTAAGATATAAATGTATATATATTCAGAAAGCCTTTATTTGTTTTCCTAAGAAAAGTGCCACGTATGTTTCATACATGGCAATTAAAAGTATTCAGTAAACATACAATGTACCAATATTTATATATGATATATATATTGTGTGAGCAACTGGACTAATAAAATTAACTTTATTCATATACAGCTACTAACTTTGCTTTATGCCACACCTTTGACCCTGTCAGGATCTGAATACCCTACCGGAGCACCTGAAATCATCCCTGGTTTTTATTTGGGTTTTATAACCCTGGGATTAGTGTTGCTCAGTATTTAGTTTTCTAATAGTGTTTTATAGCTGTATTTTATCTTTTCATAGTTTGTGTACTTTGTGTTTGCCATTGCCTTGTCAGTGTGTCTTCAACTTATGAGTTGGAATGTTACTTACATCTGCTTCTTTTTTTTCCAGACATTTATGCAGTAGGGCAGACATAAATTGGCCACTCACTGGCCTGCTTCTAGTAACAAAAAATGTCCTATCCAATATTTTGGAGCCATTATCGAAATAAAACAAATTGAACAGAACCGAACTGTGAGCTATTGTCAATTATGATACCCCATTAGAATCTTACATTAAACAGATAGTTGGTGAATGTTGGATGTGAAAATACTTCTCACAGAAAAGCATGCTCACATGCAGGTTGATTCCAAATTTCACAAAGCCTGTGTTTGTTTTCCTAAGAAAATTGCCACTAATGTTTCATAAATGGCCATTAAAAGTATTTAGTAAACAAAGTCGATGAGTTATGAATCAATAAATCAAGACATGCATCTAACAGTATAGCATGCTCACATGAAACTTGATACCAAATTCCAGGAAGCCCTTATTTGTAGCTTCTGCGAAAACCAGACAAAAATTTAATGTGAATCTTACACAACACACAATATTATACAGTGCTCACATGAAACTTGATACCAAATAACATAAATCTCTGATTTTTAGTTCCTGAGGAAATTGTAACCAACATTTTAGTGAAAGGAAATACAAAAATAGGATATGACAGACTCAATAAGACTGACTGACGGATACATGGACATACATTAAATAGTTTACTCATTAAATATTATTCTTTCTGACTAAAAACATAAAATTATGTGAAAATAGAAATTTTCATTTCAAATAAGCTATTACATATATGTTAAAAGCAAGAGGATATCATATGATGCATGTACATCACAAGGAATTACATTGTTACAAAGGTTTTAGTTTGATAATTTTTTCTTTATCTTAGACACCATAGATATTTTTCACGTGAAAATCTTGTGAAAATTTTACACTTATAATAATAAATAAGAATGCACACATCAGACACATGTGTCACATATATTTTCAAATACATGCGTTTCACATGCGTATACCGCATGTGTCACCTGTGTTTTAAAACACATGCGTGGCACATCTGTGTTTTCAAACACATGCGCGGCACATGCCTTACTGCCTTAATGACAAATATTTGACGATACATTTACATGACTCTAGATTTCATCAAACAAAAAACGAAAAGAAGTTGTACTTGTAATTTATGGCACATAATTCTTACTCCAATGCGACAAAGACAAATGCAAAGGATCAGCATTTTAATAATGTTCTTCATCACAAAGTCTCAATGAGGCCTTGAGATGCATAAACTTGATTCTAACTACGATTTCCTATTTCATTAATGAATAGGATATACAGAAGTAATAAACAATTGGTAAATATTAGGTAAAGACAGTTGTAATATATATAGCGTTTAAATTAAACTTTTATTACGGTTTTAATGCATTTTTTCGCTATTTTAATAACCTGACCAGAACGGCAAGAGAGTGAAACTGCAAATAACAAAAATATCTACAGGTCAAGAATTAAGTCAAAATGACCGATATTGTCAGCTATCCCTTATAGTAGTTACTGCATTTGAATAACGATTTTTTACGTTTTGCGTTTTGAGTAAGCTATAATAGGTAGAGAGAAACTGTATATAGCACATATGAACTGCATAACAGGATCTACAAATACGTCAACATAATCGAAATCGTCAATTGACTCAATAAAGGGATTGTTGTGATTGAATGACGATTTTACCAATTATTGCATTATATTGTGACAGTATAGTAGATCGTTTACTTAAAAACAGTGTCAACAACAAAAGTGATCTTTAAACAAGATCTACAAATGAGTAAATGACTGAATCATCAGTTGGTTCCATTTATAAATTGGTCTTTAACAACGATTTTTTCTTATTTTTGTGTTTTTAAAGAATAGTAGTATATAGAGAGAATCTGTAATTAGCAAATTATGATGTGGAAATAAAATGTACACATTAGTCAAGTGACTTTAAGGTTAATTTACTCGTTACAAGAGTTAATGCCAGTGAATGACGATTTTAGCCTTTTACGAGGAAAAAATGGAATATAGAGAGAAGCCGTTAATATAAAAATCATCAGCGACACATGATCTGCAATTAATTAAACATGACAGAAAGTGTCAGTCAATTCCAAATTGCTCTTGAGTGGCGATTGTTATCCATTTTAGTCTTTTGACACAAACTGTATTAGATTGAAAGAAAAGTAAAAAGCAAAACAATCAGCTGAATATGATTTGCAAATAATTCCACGTGGCCGAAATGGTCAGTTGACTACTAATATGAGTTAATTCCCTTTACTAACGATTCGAAACTACAGTATAGATAGATAGAAACTTTTGCCACAAACATATACTCTGTATTCTTCAGATTGCCTGTTACAATAATTATACTTTACTATCCAAGCGCCACTGAAGTATTCCTGTGAAATACTTTCTGAGTGTCCAGGAAAATACTCAGAAAATAATTAATAAAAACATTTCATAAACTATAACCATATATATTTATTATTCTACTATGATATTAATCTCTTTAAATTTATGATAAATACATTTCGAGAGATCGTTTTGCTTTCATTCACGACTCTTTCTAATTCCGTTAAAACAATTCATACACATCTAAAATTTCAATTTCTGCTCTGAAATATAGTATGATTTGTAAATGCAAAAACAAAACTGTAAAAAAGGTTAAAACCGTAATATTCCTGATCTGATATTTTGAATCCAAATACAATATGTTTTACTAATATCTTGTTTTTAAAATTGATTTTTGTTAGATTGTTAGAAGATTATGCACTTTCGCCCAAAAATCTTTTAAGAATGAACATGTAGTAAGGAAATGTAAATAATCTCCTCTTCTATTCTACAAAAATACATTTACTATCTTCAGAAATTTTCAATTTCAACAGCAACTGCTTTGTAGGAATAATATACATGTACTGTAGCAGTTTCCATCTAAAAAATTTCACCTTGTTCTCTCTTAAAAATTTAAATATATAATTGTTCACGAATGAAATTTGTGGCGTGTAATCTAACTTTAAATATCTTGTCCAAATATTGATACCAATTAATTGGTGTGTATATTTTGATCTACTAAACTATTATATAACATTTAATTATAAATATCATTAGCTTCAATTTGTTAATTTCCCATCTCAATTTATCTTTACTAATATTTATTTTACAATTGATAGAGTTTTCTTTTATTAGAACTTGCTGCCATTCCTTCGCGATGGAGGATTTTAACGTCTTTTAAATCTCTGCAATCCAATTTGACTTATTGCTTAACTTTTCTAAAATAAAATCCTCCGATAACTTTCCTCACGATCCAGTATGTCGTTAATATATATCAATCCACTTGTTACCCAGTTTTGAAAGAAAGAGCTTTTGTTGCAAAGTTAAATGTATCTATTTCCCCAAACAATCTGTATTCTGATATTTGAAAACGTTCTTTAAATTTTATTAAGCCTCCTACTGTTTTTACCCAACTTGAAATTACTTGCAAATAAAATTCCGGTATTTTCCCGAGAAAAGAAGTTAGCATTTATATTTATCCTTTAACTATTATACTTGAGCAGAAAACAGCCCAGGGCCACCAATGGGTATTCAACGCATCTGGATGCCACCATGGACGCCACACTAAACTCAGAAACATACAAATGAACCAAACTTTAAAAACCACCAGACTAACAAAGGTCAGACTTTCCTGACTTGGGAAAAGAAGCAAAAATGAGGCGGGTTAACCCTTTAACATTCAAGTAATTTTGACGTTTTCTACTGAATAAATGCTGTCCAATTTCAATCAATTGTACGTTTTAACAAAAGCTCATACAAAGGCCAACTTGAACTCATCAGACAGATAGTTGATTGAAGTTTCTTCCAGAAAATTTAATTCAAAGAAAATAATCTTTTCGTTGGTCACTTAGTATCTCTCAAAAAGTCACGTGACTTGCTGAAAAATGTGAATATTGAACAATTCAAGGGAAAAGTGGTAATACAGGAATTTTGTTACCAAAATAGAACAAAGTTTTAGTGTAAAAGCAATGCACGAAGTCTTTTGAAACGTACTAAGTGCAAACTGTATATAGAAAGATTAAAACGTGCTAAATGCGTCGAAATAATTATGCTCGAAACATCCAAAATAACGGATTCGTGAAGATTTTTGTCAAAGTCAAATAAATGGCACAAGTTTCTGTAAAAGATGCGCTAATTAAAACTGTTAACAGAATGAGACCTATACGAAAGAATATTCACTGAATATGCAATGATAATCTGGTATGGTTGGGTATCCGGGGTAAGAATATAACAAAAATAAAGGAGGGGTTAAGAGTTTAGTTTTCATCTTAACTTGACTTAAGCGTGTATTCAGTTGTCTTAATTGAAATTGAAAGTAAAGTTAAGTTAAGTTACATTTAATATAGGAAATTAATTTTTCACCCCGGCAGTGAGATTTGAAAACGCGATCTTACCACTGAGTCACAGAAACCATAGGTAAAGGCATGAAGTCCATTCTCTGTAAGAAGAGAAACAAATTTTGGAAGAAGATCATCCAACTTCTTTAGGCTGGTTTTGCATATCCCTATATTTTCAAGCAAATATATGAGAAAGTAATTCAGAAATGTTCTATGTAACTATTTCTTCATTTCAACAATATCGTGTCCAACATCCTCATAATCGAGTATTACAGAAACAACGTTTTGTTACTGCTATTCCGACTCTGCTCACAACTTACAGGACATTTTACATGTTTTCATCTCTTTGCCATAAAATCTGACAAAGAAAAACATGAATTTTGAGTGCGTTTTGAGTTTGTGTTAATGGTGATACTCTATGAATCAAAAACTTTATATATGTACATGTTTTGATAATAGTTTCAATGGTATTCTTGTAAAAGAACAGGCACAGTTATCAAAATAGTTATACGTTTTTTTTAATCAATGATTTGTTTTATAATATTCTGTGAAAATAATCTATCTAAAAATAAAGATAAAACAGTTTTCTTATAAAATATTCTTGTCAATAAAGGGCAAATTGACATAACGCATTGCATGATACTAGTTTCAGGCACAATAAATCATGTTGCTGGTATTCCGAGTATTAATTTGAGCCCTCAACCACATCTGTACGTCAAAAATGTCAACGATACAAGACTTCATGCAAACTAGTTGTCCAAAAATTTGGCTTATCGGTCAAATTGACCGATAGGAACGTTAAAGGGTTAAACATGTTTTGTGAGATCTCAATCCTCCCTATACCTCTAGCCAATGTGGAATAAACAAACACACAGCAATACGCACAGTTAAACTCTGTTTCTAAGAAGTCCGAGTCCGGTTCTAGAATAGGTAACAGAAGAAACCAAGCAAAATGTCAATTAAAACATAAATTGACAAAGGACTATAGCTACAAGCAGTTACTGACATGCCAGCTCCAGATCTCAATTTAACTGATTGAAAGATAATGTTTTCACCGTATGCACATCAACCACAATCCCTCCCGTTATGGGTTTAGTATCATTCCATCATAAATTATACGAGAAGACAATCACCTGTATCATGCCAACAACTGGTTTTAGAATCAATAGATATAAGAAGATGTGGTATGAGTGCCAATGAGACAACTCTCCATCCAAGTCAAAATTTATAAATGTAAACCATTATAGGTCAAAGTACGGTCTTCAACACGGAGCCTAGGCTCACACCGAACAGTAAGCTATAAAGGGCCCCAAAATTACTAGTGTAAAACCATTCAAACGGGAAAACCAACGGTCTAATCTATATAAAAACGAGAAACGAGAAACACTTATGAACCACATCAACAAACGACAACTACTGAACATCAGATTCCTGACTTAGGACAGGTGCAAACAAATGCAGCGGGTTTAAACGTTTTAATGGTACCAAACCTTCACCCTTTTTCTGAAACAATAGTGTAACATTACAACATAGAAAAACACACTATAAAATATCAACTGAAATAGCTTAACTCAATCAAAGGACATATTAACACCATTGAACATACACTGAACAAATAAATTTGACCTATGATACAATTTAAATTCAAAATAAATAAACTAAGGAAGAATAATAAAAGTAACATATTATATCGGTATGAAATGTTAAACAATTTAAGAAAAACAATATGCTCGAACAAAAATATCAGCCATTTGCAATAACTTTAAACACAGGTAAATAAAATAATTTTGTTGTTAGGTATACGTATACAGTTACAATAGAGAAAGGAAATATTTTAACAAAATAAATAATTTTGATGTTCATAGTAAGTGGAAATTTATATTAGTACCAAACACTTATCAAAGCTGGTATATAGACCAGATATAACCCTGAATAACATAAAAATCATTACAATTAGTATCAACAGGTCAAATAAACAAGAAAGTACGATTTGAGAGTACTCGCAGTTACTGACAGCTAGTTAAAAGCCAAAACAATTAATAATAAAAAATCATGCATCAGAGACTAAAATCAACTAAAACACATCCCAGGGATTTAGTATTTTAACGTCATGGACAGTCAAAGAAGACATGACTAGTGCAATGCCAAAAATAAATGTATCGACAGACAGTAGGATAGTTAGGAGTTTAACCTCTTTATAGATCAAAATGAACGTGGGTGTGTCTTTAAACATCCCGTTTGAAAAGAATACAAATTTAGTTATGTTTTAATTTGCTGATGACAAAATCGATATTAGTGCCAATGTAAACTATATTCAAAGATCTAATTACAACATTGGTAAGATAACCTGAACTAATAAGTTTATTTAAAGGTTCGATGAGTTTACACGGATCATATAGTGATTTCCGCGCTTTAAGTACAATATTACCGTAAAATTTAGGATGTGAAATACCGTTTTAATCAGTTTTCTACAGGTACAGCCAAATTTACTAATCAAATCTTTGTATCTATGAAAGAACTTAGTAAAGTTTTACGTAATTTATGGTAACGAAATCCCTGACTTAATAATTTACTAGTGATGCATTGATTACGTTCGTTAAAATCTATGACATCACTACACACACGGGCATAACGAACGAGTTGGGATATATACACACCGTATGATGGAGCCAAAGGAACATCGCCGTCTAAAAAGGAAAATTAACAATAGGGAATGAAAATCGTCTCTTTTGTCGTAAATTTTCGTATATAGTTTTCCTTTAGAGATTGAAATGTCCAAGTCCAGAAAAGGACAACTACTGCTGTTTATGTTAGATTTAGTTAAAGTAAGTTCTATTGGGTAAATTTCGGTAGTATATTTAGAGAACTCTGGATTATTTAACGAAAAATATCATCTAGATAACGGAAGGTATTGTTGAATGTATCAACCAAATGTAACAATGACGTGTCTTTACTGAGTTTGGTCATAAACTGAGATTCATAGCAATACAGGAATAAATCTGCTATTAAAGGGGCGCAGTTAGTGCCCATAGGAATACCTACTACCTGTCGATACACTTTATCGCCGAAACGTACATATATGTTGTCCAGGAGAAAATTTAAAGCTTCAATCATATCTTCACATTTCCAGTAAGTGTATCTAGTATACTTTCCTTTTCGTTACAGAAAAGGCTTTAAACGAGTTACAGCAAATAAATTTGTAATGAGATTTTTCAAAAGACCATTTAATTAAATATGAAAACTTTTCTTGATAAGATTGTGTGGAAGTGTAGTATAGAGTAGAAAAATCATAACTGTCAACAGAATTAAAAGGACCATCAAAAGCATGTATTTTATCTAAAACCTCTAAAGAATTTTTAACACTCCAAAAATAATTAATACCATTATTTTCATAAGCTTTATTACAAAAGTTAATAACAAGTTCTTTGATAGTAGTAAGGGAGGTAGTTAGAAGAACTGATAGATTGGTAGTAGAACACTTACTAGATGCGGAGATGAAACGGAATTTAAATGGTTTTTTGTGCAATTTAGGTAACCAGTACATAGTAGGGACTTTCAAATGTTCGGAAGAGGCTTTAAGCTGGGTAGTGGCAGTGATATGCTTGTTTACAATTTGACTCTCTGTGGAGCGTACGGACCTGAATGTAGATGAATTTGTAATTTCGTTTTGGAGAACTTCCGTGTAGTATATGCGTCACACCACCACTGTCTTTATTTCCAATGCAAAGACCCTATTAGTAAATCAATATTAATTCAAAAATGCCATCTTTAATGAATTGACAACAGTATCGTACCTGTATCACTTGTTAAGAAGTCTGTTTAAAGGTTTGACTAGCTTTTAGGTGAATGACGACATTTCTGTGCTCTGTATAGAATACTACCATAAAAGATGGGATGTGAAATACCTGAATGTAAAAGTTGTCTGCACGTTAAGGTATATATTTATGAATGATGTCCTTGTACCGATTATCTAATTTAGTTTTTACAAGTTTGTGATACTTTTATATTTACACATTAAGAAATAAAGGCAACAGTAGTATACCGCTGTTCGAAAGTCATAAATCGATTAAGAGAAAACAAATCCGGGTTACAAACTAAAACCGAGGGAAACACATCAACTATAAGAAGGAAACAACGGAACAACAGAAACACTGAACTGCATCAAAAACAAACGCCAACATACATAGAAACGGACTATTTGATAACAACTGCCATATTCCTGACTTGGTACAGGACATTTTAAGAAAAATGGTGGGTTGAACCTGGTTTTATGGCTAGCCAAACCTCCCGCTTATATGGCAATATTAAAAATACCGCTAAAATGACAACACTACGTGACAGGAATACAGTACAAACAAACGGAAGAACACTCAGCACAAAGAAATACATATTAAATAAATAATATAACATTTCAACATGTAAACCACAGAATAACAACGGACATCTCCCATGAATTAACGAAAGCACAGGACACCACAAACTGCACGTCACATGAATGGATCAACGCCACAAAAGTGACGTACATATCATTACAGGTAATCTTGAAATTCATAAAATTATATGGAACGAGATCCAAAATTCACAATTATTTTCACAATACTAGTCCAAAAATTATCATAATTATGACGGTCTTGAAAGGCTATTTTAAATTAATGCTGTTACGACGTCATAATTATTCGAATTAACACAATTGTTTATCAATGGAAATGGAAATTAACTCGACTATACTGACAAAAGGACATATGTGAAATGTACCGAAAATACAGAATTCAAACCACAAACGATAAGACATAACACAATATCCAACCGTACTTACAAAAGAAACATCGTAACTAAATACATGAATGTTGAATATATAAATACCGAGACACGTCGTATAGCAATGTGAATTCACACTCGGCAAAACAGTCATATTCGGAAATAGGTCATGTTCGGTATTTAGCAGACAGACGATGTAGATGGTAAACCACAATCTAAGACGTGGTAAAATGTCGTTCGTTAGTTTGAACATAGACACATCGTATAGATCAACCAATTCGTGATAGTGTCCATAAAATTTACGGAGTGTCATTTTAATCTTTCCTCCTCATAACTCTGTTGGAGCAGTTTCTGAGTACGAAGCACACTTCTGTATATGAAGTCCGTATAGTGTGAACATGCACGAGCATAACGTATCAATTTTAATATGTAAACACCATGCGACGGAGCAGAGGGTATGTTACTGCTGAGAAATGGGAAATTGATAATTGGGAAGTTGAAATCATCCTGATTGTCATACATTTTAGTGTGAGTCGTCCATCTGTGTCAATATTGAGGAAAATATCAAGGTATGAAGCAGTCCTTCTAGTATCAGTAGTATCCTTAATTTCAAGTTCACTGGGATATATGAGATGCAAGTACTGACTGAAATATGGGTTATTCAGTGATAGGACATTATCAATATATCTGAAAGTAAAATTATAGAATTTCGCAAGGTGCTTTTTATTGTCGTTTAGAAGGTTCTGAATGAACGAGTACAAAAACAAATCGGCCAGAAGAGGTGCACAATTAGTACCCATTGGAATAGCGACTGTCTGTTGAAAATCAATCCTCCAAACTCAACAAATATATTGTCGATTAAAAGTCCTGCATTTTGGTAATATCATCTTCAGTGTATTTTCTGATAGAATCAGTGTATTTAAGAAAAACCTGTTCAGAGAGTGGGTTACATAATGAAGGATTTATGCTCTTACCTTATCCGATAAACTCTTTTTAATAAGAAATCCCAATATAATCCGTTCTAAATGGGATATTGATGTAATTGAATTGATTACATTGGTTTATTACACTTACATTGAGGAATTTTGGTTTATTATGAAATACTACAAAGAACATTATTATGAATTTATTACTAAATATCAGAGCATTAACCCATTTATAATACCAAAGATTTCATCAACATTGATCATGTTTGGTGCCTGCAGTATTGACGCAATGTCTATCCTCAGGTTGTGTATCTTTGACCTGCCTTCGTGAAAATAGAGTGATATCTCTAGTGCGTACCAAATTATAAGGAGAAAATATGGATGCAATATATATCAAAACGCAATACTGTTAAGGGACCGGTCATTATTTATCTCCAGGGGACGGCAAAATGTAAATTTGAAATGATAAAATATAATTGAACCCCTTTTCAAAATGTGTTAAAAATGTACCCCTCTCTTTCAACTACATAAAAATTTTGACCCCCTCTTTTCTGATTATAATTGAAAGGTTTCAAATGATTCAATCTTCATAAAATAGTTCCATAATAATCTCAAATCAGCATTATGATTGCTATTTTAAATCACAAGTTTTGTATAAAATACCCTTTGATATAATAAAATTGCTGTATAATAATACAAAATCATGAGACAGTATATCATATAGTGCAAATCTTATTTAGTTAAACAAAATATTCATTTATAGTGAAGATTCCAACACCAAAGTTTTTTCCAAAATAATTAAATGAATACAGACTTGGACCAAAAGTATAAAATTTGTCAATTAATATTTACCTACATTTTTATGTATATCTAATATTTACAAGTGTCATCTACCTTCAATTCCATCCATTATATTTTATTGTTTTTTCAATTTATTTATATCTCACATTTTAATACTCAGATGATTTCTTTTGTTACTTTTAAGCAAAAGTCATTATTTTAATTTGTTTTAAATTTTATTTATTGTTATTAGTTACACATTTTGTTATTTTGTAATCCATGTAATTTTAATGTACATGTTTACATGTCTTTGAAATTGTCTTATTTTATGTTAATGCATTATTATTAATATCTAGTCAGATTTGTGTTCACCCTGTTTAAAATTTTAATGTTATTAATTATAATGTATAAAAAGTGTTCATATTAAGAAATGAAATATTTTATACCTGTTAAACTATGTCTTTTTTCAAGTTTGAGATGTTGAAAGGAAGCTTTTCTTGGCCTTTCGATAATTATAAGTACTATGAATGATACATTTTTCCTATTAAAGTAACTAAAAATATCCTATATTTATGGTTCTTGTGTACTTAATAATTTTGTGAATATATATGGTGTTACGGAGTAGACATCAATGAGAAAACAACACTCACACAACAGCTTTGAAAGCAATATATATAGAGCATAAAGGGATATGGAATGTGCATGTGACAAAATACATACAATACATAGTTAAGATACCACTTTAATATCAAGAAACATGGTCCACATAATAGCTCTCAACCCTGACAGAAGCTGGATGGTCTTCATCAATGAACAAATCATTCATACGTCATATATTTATTTTTATTGGAAATCTACATGCATGACATGAGGTATATTTTATAAAATATGAAAAAAAATAGTAGAAATTGCTTTGAGGTCTTTGTAGAATATTTTCTGTAGACAAAATAACAAAGCTTGTAAAATATGAGTTTATCTTGAAAACTACAAATGGTGTGAACTTTGCACAAATAGCCACATAATTGTGAAACCCGTTCGACTTTTCAATGTGATCAATCTTTATAAATTGTGATTTATAAGTATAATATGTAAAATATTCTATAAAGACTTGAGAGCAAACTGAAAGTCTCCATTGCTGTGGTGAAGCCAGGATTTTGAAACCAATTTTATAGTCACTTATAGTTTCTTAGTCCTATAACATATAAGAAAACATATGAAAAGTGACTAATTTTCCACATTTAAAATTTATTAGTCATTTGACAATATAATTAGTAAAAGAGTAAAGTGACTAGCCCTAGCTCTAGCTAGATCACTGATAGTGACAGTTTGATATTTGGCAAAATGTAAAACTAGAAGACATTTTCTTGGGCTGAATATATTTATTTCCATTTATATGCAAATCCATTTTTATTTTACATGCAAAAGTAGAAATAACATTCAGATGTCACCACATTTATGTCTTCAACATGTGGAACCCACATCAAGCTGCAAGTTATCTCTGAAGGGCCCAAACAACTATATAGTCTATGGTCATGGCACAATATGGCGATCAGTGAATCTATGGCCAATAAAATCATGACCCCCCCTGCTTGATCAACCTGGAAAGGAGTGACCCCTCTATCAATTTCCATTTTTGCATGACCTCCCTACTTTTGCCGCTCCCCTTCCGGAGATAAATAATGAACGGTCCCTAACTCATCGGAAATGCTCTTCTTTTAATGTATATTTAAAAGCGAAGACCAGTAACAATATCGGCAAATATTGCATTTTTAATTTACCACGTTATCTACATTAAATATTTGATTTTGCATTATAATGTTTGTTTTCTTTCAGTTCAAAAGAAGAAATTATTCCTGTTAGTTCTCCTATACAGCTTAAATGTGAAAACGATTTAAGAGTTGGCAATATCGAGGTTACCATCAGACGAACTAACACTACCTGTCTGACAACCACCGGAGGATGTACCTTACCAATACATGCTATTGAAACTATTAATAAAACATGCAACAATGAAGTAGGATGTGACGTTGATATACGCAATATTACAAACAGCCTAAAATGTTTACAAGACAATGGATATTATAACGTCTGGTATACTTGCAGAAGTAAGTGTTCAAAATTTTGCGTAAAAATGTTGATGTATATGAAAAAAATTATATATAGAAGTATAGTTAAAAAAATCACATGACGCACAATATGAAGGTTTATATATAAAAAAAGGATACGTGAAAGATTTTGTACCGAAACGATAAGACAACCAAAGAACACGACTAATTTCACGATTTTTCTTCGTTTTCATCATTGATATGTTACATGCATAGCAAATCTCGATGTGACTGCAAATAAACAACTCGTTCATTCGAAAATATTTTGAATGGTTTTTATGAAACGTTCTTTCCCATTACATCTTTTTACAAATTGTAATAATAGAATCATGATAGTATAACTGATAATGATTGAGCATCTGAAGTTAACTCGATATGACTTTGTTGTAGCCTAAAGCGGTACACTGGACAGTCTGAACTTGCTCTAACCTTTACTAAAACGATTATTCATCATTTTATCGACTCAAATTTAATACATGACCACGTCTGAACCAAAATCGACATTAACTGATAAAAGAGGAGGTAAAGGGTTAGAGACTTAAGTCTGTTTTAATTATTTACTTGTTTCTGAAAACATTTTTGTCATCTTTAAACCTTGAAAACCTAATTAATTCTTACTATTTGTCCTATGCTTTTGTTACAGTACACCTAACTGCGGTCAAGCTTAGACGGGGCATGTGACGTTATCAGGCACCAAAACTTTTGTAAGATCCATATGAAAAGGAAAAGTCGTTGTCATTGGCCAATTCAAACCGTCGACCTCAAATAAGCTTTCAAGCACTGCCGAGATGAACAGCAAACTTCCGTATAAAAAAGATATATAATAAAAGTTGGTCTGCATCAGTTGACTTACACCAATTCACATAAGCGTTGCAAGCAATTTTATAGTCCGTCGGGCTATCTTATGTATGTGGTACTTGATTGTCTATCAGTATTTTTGTACCATATTCATTCTTCTAAATTTCGAAAATCTGATTTTTCATTGTGTTTTTAAATGAAGGCAATTGACATATATAATACCCAGTCTTAACGTAAGCAAGCAGTAAAAAATCCGGTAAGACAATAATTCTATGAAGATGTAAGACCTGAAACGTAGTATCATCTAACTTAATCTTCTAACCTTGAGAAGCACAGTGCGTCATCTTATAAATAAGCAACGGCTGGTAATGACAATCTCTTTGAGTAATTCACTATTATCCTTTCTTTGTAATATTGTAAGACTTTGAATAGACCTTAGCCCTAGCCCCAACAAATCTAAACCACACAAACAAACACAAAACAAACACTAATAAGTAAAGCAAACTATTCGTGCGATGTTTATAAAGACAAAATAGAATGGAAATTCGACCAACTAGTAGATAACAAGTGTGATCGTATTTCACATAACTAACACGAATGCAACATCGATCAGCATAATAAACATACGAATACGATTTTGTTTGAATGAAGATAGATACAAATAGTTAACAATCACACAATACTCGATTTCATTATCAGATAATTTTATTGTTCCTAAATCAAGTGCAGAATTATATAAATCAAGCTTTTCTTTTAGTGGTCCGAAGGTGTGGAATTCACTATCCAGTGAAATTAAAAATCAAAACTGTATCTGCATTCAAGTATTAGATACAGAACAAAGGTAAAAACAAACAGGCCGGTAACAACCGTTGCCGTATAGTTTTTCTGCACGAGTAGTCAGGTCAAGTCCGAGGCGATAGCCGAGGACCTTGACCTGACTACAAGTGCAGAAAAACTATACGGCTGGTTGTTACCATCCCGTTTATTTTGTTACTTTTGTTTTGTATCTGACTTGTACGACGTTTTAATTAGAAAGTAATACATTTTGCATTTAAAACGATTGCATAATTAAAAAGATTGAACACACAAAATTGCATACCGGTTTATGTACCACGATGTTTGGAGATATTTAGTCTTAATAAACTAGGGATTTTGCGTTAACACTAGCGCTTCTCAATTCTATCAGCTGTGTGCGAGTAAAATTATTGCTTATTCCTTTGATACATATCAGTGAAGTAGGAATAGATTGAAAAGTTGGGAAATGGGAGATTTCTTAAAGTGACAATGAAAAAAAACCTTTAGTCTATATTTTCTATCATAATAGTCTAATGGTCTAGAAATAAGTTAATGTCCTCTTTCGAAGCCACTTGATAATTTAATAACAAAATAAATTGCAAAAGAGGGGTGCATTATAGTTTTGTCCCTTTGCAAGTGTGTAATGCGGTTATGTTCCCTTTCCCGGCTACAACGTCCCTGAATTTATATATACCCTCCACACCAAGAAAAAAGCATACATACTTAAAACAAATAAAGCCAAACAAAGAATTATGTCTTGCCTCCTCCATTTGCATCCCCATTTTGAAAGTGGGGTTGCCCCTTCCACGGCTCATACCCCCACCCCAAAAAAAAAACAAAACAAAAAAAACAAAACAAAAAAAAAAAAACCAAAAAGAAAATAAACAACAAAAATAATTATAACAGATTTAAGACATTCAAAATCCAACGACGTATGCGAATGAAATAAAAAGAGTAATCAGACAAACATAAATGCAACATGAACATGTATAAATATTGTCAAAATCAATAAAATAAAGAACAAAATATAGAAATATAGAAAAACTGTTTCTCTGTTTTATGGGAATAACATTCAATCAAAAGTAATTTATTTTGTCTCGTTTTAAATTTTTGGATCCACTTATTTTGAAAACCATTTTTTTATTCAATTTCATTCTCATTACAGTATTAAATGTGATATTCGAGCTATATTTATAGCTAACCATACGGTTTGGATTTTTGCCTTGTGTAATTCGTAAGGTGACTTATGATTGTTTTAACTTTGTCCTGTGGTTTAGGTGGACAGTTGTCTCATTGGCAATCATACCACATCTCAAGTTGTATAAACTGACACTTTGCATAATTGCCATCAAGTAGGACAAATCAATTTCTGAATACTCTCAATTTACCAATAAGTCATATTTTTTAATTACAGCAATTACAGATTTTAGTTGCAATTTTGACTCAGGCTTGTGTAGCTGGACCCTGTGCATGTCTATAGTAGATATCGGTGGACATATGGATTTCGAATAGATAATCGGTTCCCTACAGTTGATCATACAAGTGCATGTAAGTTTTATTTAGTGTAAACAATTATATTTTATTATGGGTTATACAAATTGAAATATAACTTCACATTCACAAATTGATTCAGAAACAAGCAAAAGTGCTTAAATTAATCTGTCTCCCTGTTAAATTTGGATAAAATATACAAAATAAATCAAAACTACATAAATTATAGGCCACTGTACGGCATTTAACATTGAATAAACCCCAAACCGTGTCGTCGTTGTATTGTCAATTAAAACCAATTGTCATTAAAGCTTATATATATATTATAAGTACGTCTAAACAAGTGACAACTCTACGACAGATCCATCCATTGGATCACCAGTGAAGGTGATACACGGCTGAAAACACATATTATATTCATAATTACTCTAAATATCAGCACAACAATGTTAAATCTGCAAATTTGCGGAAGCAAATTTTTGTTCTTCCCTCGCCGGGATTCGAACTCATGCTATTGGGATATCGAGACAACACCGCCTGCACTGTGTCCAGCGCTCTAGACCACACGGCCACCTAGACTGAACTAAAATAATTCAGCTTTCGGTGGCCTAGTGTTACCTTTCCTCGTCGGTAGAATCTAGAGTTGTAACACAGTACATGATATATTAGGCATGAAGATGGAATTGATTGCAGATTAGCTAAATATCTATCGTAAAGGATCGTAAGATACACTCACAGAAATAATTATTTGAATTAATTCAGCTTTTGGTGGCCTAGTGTTACCTTTCCTATATATATATATATATATATATATACAAGTCTAAATTGAAAACTACGTTCACACCTATGATTGCGTTGGATAAAAACAGCAATTTTTATACGCGTGCATGTAAAACAAATTTCGTTGTAGAAGGGCCTAAATACAGCACAAACAACATTTTCCAAAAGACCAAAAAGTGAAAAAGTATTTTTAACAAAACGCATTTGACTAACAGGTCGAACAACTGATGTTCTTAAACCCTGCTGACTGCCATTGGCGATTGCCAAATAAATTGATCACAAGATGTAACAAAATGGATCTTAATATTAATTAAATACTAAACAGAAAACAATAAACTTGCGGCAAAGATGTTATACCACAAACATGAGGTGCAAATATTTGTACACCAGATCCGGATTTCGACAATAAATGTCTCTTCAGTGATGTTAGGGATCGAAACGGTATTTGGAAGGCCATATAATTTACCTGAATTTAGGATAGACTCTTGAATTTTAAAGAGTCAAAATAGGATGAACGGATCATATAAACCGGAGGGAAAATATGATACAAGCCCAAACGAAAAAATATAAACAAGTCTAAATTGAAAACTACGTTCAAACCTATGATTGCGTTGGATAAAAACCGCAATTTTTATACGTGTGCATGTAAAACAAATTTCGTTGTAGAAGGGTCTAAATACAGCACAAACAACATTTTCCAAAAGACCAAAAAAGTGAAAAAGTATATTTTAACAAAACGCATTTGACTAACAGGTCGAACAACTGATGTTCTTAAACCCTGCTGACTGCCATTGGCGATTGCCAAATAAATTGATCACAAGATGTAACAAAATAGATCTTAATATTAAATTAATACTAAACAAAACAATAAACTTGCGGCAAAGATGTTATACCACAAACATGAGGTGCAAATTTTTGTACACCAGATCCGGATTTCGACAATAAATGTCTCTTCAGTGATATTAGGGATCGAAACGATATTGGAAGGCCATATAAATAACATCAATTTAGGATAGACTCTTGAATTTAAAGAGACAAATTAGGATGAACGGATCATATAAACCGGAGGGAAAATATGATACAAGCCCAAACGAAAAATATAAACAAGTCTAAATTGAAAACTACGTTCAAACCTATGATTGCGTTGGAAAAAAACGAAATATTTATACGTGTGCATGTAACACAAATTTGGTTGTAGAAGGGTCTAAATACAGCACAAACAACATTTTCCAAATGACCAAAAAGTGAAAAGTATTTTTAAACAAAACGCATTTGACTAACAGGTCGAACAACTGATGTTCTTAAACCCTGCTGACTGCCATTGGCGATTGCCAAATAAATTGATTACTAGATGTAACAAAATGAATCTTAATATTAATTAAATACTAAACAGAAAACAATAAACTTGCGGAAAGATGTTATACCACCAACATGAGGTGCAAATATTTGTACACCAGATCCGGATTTCGACAATAAATGTCTGTTCAGTGATGTTAGGATCGAAACGGTATTTGGAAGGCCATATGATTTACCTGAATTTAGGATAGACTCTTGAATTTTAAAGAGTCAAAATAGGATGAACGGATCATATAAACCAGAAGGAAAATATATCGCCGGGATTTTTGCATTTACATTAAATAAAGATAGGAACTAAAATTGTATTTGTATAAATCAATGGATCCCAACAAGTCACTTTCACAGTATATTTCTCCCCGGTTTTCACACGAGAAAATCATGTCTTACTGTAAATTTGATTGGCCTAGTTATCGGCAACGTAACGTAATACTAATAACAATCGTCTTCGGAACAAGGAAGACATTCCGCTCAAAGGGACATAAGTAGTATGTCGATTATAACAAAATACATTGATTCAATCAAATTCATTTTTAGATTGAATTTTCTAATTTATTGTTTTCTTTGTTCACCAGGTTTTCTGTGAAAAGACCTTTTGTTTTTGTTCTGATTATTTTTTTTTCTTCTGCCTAATTTGTTTCTTGCGCTGTATTGTTGTTTTAAAAGAAGTAGCTTAGATATTCAGTATATGATATCGAACAGTTGATGCGCTTTTGAAATTGACACCGAACACTTTTCTTTATAAGAGTTATCTTCCCAACACTGTTTTTCTTGTTATGACTTCTCCTTTGTAACCGTAAAAGAAAGCAACAAATTCATTTTACAAATTACTCGTTATATCAAAACAATCCGGAAACTCCATCTTAGAGTTATTTCCTTTCTGTGTTTAATATAAGTAAATGTAGCAGAGACCTAGGGTCTTTTGATTTGAGGTCCTTGATTAATGACCTTGAAAATGACGTCAAGGTCAAAGTTTAATTTGACGTTCAATATTTTGACCTTTGCTATAACTTCTTATTGGTCCATGATAAAGTCATAGTGTCTTTTACATTAGGTTGCAGACATATGTTCTTGACGAAAGTCAACCGAAAGTGACCTTTGTATATCGAAAGTTCTTTCGCTGTTTGGTTGTTTCGCAAGATGTCGCTTAGATATTTGGTATATGATATCGAACAGTTTACACGCTTTATAAACTGACACCGTTGAACCCCATACTTTTCTTTGTAAGAGCTATCACCCGAACAAAGTTTTCCTTGTTACTTTCTACCCTTCGCGACGGTAAAAGAAAGCGGCCAATTTAATTTTCCAAATTGCTTGTCCTCAGGATGTTTTGTTTAATGTTGACCGAAGCGATCTGGAGACTCAAAATAACAGTTATTTCCTTTATGTACTTTAAAATCTGCATTTGCAACAGGTAAACCAAAAGTGGTAGAGACATAAAGTCTTTTGATTGGAGGTCCTCTGTCCACTGAAAAGATAATGAGGTCAGGTGAAAGGTCAAGCTCGCGTTCTAATTTTGACTTAAGCTAGTTCTGGCTACTCATAAGAAACCAAGTTATATATACATAGACAAAAGTTTTCACGAAATCGTTAGTTACAATATGTCGTAACAGGAATTTTTTGTTCGAATGGGTACGATAACATTTAATTAATGTTTAATATAAGATGTATTGTGATATAATTCATTAACAATAAATAGTAGATACCTATGGTATTTTAATATTTGGTCATTGCATTATGACCTTTAAATTGATGTCAAGGTCATAGGTAAATTGTATGTTCTAATTTGTTACCTTTCCTATTACTTTTTTTTAATACGTGATAAAGTCATCAGGTCTTTATCATTGGGTTGCAGACATATGCCCTTGTGGGATTAAAAATGTCTCAGATTAGGGAGGGTTGGCGCCTTCAAACTCGTTTAATCTCGCCATATTGTGTCAGGAGCCTGTAATTCAGTGGTTGTCGTTTGTTGCTGTGTAACATATTTGTTTTCGTTCATTATTTTGCACATAAATTAGTTTAAATCTCGTTTGAATTATTTTACATTTGTCATTTCGGGGCCTTTTATAGCTGACTATGCGGTATGGGCTTTGCTCATTGTTGAAGGCCGTACGGTGACCTATAGTTGTTAATTTCTGTGTCATTTGGTATCTCGTGGAGATTTGTCTCATTGGCAATCATACCACATCTTCTGATTTTTATATTTTGTAAACTTGAAGTAGCCATGTTTGCATTATGTTTATGTAAAGATTACCAAATCTTTATTTTCTTGGAATCAGTGTGAAGTTAAGTTCAAATGAAACCGAATATGAAATGTTGTAAAGTACCTACTTATATCCTTTTTTTGGACAAAAGTATATAAAACCATATATATTTGGATTCAGCGTAAATTAGCTGTTATATAACACCAGAATTGACATTTTAAACCTGGGAGTGAATATTTTCCTGTTAAATAATGTGCAGTTTAATGCGGAAGGACCTTCAATTGTTCTGTGCAGAATTGGTTGTTAATTATTTTTTCTTCCGCCTACATTTTTCTTTCGCTGTTTGGTTGTTTTGCAAGATGTCGCTAGAATATTTGGTATATGGTATCGAACTGGTTATACACCTTTGAAACTGACTCCGATTAACAGAACACTTTTCCTTGTAAGAGTTACACAATACATACATCTCCTCTTAACCTTATTTTTCTTGTGGCAACTACTACTACGCAATTATAATAGATACTGAGAAATTCCTTATACTAAATTGCGTGTTATATTTTCATGATGTTGAGAATATTTCGATCGAAGCGAGGCGAAGACTTCATATGAGAGTTATTTCCCATTATGTATTTGACTACAGTGAAATATTATTGTAATATTTAAACCATAAGTAAGAGAGATCTAGTGCCTTGTGATTTGTGTTCCTTGGTCCACTTAATGAAAATGAGTTACAGATCAAAGGTCATGATCATGTTCTACATTTATTTTGGCTTGTTATCACTTATCATCAGAAACCGTACAAGGTATCGACAAAATAATTTTACTAAATTATTAGTTGCTACATGTCGAAATACATAACTTTTGGTTGAATTCTCTCCTCTCATATTTGAGACAATAGCTGTTATGTGATATAACTCATTAAACATATATGGTGGAGACTTGGGGTCTTATGATTTGAGGTCCTTGCTTTAAGACCTTGAAATAGAAGTCAAAGTCGAAGCTTAATTTGACGTTCTTGATTTTGACCTTTGCTATAAAATTCATACTTATGTATAATGAAGCCATGGGATCTTTTGAATTCGGTTGGTAGATATATGACTTTGATAAAATCAACCGAAAGTGACATAATGTAAACTGGAAGTAGACATTTGCTGCACTGATTTAATTTAAAAGAACCTATTACCATATATTTTTGAATCGTATGATATCGGAAGGAAATTTGTTAACCGTAAGTTGCAACTTATCTCCCTTATTTCAACTATATATTTTTGGAATCAACGTGAAGTAAGCAATTATTTGACACGGGAAGTGACACATTATCTCCCTAATTGATTGAAATAGTGCATTAAACATTGTTTTTCGCGGAATCAATGTAAGATAAGCTATCTTGTTTCTCTAGACATACTATTTTATCCATATTTTCGTATATCTTAAGTGAACTTGGGTGAAAAGACCCTCAATTGTTCTCTGAACAATGTCTTTAATTCCTTTTAGCTTCGTTGTTCAATCTGTACATTGATAAAACGGAATTAATTTATAATTAGGAAGTCGCATTCTAGCGCAAATATGGACATCTTCACTAAGCGGATTTTGCGTGTTGATACGTTACGAATATGCTTTTTATGTACAGTCATTCTTTTGCGTTATTGTAGTCCTGTTTGTCCTATGTAATTATCGCTACAGCTATTACATGTAATTTCATAGATTACATTTTCAGATGCACGAGTAAAGTGTTTCTTATTGTCTAATTTTAAATTAGAACAATAGGTCTCGCGGTGACCATCTTTATACCCATATGCCTTAAATAATTATATATAAATATATATAACAGCGTCAAATATTCTACATTTCAGCAACTACAGGTAAATACGCATATATTTATGCTCGGCGGTCGACAAGTGGTGACATTGCAAAACTAGAAATTGAACATATTATTCCAACAGACCAACAATGTATTTACTTTTGGTACTTTAAGACAAATTCTAGGGACAGTGTATTCCTTCTCCAAAACGATTCACAATTGTTAGATTTATCCGACTATGAGGGAAAAAATGGCACCGTGTTCAAGTTCCTTTGGGGAAAACAACAGATAACTCGTACAAGCTTGTTTTTAAAGTGATGCGTGGCAACAATTGGGACGGTTCATTTGGTGCGATAGTTATTGATGACATTTTAATTGCCAACCAAAATTGTGACAGTAAGTATAGACGTACTGTATAGTTTTGAATTATTTTATAATTCTTATTAATTGTTAACATGTCAATGATTATTTATCAATAAATATATCAATATTTGTATATATCACTAGAGGAATGAAAAGATCTCATTATTGTCTTCATACTGCAGATTCAATAAACACCACCATATCTAAATTCGTCGTTATCAAACAAATTTGCATAACTGTTTGGTATCAAATAATAAATCTGTAGAATATTCCTCACGCACAGGTAATCTTGAATGATGTTGGTGTTCATCGGATTAATATATCTTTTGCCTCTTTCGCTTTTCAATGTTGTTTATTATTTTGAATTTTAATCAGTGCATATTATGCGTCTAACTTATGTCGTAATCTTGTAATGTTTATTGTTAAACATCAAGCCGTTTTCTTTCAAGAGCGTTGATTGGTTTATCGATAACTCCATTTTATACCTACATTTGTCTCCATACAGCATCGTGTTTGAATGTAAATCATATTACATTAACTGAATAAAACGGAATTAAGTATTGACAGTTCACATGAAAACCCAACATATATCTCCGCGGCACTTACCAAAAGATCCTGAATAATCTTTGATCTGTTTTATGTTCCTATATTTTTATAGCAACCAAAGCCGGGCTTCATATTTATTGTTTATCTACTCTAGAGGTGGTATTTATCAAATGTGGATACAAAAAATCCCAAGATTTGTAGGGTACATACTATTAAGTTGTATGTCCTCTTATAAAAGTATACAAAAATAAGTGACTTTTAGATCTTTACACAAGTATTCATCATTCTAAAATCAAATGCAATTTAAAACAATTGGTTCTACCTTGTTTCATAAAAAGGAAAGGCTAACATAGATACAAATATCTTGCTTACGGGAGAAATATATCATTCATTATCAAAAAAAAAAACACGCTCTGATATAAAAGCCATTCTTAGAAACATCCATTATGAACCTGCTTGATTTTTTATGTTATATTTTATTGACTTGTTTGCGTTTTGGGCGTTTCTCTATTTTGCCATGGCTTTGTTAGTTTGTCATCAACTCATGAGTTTAAATATCCTTCGTTATCTGCCTCTTTTGTGAGGAGTTGGATGACAGAAAATTGCATTGATTGAGTAGGTAAGAAGTTCGTTGCGATAAATATGTATCTTAAGGTACATGTTTATGATTTTATATTTGAACATAGAAATAGGTACACATGTATCAAGAATGGTGGTTCTGCATTCAGAATGTCTTTGCATTAGCTGAAGCTCATTTATTTTTGTCCTGAATATTCATAAACATTTATACAACTCGAAGACAACAATCGTTCCATTCAATGTTGATATATGCAGCAGTGTTTAAAAGAATTGTCTTATTCTCACTACTGTGACAGTGATAAAACAAATTTATGTTTGGCATGAAGATAGATTAGAAGTATGCAAGTTACGAGATAAAGTATGTTTCATATGTTGTAATGAATAATAAATCACTTTTATTTTCACTTCACCAATATTTCTTGTAATAATTTTAACCCTTTTAATAATTTCATGCGTCAGAAGTGTTTTCTGAATTTACCTTCAGCAGGAATGCTCAAGACCCAAACATTTAAAAACAAGGATGTATAACTTTCATCAATAATAAGAGGTGGCGGACAGCACAATGTAGCAACACAGACATTTTTATCATATATATATATCCGCATTTTCGTGAACATGATATGTCCATCTCAGAATATCATTATCAGTCGAATGTATTTATTAACTCTTAGACCAAAATGTATCGCGGTGACCACCTTCATTACTGCATGCCTTAATATATATATAAACGTCAGCTGATACAAAGAAATATGATAACCTCTTACATGTACATGTATCTCTGAAGAAGCCATTTATATAAAATGAAATAAAGCAAAACAAATGTATACCTGCGCAACATGTGCAACAACGCTACAGATAAACCTCGGGGATACGATTTAATAAATATATATGAATATAGGAAAACCTTATGTCAAATTTTTATTTATTTTAACTTGTTAAGGTTGTTTTCCACTCGTTCACATACCCATCGTTCAATGAGTCAGATTTCCATCGACCATTGCGCTTAATATGGAATATCTGTTATGTTAAAATACACTCTCCATATGGCACTACAATCTCTAAAATAATATAAACCATACGAGGTTATGTCCCAAAGAAGCGAGAAAGAAATAAGTTATGTTTTGTCGGAATGTAGGAGAATTTATTAAAGAACGGAATTTTAAATTTTATTAGTTTTCTTTATTGTTTTGTCAAAACGCTCAATTTTCTGTACCATATTAAGATATCATGCCCTAGTAATTTCTTACCAATCATACACGTTGTGTTCTTTTCAATAAACAAGTAAATCTTCACCACAAACCAATGAATATAGGATCGGAGCAAATGTCAAACTCCGAAATATGTAACAACCTAGACTACGGAGGTAGTACCTCCGATTGAATAGAAATAACAGTATGAACAAGATTAAACTTGTACTTTACATTTATTGTTTCTGAACTAATCAATGTCATGTGATACCCATCCTTAATTTATTTAAAACTATACATAAGGACCACAGCTATAACCATTAGGGTCAATAAGACGGTCCTGGGATGTTTGACAAAATAAGCAATGTCTCGTTAATCTCCTCCATGTTCCATTTCTTTATTTATACTGGTGAAGTAACTACAATAACATCAATAAAATAAGCAAAATTGCCTAAAGCACATGAGAAAGACAGCATCAATGCATTAAACAAAACTCAGACTTTCAAATTTCCTGCGTCCAAAGCGCTTCTCTGGATTCAGAAAAAGTTTAAACCTTGAAAATAAAAACCTAGGGTGTATAAATACTCTTCAACGTTTTGAAAGTTCCTGTCGAGTCCTCTGTCTCTTTTGAAACCGTCAGGAGCTAATGACCAAAAAGATGTAAAGAGAATATCTAAAATGTCCATGGGTAAACTTTGCTTGAGGGGTTTGAACCTTGATTTCTGAATATTTTTAAATTAACAAAGAAATTTGAATGTATAATGATTGAATTATGTCAAGTTGAAAGAGATTGTGTTTTTAACAAAACATGTACAGAATTCCTGAATATGACGAAATGGTTGGATTATAAAATTAAGAAGAAGTGGTATGATTGCCAGTATGATTGCCAATGAGACAACTCGCCGCTAAAGATCAAACAAATAACGTTAAAGTCAACAAGTTTTGGTTACCGAATTGCCTCCAACAATGCGAAAACCCTATACCGCATAATAGGCTATAAAAGCCCCAAAATGACAAATATAAAAATGCAGACGAGAAAAATAACGAAAACACTATTAACGAAAACAAATTTGAAATACAGTAACAAAGACAACCACCGAATTACAGTCTCATGACTTTGGACAGTCACATATAGAATGTGGCGGAGTTAAACAGGTTGGCTTGCGGTAAACCCTCCACCTAATCTGCGACAGTGATTTAACAGTACAACATAAGAACAATCAGTTGAAAAAGGTAAAACTCGTCACAGTGACACAAAGCACACAGTGAGTTTTTAATTAGATAAATTACTGATGAAAACTTGCTTTCATTTCAGCTAATTTACTGGAGTGTGACTTTGACACCACTGAATGTAATTGGAATAATGATATCTCAAATCAATATGAATGGAAAAACAAAATGGTGAAACTAATTACTACTGGCCAGAAACTGACCATTCCACAGCATCTGGTAAACACCTATATTTAATTTGTTTTTATTTGAGTTGATATATACAGGTAGCATAAAGTAAAATCACAAAAATACTGAACTCCGAGGAAAATTCAAAAGGAAAGTCCTCAATCAAATGGCAAAATCAAAAGTTCAAACACATCAAACGAATGGATAACAACTGTCATATTCCTGACTTGGTACAGGCTCTTTCTTATGTAGAAAATGGTGGATTGAACCTGGTTTTATGGCTAGCCAAACCTCTCACTTGTATGACAGTCGTATCAAATTCCATTATATTGACAACGATGCGTGAACAAAACAAACAGACACAATTGGTAAAAATGTCAAAATAGGGTTACAGCAGTCAACATTGTGTTATCATCTTAATTACTATAAAACAAACAAATGTTACGAAGAAGCACAAACAGGGGCATACATCAAATTTAACATCCTCATTATGCTTATATCATACGATTTTATTTATCTATGTTAAATCCACCTATAAAGGTGGACTATACTATTTTGGAATGTATGTTTGTGTATGCATAATTATCTTTTGATTTCATTTATTGAATCAAAGTTAAATTAAACAAAATGAGCTATTTTCTGATTTTATTAATATTATATTTCAAACCCTTGTCTTGGCAGAAAAATCTATCAATAATTTTCGAAAATTGCATTGTTTGTGGTATATATATTGCGGTTTTATCAACGCAATCATAGTTTGAACGTTGTTTTCAATTTAGACTTGTATAATAAATTGAAAACAACGTTCAAACCTATGATTGCGTTGATAAAACCGCAATTTTTATACATGTGCATGCAAAACAAATTTCTTGTTAGAGGGTCTAAATACAGCACAAACAACATTTTCCAAAAGACCAAAAAGTGAAAAGTATATTTAACAAAACGCATTTGACTAACAGGTCGAACAACAAATGTTCTTAAACCCTGCTGACTGCCATTGGCGATTGCCAAATAAACGGATCACCGATGTAAAAATGGATCTTAATTATAAATTTAATACTAAACAGAAAACAATAAACTTGCGGAAAAGATGGTATACCGCAAACAAAAGGTGCAAAGGTTTTTGTACATCATATCCGGATTTCGACAATTAATGTCTCTTCAGTGATGTTAGGAATCGAAACGGTTTTGGAAAGCCATACAATTTACTTCAGTTTAGGATAGACTCTTGAATTTTGAGTAGTCAAAATAGAATGAACGGATCATATAAACCCGAAGGCAAATATAATACAAGCCCAAACGAAAAAATATAAACAAGTCTAAATTGAAAACAAAGTTCAAACCTATGATTGAGTTGGATAAAACCGCATTTTTATACGTGTGCATGCAAAAACTTCTTGTTAGAGCGGTCTAAATACAGCACAAACAACATTTTCCAAAAGACCAAAAAGTGAAAAGTATATTTAACAAAACGCATTTGACTAACAGGTCGAACAACAAATGTTCTTAAACCCTGCTGACTGCCATTGGCGATTGCCAAATAAACGGATCACCGATGTAATAAATGAATCCAAATTATAAATTTAATACTAAACAGAAAACAATAAACTTGCGGAAAAGATAGTATACCGCAAACAAAAGGTGCAAAGGTTTTGTAGACCATTACCCGGACTTCGACAATTAATGTCTCTTCGGTGATGTTAGGAATCGAAACGGTATTTGGAAAGCCATACAATTTAACTCGATTTAGGATAGACTCTTGAATTTTGAGGAGTCAAAATAGGATGAACGGATTATATAAACCCGAAGGCAAATATAATACAAGCCAAAACGAAAAATATAGACAAGTCTAAATTGAAAATAACGTTCAAACCTATGATTGCGTTGGATAAAACCGCAATTTTCATACGTGTGCATGCAAAACAAATTTCTTGTTAGAGGGTCTAAATACAGCGCAAACAACATTTTCCAAAAGACCAAAAAGTGAAAAAGTATATTTAACAAAACGCATTTGACTAACAGGTCCAACAACAAATGTTCCTAAACCCTGCTGACTGCCATTGGCGATTGACAAATGAACGGTTCACCGATGTAATAAATGGATCTTAATTATAAATTTAATACTAAACAGAAAGCGTTAAACTTGCGGAAAAGATGGTATACCGCAAACAAAAGGTGCAAAGGTTTTGTACACCATAACCGGATTTCGACAATTAATGTCTCTTCAGTGATGTTAGGAATCGAAACGGTATTTGGAAAGCCATACAATTTACCTCAAATTAGGATAGACTCTTGAATTTTGAGTAGTCAAAATAGGATGAACGGATCATATAAACCCGAAGGCAAATATAATACAATTGCAAACGAAAAAATATAAACAAGTCTAAATTGAAAACAACGTCCAAACCTATGATTGCGTTGGATAAAACCGCAATTTTATACGTGTGCATGCAAAACAAACTTATTGTTAGAGGGTCTAAATACAGCACAAACAACATTTTCCAAACGACCAAAAAGTGAAAAAGTATATTTAACAAAACGCATTTGACTAACAGGTCGAAAACAAATGTTCTTAAACCCTGCTGACTGCCATTGGCAATTGCCAAATAAACGGATCACCGATGTAATAAATGGATCCTAATTATAAATTTAATACTAAACAGAAAACAATAAACTTGCGGAAAAGATAGTATACCGCAAACAAAAGGTGCAAAGGTTTTTGTACACCATATCCGGATTTCGACAATTAATGTCTCTTCAGTGATGTTAGGAATCGAAACGATATTTGGAAAGCCATACAATTTACCTCAATTTAGGATATATATATATATATATATATATAAAGTCTATAAATTCTAAAATACTTTCATATATTACAATGTACATGTCTTTTTAATAGAAAAGTCATTTTCTTTTCTATTTGCATTTCATTTGCCGTTTTTCGAACCTATTTAATTCATTGAAATATTCATCCTGTTCAACCAAAGTTTAGAGTTCCAGTATTATCTTTGTTCTGTCATCAGTACTGCATTACAATGAGCGAAAAATATGGCGTGAAAGAAGGAGTAATTGTAATACTATTCACCGCGTACTTTGGAAAAGGAGAAGTCGCCTGTAGCAAACTGTGTTTTAGTTTTCATCAATATCATTATTATCAATATGAGCTTACATAGAATGTAAAAATGTAAAGCTAAGCTGCATTTTGGTAGGTTAAATTATTTTAAGGGATTGTTTGGCAGTCAGATTAGATTCATCTGATCTTAAAGTTTACAATTCGACGGGTTTTTTTCTAGTTGGAATTTCATTCGGTCAAAAGTTTGTTTTTTTTTTTTTTTTAGTTTAAGGCAACAATTTAAGATTTGTACAATTCAAATGTAATAATATAAATGCATATAATAACTGTAAAGATTTTCAAATTTAAAATGTTGATTTTCGACTTTATAAAATGATGAATGCGTATGACACCATATATCTATTACTTACTTATCATCGAAACTAATATATTCCTATTATAAAATAGAGAGCGGATACTATATGTACTTGAGCAGCTATCCCAATGACTACAGCACCGAAGAAACCACTGCATCTTTTGAATTGCAAAACGTTGACGTGAAAATATTTGGAAATTCCTGTTTGTCGTTTTGGTATTATATGCATGTCTACGGGAATTTGGATTGAATGTTACACTTGACAATGAACTCGTTTGGACGAAATTTGCAGACCAAAATGACAAATGGGAGAAAGGGATGATAGACCTGCACAACAGAAAGCTGACCAATATTAAATTTATTGGGATAATTGGAAGTGGTTGGATAGGTGACATAGCTATAGATGATCTTTATATAAAAAGGAGCATGCAAAGGTATTTGGATATGTTAATTGTTTTACAATTTGTTTTACCAAATTGCCGTCGTCGTTCTCCGTTATCCTTTGATGTTTTATCTCTCACAACTGCCGATGTAGTGCCGGCGGGAACACAATTACCGCCTTGGCTTCTTCTAGTTTCTGACTGAAGAACTTTGACAAACTTCAAAAGATCGTTGAATTAATTGGCACCAAACTGGACCAATGTCTTCCTTTGAAGTGCTCTAACTTGTTTGGTATAATAGAAAATGAGGAGGCCTCAAGTTATACTTCAGCAGTAATGAAAAAAACAAGGTGTATTAACATGAAATCTAGCCAAACAAAAACATTTACTTACTGGTAGATTTTTATTAATTTATCTTCCGGCTTCCGATTGTTTTGGCTCACGTTGCCCGCAGGGCCAGTGTGAGCAATGAATAACGCTTGGCGTTCGTCTTCTATCATCCATCGTCGACGTCCATCGTCCTTTCACACAAATCTTCTTCTCTGGAATTTGTAGGTCAAATAAAACATCAAACTTAACCAAAACCCTTCTTCGGGTATACTATCTGGTTTACAAAGCATGTCCAGTGATCCAGCCATCCAACTAGCATGACCCAAAGACTAAAAATGGTTACATACAAGTAATGTATATAATCTTGTAAACTGTTATAGATAGAGATAATCAGACAGGGGCAGCATATTAAACATTATGAGTTCTACCTACAATTTATTAAAAAAAAAATTTAAACGACTTTTAAAGGAGTTATTGCACTGAAATGACAATTTTGTTTTTGCTTTATCATGAATACTATAATAGATAGAGAGAAATATCAAACGTAATCAGTAGGACAAGATCTAAAAATTAAAAAAAAAACATGGCCGAGTTCGTAAGTGCATCTTTATAGGAGTTTTGCCCTTTTGTCCCTTAAATGACAATTTATTTTTCTATCTTCTAGTTTTGCCCGTCATCGTAAAAACTATGATAAATAGAGAATCTCGTAATGGACAACGGATCAGCTAAACAAGATCTACAAGTAAGCCGACATGACAAAAATTGTCAATGTTTGACTTTATACCAATTGAATAGATTACCTTACATATAGCTGTGTTTGGCAAAATCTTTCGGAATTTTTAGCCCCAATACTCTTTAACTTCGTACTTTATTTGGTCTTTTAATTGTTTTGATTCGAGCGTCAGATGTGTCTTTTGTCGACGAAACGCCTGTCAGGTGTATCAAATTAAATGCCTGGTATATTTCAGGAGTCAACATTTTGGCCAAGAAGGAAAAACTAAACAACACAAATGATCAGCAAAAGAAAATGTCATGCAATTCCAGTCTTTAATGTTAGAGAGTGGCCATTGATGAAGATAAACATAGATTTAGATAAGCAACACAGACTCTTCAGAGCCTCTTGTTTTTAAAAAGGTCCAATTGGTCCATATTATAAACATCTTCTTCTAAATAACTCTGCTGTTTTGCAACGTTTAAACCATTGTTGATTCGAAATTGACTGCAAGAGACAACAAAGGCATACGATAGGTCCAAATTTTGAGAATCCAATTGCAACTTTAAAAAATAACCCGTAACCCCACTCCAAAAAAAAAAAAAAAAAAATAAAACATGTATCTTGATGAACTGAACGACATGTGCGAATGTACACATTGCATTATGATTAATGAGGTAGTGCATATAACCTTGTATGATCATACAGTTGTATAGGCGACTTTGTCATAATCGTCCTGCGTGTACGTTTATAACGTACTAAACGTGAATAACGTACTTATTTCTTTGAATGTGTACTGATTGATACTTTAATCTGAGAGAACATGATTGATTCATTACTTGTAATTTGCTTTAGACTATATTTCAGTTAATGCGAGTACACTTAGGGCTGTACTTCGACTGCGTATTGTGTTTTATGTAAGTTGTTTTATGCTCCGTATACTAGAGTGAAGATAAGCTATTTCAACAGATTTTTATAGTTTGATATTATGTTGTCCTGTTACAAGATTGTCCAAGGTTCGGGGAAGGCTTGGCGCACACAATCATTTTAATAGCTCGACATTCTCTTTTCGCTTTTCCTTAGTCAGGGGCCTGTAATTCAGTAGTTGTCGATTGTTGCTGCCGATTTTTGTTGTTGTTGATCATTAAGTGTTTTTCATTAATCAGGCCGTCGTTTTTCTAGTTTTAATCTGTTTTGTCAAGTCGGGGACTTTATAGCTAAATGTAAGGTATAGATTTTGCTCAACGTTGAAGGATGTACAGTGACATATAGTTGCTTATATTCATGTATACGGACGATGTCTCATTTGCCGTCATACCACATCTTGTTATGTTTATATTTAACCGTGTAAAATAAAGATATATCACATATTCCTCGTGATACCTTTTCTTGTATTACTACTCTGAGAAATACCCCGCTACATTCTATATGTACTTGTCCGAAGTTAGGCGGCTATTTTTTTTTTTTTTTTTTTTTTTAATGTCGTTTGTTGCTGTTTAAAATAATTAACGTATAATAAAGGTTTAAAATAATTAGTGGTAACAAAACTCAACATTTAATGTTTACAATTGTATACAGGCTATGCCTAAAAATCAATACAGACCGGGCATAGCGAATCAGTTGAGAAATGTACAAACCGTCCAAAAAAAAAATAACAATAAGGAACGAAAATCGTCTTTGCCGTAGATGTACATGTGTGCGTAAACCTGAAATGTTCAAATCAACACGATCCGGAAAATACAAATATATTTGTTACCATTACTAGCAAATTTTAATCTTTGAAAAGTTAAGAACCTAATTTTAGCAAATTATTTAAGTGTTTTCTCGACAAGAATTAGTTCACATTGTAACATGTGAGGTGAATATCATCATTTAAAATAATATTAATGAATTATGTAAAATAATATTAGTTTTTCACCTTTTCCAAATATTCTCGTATTCTTCCGGACAAAATAAGACATGCCCCATCCTTTCTACAACAAAACAAAACGTAATAAGAAAAAGAGGAAAACTATTACTAAACATTTGACACTGACAGTACAACAGTCCATATAAATCAACCACCAACACCTTAATCCTCCAAAAAGACGTTATTATACCGACAAAGACAAAAATACACATATTTTATGACAAATGGTGATAACGACTCCTTTTTTCAAATTTCTGTGCGTATTTTAAAGTACATGTATGGTATCAGTTATCTATGACAATTAATTTGCATGTTATTCAAGGTGAAGTTGATCAAAATCTTATTCTACCAAAGTGTAACAATGTGCATGTATTCGCAATAGGATGCGGCAAACGGAACATCGCCGTTCAACAAATGAAAGATTGTGATGACAACGCTCATCCCGTCTCTTTCCTCGTTCATTTTGTTTCAAATTCTACATTTCATACTTACGTTTAAAGATAAGCAATATTGTCTGTTATTTTATGTTTTATAATGTTCTGTAGTGAATTTAGTATATTAATAAACTCAGGTTAACAAACTGAAAGTACATCACCTGCTGTTATTGTTAAACATTTCAATAACATGTTAGTTTTCCTCCTCCAATTTTTCTGAAAATTCTTCTATTACCCATATTGCAATATTGTAAAGCATAATTACATTTCTTTGTTTTTGAAATCCTTTGTAAACCGTTTTAATCCACTACCAATATGATATGATTTGTTTTGTCTAAAATGAGTAGTTTACTGTAGTGCGTTATACTCCAGTGGGACATGGGGCCGGTTCTCCTTCAAACATATCAACTAAAAGAGACAGAAGATACCAAATGGACAATATGAACACATAAGTCGAATAATATCCAATAATACCATGGCAAATACTAAAACGATAAAGATAAACAAGTCCGCAAAACACTACACAGAAAAATAAGGACTGAGCAACATGAGTCCACATAGAATCGAACGTGATATCAGGTTCTCAGGAAGTGTACACAGATCAACATCCACATACAGTAAGGCACGGTCATATTGTTCATTGCAAGTACAATCTTGGTATGTAGCCTCATTTTGTTGTGTAAAAAAAGAAGACGGGATTATCGTTGTGTGAAAAGAGAGGCGAAAGATATCAAAAGGGATATTCAAACTCATCAGTCGAAAACGAACTGAGAACGTCATTGCAAAAAGAAATAACCAAAACCGGAGATTATATCAGGTGCTCTGAAAGTTAAATAGATCCTGCTCCACATATGGCATCCGCCGTTGTGCTCATGTAAGTAAACTTGTTTGGTTATCCGTCCATTTTTACAACCACAAGTCTTCTTAAACTATACTGTATTTCAATGACACTTTTACAATATTTTCCGAATATAATCGTTAACTTAATTTGTCCTACTACCGATAATGTCTTAAAGCCAATCTTATAATAGTTTTTAGTCCAAATGATTTATGACGTATCCCCAACACAAACGATGAATTTCTTTAAATTTATACGATATGCGGGCTGGGTTAAATGTTACTTTTGACATGAATGTAATATTTACAGTATTTGTCTTTTTTTTTTTTTTTTTTTTTTATTTTAAATATATATTTTAGGTACCTTTGATCACGAGGAAATATGTGTTCATTTGGAAGAAGGAATATATAAAGACACTATTTGTCCAAAAGGCTATCTTGATCTAATGAATCCACGGTTATCATTTGACCCAGAGAAGGAAGAATGTACTAACACGTATAATCAAACTAAATTGCGTATTCTACAAGAATGTAGATACCGTAATAATTCACAAAAATGTTTGATTGATCTGTCAACTGACATCAGTTCTCACCCAGAATGTTTTCAGGTTTATGAATTACGGATACTGCATACATGTGAAGGTGAGCAAAGAATTAGGGCGCAAAACATGTCAAGAATTGATAATCAAAGAATCGACAGGTGAAAATTTCGTAATCTTAAGGGTTATGTGCTAGAATGTAAAGATGAAGAAAAGGAAGTAAATGTTCTCGTCTTTTGGTCGATGATGTACGGTGTCTCATTTGCAATCAAACAAAATGTCCGTATTGTTATATTCCGCAAGTAAACATATCCGACACTTTCAATACTTGTATCCCTGTATCAATGCATATTTTTTTATTTCATCAAATTTAAAGCAAATTATGAAAAGTAGATTATTACGCATATTAGTCAACGTATGCAGACAAATGATCGATATACCGATGGTGATTCTATGTTATGTTTTACTTCCAAACAAACACTGATCTCATTCATGTACATGTTACATGTGTAGGTCGCTTATAAGGTCGGGAACTATTATGTGAAATAATGTGATCTGGAACGACCTGATACCGAATGAAATTGACTTTTATTGTTCATGGTTAGCCAATCTTTAACTATAAATATGAAACAATAACCAGAGTCGGATCCGCATATGAATGTCACATTATTACAATACAATATATGCACAAATCTATACGTTAATTAACTCACAAAAGGATATTCCTTGTTTTAAGCCATTCTAATCCTATTGATTGCCAATTAGATTTTCATCCCAGAGGTTACATGTATGTAATTATGGTGACCTGGACTAATCCAATTTGGCAGGTTAACTAATATAAGTAGAGGACGTATAGTTGGGTAGGAAGGATGTATAAATAAATAAGCCTTTTCATATAAAGAAAGATCTACGCGATAAAATATCTAGTTCAAACAAATGTCTTGTTTTATTGTGAAATCCGTTTGACTCTTCTATGTTTTTAACATTGTTATTTGCAGGCTTTACACAAATTTGTGTGTACAGTTTACTATGTGTATCCTTTAAATGTATTTTTACATATAAGGTTTTAACATTAATAGGTTAAGCATTCCCGATAAGGGTAAACCAATAGAATCAGCCCGGAGACACCAAAGTATTATATTAATTTTCTAGCATTTACTGTTAAAATGTTTACTAAAATAAGAATTTAAAATTCATTAATCTATTTCTTGTTGATTTTCAATTTTAACAAAGTCAATTACAGAGAGTGGTTTAAAATGAATTATAAAGAAAAAACTTTCAGTTCATTTGGTTTGAAACAAAATTATAAAGGCTAGGTAGGTCGACAATTTGCTGACATTCGCGTGATCCAAGTTCACATATTTTGCTATATATCCTCCAATTGCTGTTCAAATACAGATTTGCTTAAAAAAACATATAAATGTAAGTATACTGGATGCAAAAGAAATGTTTTACAATTACAAATTTTATCAAAAGGAACTATTGGGAAAACCAACATATCAGCATGTTTGAATGTATAACAGGTAGAATAGTTCGGGTTGTACCAAAGATAATAGCAATTTCGTCATATAAAATCTTAACATTATTTTTCTAATTATCTGTTTAATTATTAAAATACAATTCTATTTTCAGACGAAATAGCTACTTCAGTCTCGGCAGATATAACATCAAGAGGAGATTCAAGTTCAGGTAGGTCGAAAAAAGCACATAACCCAGCTGGCAAATTTGGTTGTTTTTACGTTGAAAAGACGTCTATATGGGACGTCAGAATGACGTCTTTTTTACGTTGAATTTGAAAGGTGAAATGACGTCTTTTTTGTGACGTCTTTTCAACGTCTTTAAAGTGATGTCTCTTCAACGTCTGTTTGGTGACGTCTTTTCAATGTTTTTTGTGATGTCTTTTCAACTTTTATTTTTTTTGTGGTGTCATATTCTCTTTGTGACCTTTTTGTCAGTGCCTTTATCATTGTGACCTCTTTTTTGCATTTTCATGATAAATTCTAAGGACTTTTTATCATGTATTTCTTGCGTTGCTTATTCATATTGGTGTGTATAAATTTGATCAAGATCCATCAATGCATACTGCAGAAGTTATAACACACCATAGAAAAAGTGTACAAATGGACAAACATGAAGACTGATCAAAGAAAGGGCATCCACCATAGCCAGCTTCATACAACATAATCATCTAAGGAAACAAAATATCAGAATCGTAAGGATTTTGCTGAACGTAAATTGTTTTCGAGATAATTGCGAAAACCTGTTAATGACCTCTGTAGTCTATTCCTAATAACTGGGATCAAGTAAGTCACTGGATTGAAAATCTGTAAATCAATTCCATGCAAATACATTGATTGATTGATTGTTGGTTGCTTAACGTCCAGTGGCAAATATTTCATGCATGTTCAGGACGAGAACAAGTTAACAATAAATACAATAGGTAGGTCTTGTAACCATGCAAATACAAATTTTTGTTCCAGTCCTCCAAGTTGTTTCAAAGATGACGTGAAAAAAAGTTCAAGGAAAAATTAAGAACTTGGCATATGCATTATAATGACAATAACCCAAACTGCCTTTCAGGCCAGATGAACTAAAAGATATTGGTCAAGTGTATTGAATTTTATCAATGATTTTTATATGAAGTAATTAATGGATCTTAGGTCAATTTGAAAATAATAAAAAAAAGAATAGAATATATTTTATTTCTTTCTTCCCCCTCCCCCCAATCTGTCTGGAGCATATTAAAGAGTCCTGGCAATACAATCAGTTACTTCTTTCTCTGTCCCATTGAAGGCCCTGGTTGCAACGTCTGTAATAAAAAAGAAACAGAAATATAACAATGTACATACAGTTCCGATTATTTAGGATATATTTTGGATAGCGCTTCCGTTGTCAACACTTCTTTCAATATACTGTGACCTTGCCTTGTGTCATTTGAGTATTTCTTTCCAATCTTTTAAGCCACAAGCATACCAGAGGAAGGTCAATCCAAAATAGTGTGGGAATAACATAAAAATTATCATTATCGTAAACCAGGAAATTATAAACATTTTAATTCCCTGTTGTGACTTTGGTCTGAAACTGTGATGAAAATTCCTTATAGAAATACTCTGTAATTCATCATACAATATTTATTCAGGCTTTGAAATAAGAACCGAAAGAGTAATTGTGCTAATAGTACAATTTTGAATTTTTCTGTGACCATTACACTAAAATTATAGAACTATATTTTAAATTGTACTAACTGATCAAGAAATAAGACCAAATACATACGATATCAGTTAAACATTTACTTTAATAATAATAATGCAGTTATAACTTTTCATAAAGCACTTGAACGGCAGACTAAGCGAGTGCCTACTCATGTGGTGCATACTGTTGACAGTGCAAACGTTAAGTAAAGACAGTTTTGTTGACTATAAGGAACCTTTTTTCTAAGTAATTAATTTAAACTCTATGCCAAAATAAAGCATCTTTAATATGAAAAGACATTCTTACAGAAAGTATAATAATTGACAGTCAGTATTATAATAATAAGATTAATGTTGTGTTTACCATTGACTGCGATAAAGTAGCCTCGGTTGAAGACATAGTGCACCCCCCTTCCGGTCATTCCACCATAGTCTTCAACCTAAGCAAGTATTTTTGCATAGTCAATGATAAACACAATATAATTCTATAATTAATAGAAAGATACAAAATCATATAGTGTTTTAGAGATCTAAATGGTTACACGGAAAGTTCATGGCTGAATGGTGTCAAAGGGAACATGATGGAGTATAACTTTAATAACCAATCATATATAAAAGCCCAACAAATTAACGACCTCATTAGTGTTATAATTTACCTCTAATTATCTTCAAAATTGTATAATCTTTAATTGGAAATTTGCCCCTGTCACCACTTATATTGAACTTTGACATCAGCTCATTTGTCTTCACCCTGAAAACAGTGTAAAATTATATAAATAATATTATCAAATAAGTAAAGAAATGAATTACACAGTGCATAGCTAAATGGAAACTTCCGGCACGTAAGGGAACCTTCCAAATGTGTAACGGAACCTTTCAGAATAGATTTATGAATTGACACTGAACGATCATTTAACACAAAACTATATGTATAACAATCACATGTATGCAAGCTGGATAAACATGATTATCCTGATTTAGAGTAATTTCTCGCAATTTGATTGGCTGATATTGTCCTAATAAATTTCAGTACAATTTTTTATTACGTCAATTGGAATTATCTCCCTTATTTATTACGTCAATTGAATTATCTCCTTATTTATTACGTCAATTGGAATTATCTCCCTTATACCATTGACATAATAAAAAAATAAGTTGCTTTATAGATGTAATATTTTTAATTTTTCACAGTTTTAGATTAAATATCTAAAATATATTTGGTTGATATTGTCCTAATATTGAATTTGAAAATAATATGTAATATAAAAAAATCAGGATAAATTCGTTACACAGTGTTCAATTGTCCTAATACGGATTTTATTGACCCGATAAATTCTCGTATTAGGACAATTGCACACTGTGTTACTAATATGTTCAGGGCAGTTTTTAATATATATCTTGTGTGATGTTTATGAATTTTGAAATAAAAAACAATGCACAAGTCAAAATTACATGAAATAGTGCACAAAATTACTGTTCTTTGGAGAAATAGAATTTTTCAATAAAAAATAGAGTAGACCGCTTACATTGAAATAGAAAAAAAAATATTTTGTACTTCTTCTGATAGACAGTTAATAAGAGAAAAAATGAAAAGTTGAAGATAACAACAAACCAAATGGCAATTGTTTACAGATGGCCCTTTGGGTCTAGTATGCTAAAAATGACATACTAGTACATGTCAAAGACGCAGGCCTAAAAGACCCAGTCAAATAATTAGGGCGAAAAAAAAACCCAATAGTTCAGGAGCATCATCTAATTATCCTTAATACTGCGCATGCATAAATCTTATAATTTGACTGGACAAAGCAAACTGGAGAAGTTATTGTAAAACAAAAGAAATGCATGCATTTAGTGACAGACTGATTATGGAACTGCTAACTTTTCCTCAGAAACTGATTTCAACCCTGGCTTTAAAGGGGGTCTTGCTGTTTGTTTCTGTGTGTACTTTTTGCTATTTTGTGTTATATGTTAGTTGTCTGTCTCAATCTTTTGATGTTCTTAGTTTTGTTCTTTGTTCATGGATTTCCCCTCTTTTTGGCACTTTGATATGGATACGTTTGCTTGAATGAGGTCTCTTAATGATATCTAGCTAAATACATACCTTCTCAACATGTTTCTTACACCATCTTTTAAATCCACACCTCCAACTGACAATAACTTGTTTGTCTAAAACATATAATAAAAACATTTTTTATAAAAGACGTGTCCATTACCAATCCAAGCAAAATTTTACAAATATTTCGATAAAGAGCGCCATGTTTTTAATTATATGTCATAGATATTAAATATTATTTTCTATTTTGCTATACTATTTGTATTGACTATATGTCAGTTTCTTTCCCACTCAAGTGTTTCAGATCTCAATTTAGGTCAAAACTGTCGACCAAGGCCGTTCATCCTCATCAGGTGCTGTAGCCTTATAATTTTGTGTAAGCAAATGTAACTAATTAAGGAGCATGACACCCAGTGGATTTGTGTTTATGATTCAGTAGCGTCGTATAATTTTTTATACAACAAATACTTTATATCTTTGCGGTTGTCAAAAAATTCATTTATTTTTTTATGTTTTCGATATGCAATAATAGGTGGTTTACCTGTTGGCATTTGGGTTTTTTTTCGATTAAGTGCCAATTTTTTCTAATACATTTACCTAAATGTTTGAATATTGGATTAAATTTAGTAGCAAATACCAATGGTGGTGATTGTCTTTTTTTTAATAACATAATGTGTTAGATCTGTTTTTTGCTTTGCTTTCGACGTTAGCATGTCTATTTCTTTTTCTGTGTAACCTCTTTGCAAGAGCTTACGTTTGAAGTGTTCAATTTGTTTTGTCTGGTCATTTTGATTTTTTGTTGTCCTAATAATTCGTGTAATTTCTCCAATAATGAATCCTTTGAATACCGAAGTTGGATGAGCCGACGATCTTTCTAAGTATTGAAAGTTATCAGTCGGTTTACGATATAATTTAACATCCAGTATATGATCTGTTTCAAATCTTTTTCCCTTAAATACTGATACATCTATGAAATTTAATTGTCGAAATCTCATAAGTAAATTTGAGAAGCGAATGAATATTATTTGCGATCAAATAAAATTCTTGTATGTATTTTTCATCCAAACTGAATAAAATAAAACCATCGTCCCTCTAAATTGACATCATTATTATATTGTCCGAATTTAAATGGGTGCCAAACGTCCACAACCGCTCCCGTTTTTTTTTTTTTTTTTGCTCAAATCCCTTCCTCTAGCCCTACTGATAATTTTCTGATACATAAAATGCATTTGTATTTTATATATCTAGGGCATGCTGTGCCTCCCAGGTGCACAGGTTTGTCTGCACTCAGAGTAAATTTTGTGGTGTAAAGGCATCTATTTTAGCCAAAGGGTCCACATGAACCTTAATCACAATTGTAGTTTCTCCTTTGTACTTTAATAATATAGGTGGGGCTTTTAATTTTAAATAAAAAGAAAGAAACGAATGAACTTAAATCAAAAAAATTGATGGAAATAGATAATGCCTCTGAATAGAAAACATGCAGCACGTGTCCTAGAAGTAAAAAAGCGTGCACACATATCATGTCAATACCACAGGTATTTGGGGAATGGACCCCCCTTTTTTGGGCCCCACTGTAAAAAAAAAAGTCTTGTTTTTTTTCCATATTTACAATTTTCTACAATGTATAGACATATAACAAGTCTCAACAATCCATTACTAGTCGATTACAATACCTTTTTTACTATCCACACGAACCCCAAGTGGGGCCCAAAAAAAGGGGGGTCCATGCCCCAAATACCTGTGGTCAAACGGTACATGAGTGGGCAATGCACTGTCATGGTGCACCTATTCCACACATGTGATGATCAATATAATTAGTATTACACTTATAAACATTCAATACCTTTATCGATGTTATGCTGTAAATATTTTGAACTGTAACAGTTACTGTAGCCGTGGATTCCCGGTTATTCTTTTCAAAATGGAAGCGGAGTTAGCTAACTGTTATTTTCGTATAACATTTAAAAAAAACATTCATCTGTGAAAAAAGTAAATAAAGACATTGCATAATTGAAATTTATCAGTTCCAAATCAGAATTATGCACGAAGATATTTAATTCATTTGTTTTGATTTTAGGTTTATACGAAGCTAATGAAATATTGCGCATGCGCGCGTTGATTTGCCGCGAAAGTTAAATTTTCGAGAAAAGGGGTTGACAATCTACTAGTATATTAAAATGAGACTATTGTCAGATAAACTAAAGAAACAAAATTAAAGACATAATATTTTCTTGTAATGATGATAAAATGTATATATTATCCATACCCCTATAAATCCCCATACAAACCACAACTACAAAGATTGGATAGTTACCGTTGTGTTATCATCTCTGTAATATTAAGTCCAGGGGTCCAGAAAAAAAATGCACGCCGATTGATTTATATACAATATTACTTAGAAAAAGTAATTTACGTATACGCGTAGATATATTAATTATATAGTTTGCAAAAAGACGTCAATGTGACGTCTTTGATATGACGTTGAAATTATGTCACGGAAGGGACGTCATACTTATGTTAGGATCGTGACCATACCATAAAAAAGACGTAAATACAACGTCTTTTCCCGACGTCTTTTTGACGTCTGAAAAAAGACGTCTTTTTTACGTCGATTTTTGGTAATATGACGTCGCAACCATAATTCAACCTAAAAAAGACGTCATAGTGACGTCTTTTGCCTGCTGGGAAAGAACCACCAATGTTCTTCTTTTCAAGTTACATATATATTGATTCAAATTATTCAAACATTTGATTTTCACTACCTGTCTGGCTGTACATTTATCCTGTCCTCATTGGTTACAAATTGAATTGTAGCGTAGAAGGGTAACGAGAAGATACGACATTTATTTGACGAAAAGAAATTTGAGATTACTAAGAGTTCCACCTTACATGTAGCTGTACTCTACACTAGTAAACGAATTTTAGTCTAGAACTACATTTTGATCTTAACATCTACAAAGACTGAACCACAGAAATTTTGTAAGTCATGTTCAGTTTTCGGTCAATGAATTGACTGCGGTAAATTCAGTACTGTTCAGACAATACACACACGGTCAATTCAGCACGGTTCAATAGCTTTTAATTCAGTACGTTCTTGATCTGTACAGGTAAATAACAACTACTGGACTATCTGAATGTAGACTGCACAGATCTTAATTGACTACAAGCAAATGTTACGAACAGTACTGAATTTACCTTAGATGACAATCACTATTTGAAAAATACTTGATAGGAATTGTTAGGTTAAAGGATACGGCTGGATTTAATCTTCGCATTGATTAAGTATTTTTCATTATTTCATCAGGTTTCTTCATCAGATTGTTTCCAATTTTAATAAGTTTTGTCACCTGTAAATATCGATAATTTTGTTTCAATATGGCCGTTTTCCGTATGTATTTTCATTCCCTGTATTTGTTTATTTGCGCGATTGACACAGAGCATTGGTTCCGTTAGTATTGTTCATAAAACGAAGAAAATAGGACATCCTTGTCTCATTGATCAGCATATTGAAAAGAAATTAGTCAGATATCCATTTGTTTTAATACAAGTATTGACATTTTAAACATGATTTTTTTGTCCAGCTACACAAATATTACCGGTTTGAAACCCTTCGTTTCCTTTATAAACCATTCACATTCTACTCTGTCAGAAGATTTTGGATGTCTAGAAATATAGATAATCTTTCTACGTCCCTATTTTCTACATATTCAATAATATTCTTCAAAACTCTATCCATCACTATATATATATATAATTAACCTTTACAAATCCTTTTTGATCCTGGTGGAGAAACTAATTAAAACATACTTAAGATACAGGCAACAGTAGTATACCGCTGTTCAATGGTCATAAATCGATTTAACTGAAACAAATCCGGGTCACAAACCAAAACCGGGGAAACACATCAACTATAAGAGGAATACAACAGAACAACATAAACACTGAACTGCTACAAAACAAACGCCAAAACCCTAGATGCTCTGCCAACTCATTTGATATAATTTTATAAATTCGTTTTTATCATGATTTAAGGGCTCTAGTATTTTATAAATTCTCGTTCCACTCCTTTATGCTGAAGGATAAACGTACCCTGGTACTGTGAAATACTGAGTTCATTTTCGTCAAATAAATTCTTTCGTTTGTCAATCCGTTTTGAAATCCGTTTTGATAAGGTCTAAGTATATTTGATAAAATTCAGATATGATCTCATCCCTTCCAGGAGATTTATCTTTCTTCAGATTAAAACCGTCAATGTGTCGTTCTATATTTTCTTATTATCGTACCTCAGTTATTTGTAAAAACATCAGATAAGCTTTTCTTTGTAATTTTCGTTCCAACCCTAATTGCTGAACAATGGGAATAAAATCTAACCTACTCGGAAAGTATTGAATTAATATCCTTTCAAATGTAACCATGAACATATTTGTTTTGTTTGTAATTTCAATAGTAATGGTTTTAGTTTCTATTTCTCCATCTCCTACCAATCTCGCAAAGAACCAAACTCCTCTTTAGTACATTTGAATGAATCCCACCAAGTTTTGAAAATATTTCTAAAAACTTTCCCCACTTTCAACCAAATTAACAATTCCAGAGTCCTGTTTTCTGTTTTTATCCTTATTTGCGGCGAGTGTCTCCTGTTCCATGTGTCTAAGTACAAAGAAACTTTAATCATGCTCGTCATTTCCTTGTTAAAACGTCTACCCTCCAATATGTAATTCGTATATTCACCGTATTCTTGGCGTGATTGTTTCTCCGCCAAAATTCCACACTTCTTTATAATAGACATTGTCGATTGCAACATTTGCAAATCGTGAACTGTGGACAGTCTCAAGAAAGATGAGCGGGCGAGTAACAGTTATAAAAATATTTAATGTTTGACTTCGTTTGGCTAAAACACGGACTTTCAAATGTCCGCATGAGGTACAATTTGGCATGCGTACAATTTGATATTAGTACATTTATGCCCTCCTTTTCAGCGATTCAGGAACAACTTGTCCGTATATTATCATTGGAGTAGATATACAATGTATACGTATTACTGAGCTCGCATGGAGAATCTTTAATTTCATCATTAGTTATATTTTTCTACGCATTTTAACATTTTTTCCTAATTATCTGTAGCGATAACTTTAAAAAATAATTAAAGATACAATTCTGTTTCCAGACAAAAATCTACTACAGTTTTGTCAGATATTACCTCAAGAGGAGAATCAAGTGCAGGTAATCGAAAAAATATCCCAAAAAACGAACCAACAATGTTCCACTTTTCAAGGAACATATATATCATGTATATTGATTCAAATAATTTAAACATTTAATTTTGACTTGTCTGACTGTACATGTATCCTGTCCTCATTGGTTACAAATTGAATTGTAGCGTAGAAGGGTAACGTATTTAGTCATGCATTTTTAGGTCTTCATATTTTACATGTTTTACCTGAATGACAAGACACGACATTGTCTTAACGAAAAAGAAATTTGAGTTTATTAACAGTTCATACTTACCTGTACTTTACACTAGAAAACACATTTAAGTCTGAAACGGTCATTTTGATCTTAATATCATCTACAAAGACTTAACAACAGTGAATTATTAAGTCATGTTCAGTCTTTCAGTCAATTAATTGACTGCCGTAAATTCAGTATTGTTCAGTCAAGTCGCTTTCGGTCAATTCAGCACTGTTCAGTAGCTTTTCAGACAATTCAGTACGTTGCTGATCTGTACAAGTAAATAATAACTACTGAACCGTGTGAATATAGACTGAACAGACATTCATTGACTGCAAACAAATAGTCTGAACAGTACTGAATTAACCTCAGAAAATGACGTAAAGAGCTGTTCAGATCAAATGACCGTTTCAGAATAAAATTCATTAACTGGTATTAAGTCTCCATTAGTAGATGACAAATACTCTATAAAATTGAGAATGGAAATGGGAATATGTCAAAGAGACAACAACCCGACCAAAGAGCAGACAACAGTCGAAGGCCACCAATGGGTCTTCAACGCAGCGAGAAAATCTGGCACTTTCAATCACTATTGGACAAACCCATGGTTGCTAATGTTAGGTTAGAGTATAGGGCTTGATTTAATCTTCGCATTTGTTAACATACTTTTTGTTTTTAACATAAACAACATATTTTATTTTAAATCACTTGGAATACATCAACCCTTAGTAGTGAAGGGCAGCTGGCAGAGAGGTCCTGGCTTTTAATTTACATATCTCGTATGCCAGGGATTTTACAAATGATTACTATCAAATGTTTGCGCTTCGATATTGTCATTTGAGTAGATATATACGTATTACTGAGCTCGCACAGAGTAACTTGTATTATATCATTCGTTATATTTTCTCCACATCATACAAAGTAGCTGTTGTATTAGGAATTGAAACACCAGATGACAAAAGTGTGTTTAATTTTCAATTCATAAAGGGTAATAACACATGACTTTTCAGTGATTTGGACAGATTTTATGTCATTTCGTGAAATTACACTTTCCTACGATTCTCATATTTCTTCATGCGTAATACCTTTATAAAATTTATGACTAAATTTCAGTGATGGATTTTTTTTAGTAATTATGTAGAGATACCTAAAATGTAATTAGTATTTTCAGCTGTGGAAACTACGACAGTTTCATCATTTACTCCAAGTGAAGGTTCAAGTGCAGGTATGACTGAATAGGTAACATAAAAGAAACAACAGTGATCCTCTTTTCATTAAGTGACTTATATGATTTCGGATGCAATATATTATGTATTTAACAAACAAATTACGTGGTCTCATTATCCTGTCTTTTCTCCTTCAAGTTAAATTAGAATTGTGATGATCTTTTAATGAAAGCAGTGTTATGAAAAATTATGAAAATGAAAAAGCGCTCTATTGTCATACAGAGATGTGTATTCTAACATTGTCTAAAGAACGGTGAATTTCAGCTGTATTTTACCTATAATCCTTCAATGACCGTAAATTATTCTTTCATTGCTTTCAATCATCACAACTTGCTGTCTCAAGTTTCATAATTTCACTAATTAAATAATAAAGACATATATTATTGATTTTTGTATAAAAAAATATCTTTACAAAACGGTATATTGTAATAACTTTGAAGCTTTGCATTTGAAAAGTACTGGCTGTTTGCCTCGTGTGGAGATTGAATATTTAAATGAGTCACAATGAAAAAATAATTAAAACTGTTTGCATTGGACATTTTTTGTGTATAGTTGTGCTTACATAAAATATCAGTTCAAAATTATATAAATGGCATATTCGAGGTACGTTACGGTTCTCTCTAGTTGCTATTTGGCTGTTTTAACAACTACTATAGTCTATTGAAGAGTCATGTAAAATGTGAATCACTGGTTACAAGACTGAAATTGAAATTATGTGATACCTTGTATAAAAAAGAATGATGAAATTACTATAATATTTTTCGTGTTGACAGTAATAAGGTGAGATATAAATTTTATAGAATGCATTGTAAAACCTATGCTGAGGGAGAAATCTCTAATAATATCCTACCGAATCTATCGTAAAATGCATGCACATTAGCTCTCAGGTGGAATAATTGATTTCTTTCATCTAAAACAATATGGCAACTTTTGAAGTGGCAAAATTAAGAGATAACTGTGTTGTATTTGAAGCTTTGCGGACGTCCATCGGTAGTTTTACTGTCGCAAATTTAGTTTACTTGGCGACGCGTAGCGAGACAGGTAATCGGATATTTACGACAGTAAAACTACCTATGGACGTCCGCAAAGCTTCAAATACAGTTATCTCTATTCTAATGCAAAATAAACAAATCATTCATTTTAGTCATTATTTTAGTGTAAATTTTCATTAAACGAAAATTCCGCGAAATGATGTTATCTTCTTTGGCGCCTAAACTATGTGACGTCATATGTATGCTTCCGGCATCAAACGTAAACACCGGTCGTGTTTTGCTTCTTGTCCGCTTCAGAATGTAATAAAATTTGATAAAAGATTTCTAGGTGCAAAATATGAGGTTTTTTGCTTATTATTGGAGAAATAACATGTCTATACATTCCGGAATTCAAAATGTCGGTTTCCTTAGTTGCAGACAGGGAGGTAGAGAATTTTACGCTTATTGTCATCCAATCCGAAACATTGATACAAAATAATTGCATTAGAATAATCATTTGTCGTCTTTCGTGATGTATATTACATACATGCTGTTTTTCATGATCTTAAATCCCCACAAGTCAAAAGCCCGTTGAAATGTTTGATAACAAAAACACCCGGTTGCAAGTGTTTTTTTCAAACACCCACCTTACCTTACTGAAAAAGGAGAACACTGCCAACGATTAGAGATTTTTTCCAAACTTATAAATTTAACTTTACCAAACTAATAAAACATTTACTGTCAGCAAACACTTTGTTTTCACATACAGAGATATAGTACTTTAGTTAGATAATATTAATTAGACAGAACAGGAAACTATTCGTCATTAGAAGAGTAACAGTAACCTACTCGACTTGAAAGGAACTAGAACTAATAATATTTAACAGTGATAATCAGCCGCCTTCATATATTAAGAAGTTTATCGAGATGCCAATATTTTTATCCTAGACCCTTTTAACAATACAGCATGGATTATTTCCATATGCATTTCTCATCCTTGAGACAGGGTTGTCTTTTGATTGTCAAATGTAATGTTCGGTACAGTAATAGCGAGGTTTTAATTTAATAGCTTGTATATAAATAAATCATTTTACAGTAAGTGGTGAAAGTGTTACTTTATCAAGAGTACTGAGAAATTCAAGCTATTCAGAAACAGGTAAATGTATGTTTTCTTTAAAAAAAAGATATAGTCGACTTGTGAAATCAAGCCAGAAAACATCCTATTAATTGAGCAGTGTTATGTAACAAGGTTAAGAAATGCCAAACAAAATAAAAGGACTGAGAATTAAGGAACAAAGACATTAAGAAGAAAAAAAAACGCGTGTACGTAATGTCATCAATTCAGCACACAAACTACATCTAATAAAGCGCACATTTGATTAATCGTCTCCGTGAAGGGGAAAAAAGGCAGATACGGTTTGGCAAGTACCTCGACAGCGAGTGTAAACATGATATATCATTGTGCGTACAACCCGGAGTAAAGTACGCTTTCGTTTGGCGACTTTACAATGTACATATACACAAAAGAACTTAATATACAATATGCCCTAGATACAATAAATTATACTATTTACCCTATTTGTGACATTTTACCTATTGTTTTTGTTTGTTTTGTTCACACATCGTTGTCAATATAATGGAATTTGATGCGACTGTCATACAAGTGAGAGGTTAAACTAGCTTTTAAACCAGGTTCAATCCACCATTTTCTACATAAGAAAATGCCTGTACCAAGTCAGGATTATGACAGTTGTTATCCATTCGTTCGATGTGTTTGAGCTTTTGATTTTGCCATTTGATTAGGGACTTTCCGTTTTTGAATTTTCATTGGAGTTCAGTATTTTTGTGATTTTACTTTTTTATGCATTCATCTTAATTTATATCTAGAAGCTGACAGTGAGGTTGATAAAGATATAAACCTTATGACAAAGCTATGATTTTAATTTTCCATTGTAAACGTTTCATCTCGACGTAGATACATTCTAGCAGCGATCGCGTATAGAAAACATATCTTTAAACATTTTGAGGACATCATTATGATTTGATTAACTGGATTTTATGTGTTTTAGATGACCACGGATATGTTACACTTGTTGTAACTATAATGGGGTCCTTTTCCTGGTTGTGTTATGACCGAGTGCGATTTATCACATTTTTTTACTTGTAATAAGTAACAGAACGGATTATACTTGCGGATCAGAAATTGTCAAGCCTTCTAGAACAAATGAGTTTAATTCTGGTTTTTAAGAGGGTACATATTGCCAATCTGTTGTTTTGTGTTTTATTCTAATCTTGTCATGTATTTTTTTTTTCGTTTTTTTTTTTTTTTTTTTTTTGACAATGACATTTTCTGTTTAATGGACTTATTAATATGTATTCCCCTCGGTACCAGTTAACTATATCTTTCTTAACAGATAGCCTAATTTGGGATAAATGTAAATGCTGTATCGTGTTTTATTGGCCTTTGTGGAATCACTTTGTCGCATGTTGCATTTGTCGTAGTCACTATCCTTTTTCCTCGGTAATGACATCACCGAATTTTACTTATAACCGCATTTGTACTACATGTTGCTGCCGGTTTTTCCTGAGATTTAAAATTTTGTTATTGTCGATTTGGTATCTTCTGTCATTATTGGCATTATTGATCCCAAGTGTAATGAAGGGTTTCATTTTATTTTGCTTTAGTTTTCTGTATGGCATTTTGATATAATTTATTTTCAGTATTATACATTCCTCTTGTGTTAGGGAAATATGAAGATTTGTCCATCAAAGAACTCGCCTAAGGGAATTGTGATTTTCGAGGATCAACATATCACCATATTTCTTTATCCAAAGGAAATAAAAGTTTTATTCACTGCCTGTACTTTTCTTTTACTTTCTGAACATACAAAGTTGAGTTATATAAAAAATATTATCTGCTTGCTTTCATTACTAAACACGACACCGATCAAAATTTGTCTATGAGAAGTTTTTTTTCTGTTTTTTACGTCATAATATAATTAAGTATATTATCCGTATTTTAAAAAGCATTCAAAACATTATGTTCATTTAAAGCGAGTAACTTCGCACGAGATAATCCCAATGTTCAGAGGGATAATAAAGTTTTTTATATCACGTGGGATAGTTTAAACTAATCAGATATTGATTACCTTATAAATATTTACATATAAATTTACATTGGAGTTAAATTAATTGAACCTTTCATTAACGGTCTTGTCTTTGTCTTGTAGCCTGTGTGTTTTGTTTTATTTCAAGCATTCATATTCTGTCATATATAATAATTCGAGACTTTAGGAGTATATTCATAAATGGTTTGTAAATTTGATAATGTCTGATGGTTAGAAAACAAACATTTTCAAAACCGCTTTTGGGATTGGTTTCAGTAAACATTAAGCATTCCTATGGAAACCAACTGGGCTCCTCTTTTACCGACTTGTTCCATTATTTATATTAGACTGAATTCATACAGAAGCTTCGAATTCTCAGGAAGAATGAAACAAGATAATATTATCCTTTAATTTCCTGTTCCGCTATATGGATAATGTTCTATCACTAAATAATTTAAAGTTAGTTGACTATGTTGATCGCATTTATTCCATTGAACTTCAAATAAAGAACAGCACAAATACAGTTTAGTCGGCTTTATTTCTTGACTTACATTTGGAAATTGACATTATGGGTAGGCTGAGCACAAAACTTTACGACACAAGAGATAATTTCAGCTTCCCAATTGTAAACTTTCCATTTCTACGTAGCAACATCCCAGCAGCGCCTGCATATGGAGTAGGTATCTCCAAGTTTGTTCGATACTTCGAGCTTCAGTTTCCTGTCATCATTTCCTTGATATATTATTATTGCTTGCTTACGAGAAAGCTACTGGACCAAATATTTCAAGTGGTAAATAGAAGTCATCTCTTTGGAATGTTTACGGAGGCCATCACGAATTGGTTAACCGTTATGGAATATCTTGTTTCTCAGACGACGTCTTTTACCTGAAATTTGTCATTACCATATAAGAGAAATACCTCCGAATTTGACACATGAGTAGCAAGATTTGATTTCCTTTAAACAGCACTGTTCTATGTTGGGTTCGTCAACTTATGAGTTCGAATATCACTTTTCGCATCTTCCGCCTCACTTGTATTATGCCTTATACCCGATAAAGACCAATCATTCAAGTTAATCCATACCAAAACCATAGATATTTTTCACCAGTGAAGCAAAACTATTCATGTACGGTTTTGATCGTTCCTATGGAACTTTTGGACGACACACAGAAAAAAGATATTATATGTACATATTGTAATTGCATACCAATACCTATATCTATATTTCGTTCACAAGAATCAACGAAAACGCATTGATGTAGTAACTTATACCACATCACAAGACTAAACAATTTTGAGATTAGATTTTAAAGAGTTTAGAAAAGCATAACGAAAACATGTTCACTCATTCTCAATGTAAATTATACATGTTATATCTATAAATTGGATAATAAAACATTTCACCTTCCCGACAGGTAAAACAGTTCTGATGAATGGGTACTACATTTGTTCGTACTGGCATTGATCATGATTCTGATTGAATGAGAAAAAATCTTTACATTGTTCATAACGTTACAACAATAAAATATAGCATGTGATATTATTTTTGTTTCCATTTTCAGGTTTAGTCGTAGGCTTGGTTATTGGTGGTATATTACTGGCATGTGTGGTAATTTTATTGTTGTTCTCATTAGAAGGTAAGTTTGTACTTTAATGTTGTTAAAGTTCCTTCTACAAATGTTCGACGTAATATTTTAGATATTTGATAATTAATGATTCCAAAACTTTTTCAAATTAATATTTGATGCTATGTGATATATGCGTTTTCTTGTAAGAACAATATTTGCTGACTTTTATCACAAAGCCAACATTGACCATTAAAAGGAAAGTTATTAAATCTAAAACAAATTTGCCCTTTTCACATTTTATGGTGATGAATTAAACTTATGACTTATACTTGGATAGTTTATTCGAGGCAGAATACAAACATACTTCTATACATTATGTATATTAAAGGCATAAGTTTGAGAGCAGACCAAGAAAACAATGAAAACAATCTTGCAGAAAATGACTATATTGGGAGTCAAGATATAACTCTACCACAAACATCTAATCATTCCAGCCATATACAATATTTTGGTATGTATGAAAACAGTAGAAATAATAGTGTTTATTATCGTCATGATATTACAAATGGTAATATTCAAATCAACAATGGCAAGCATAGTTATAGAAATGTATGCACAGAAAAGCGCTTTGGACGCATGCAATGTATATATTTAGAATTTATTCAGAAACTAAGGTTTCAACTCCATCAGGCAAAGTTAACCTTAGATGGATTTAGCTATAAATTTATAAGTCCCGTTTGGTCATACAGTTCTTCAACTGCTTCGGTTCTTATACATCCTTTGTGTTCAATTATTCGACTTTGAGCGTTAAAAGTGAAGGTTAATCCGGAAAAGCGCTTTAGATGCATGAAATTTATAAAGTGTTTCATTTTTTGCAGACAAGCAAACGTCAATTGACGATGAATATGCGATCGTTGATCCTACTGCTGAGACAAGTTTTAATGAGATTAAAGATGACGGAAATCAAACAGCAGACAGTTATATGATATTAGATCCTAACGACACGGGTTTCAATCGAACAACATTCTCTAACACTCCTACAGGTTACGAATTTGCAAAGCCTGTTAACGATACGGGAAATAAAATTATTGATGATGATCAATATGCTATATCTGATGAAGGAGTCTACGACCATTCGGGAAGTAATCGTTACAAGGAACCAGAGGATACCATTTACAACCATGCCGTTGATACTATTTATGACTCCGGAAGTCACAAAAGAAATAACGAAGGAAAAGAAGACACATATGATCATTTCTTTGAACAAAAAACAGAAGATGATTATGATATCTCAACAACGACATGAAGTTATGTAATACGCAAATTGCATATAAATTTTACATTCATAGTTATTCGGATTTCATTTTCTTAAAACTTATTCTTAATGCATACATTCAAATACAAGCTTTTAATAAATTAAATGGTTATAATTGGAAATTATTAAATATACATGTATTTAAATGATTAATACCATTAGAATGAGGAGATATGGTTCGATTGCGAATGAGATAAATATCCAACAGAGACAAAACGGCAAGGATGTCAGCAACTTAATATCTACATCTGTGAACACAACAACATCATTGCAATATTACGAGCATAGCCACTGTTTTTCGGCAATATTTTAAATGTACCATAGAAAGGCTCGTGATAATTGCCGAAGAAAAAGGAAACAATAGTAACTATACATGTATATGATACAGATAAATGCCATACACATATTTGTCCATTTCGTTGACATGTTCATCTCCCTATTTATAAATACCATACAATGTGTTTCTGTGAAACCCTTAATAAAATTTAATACTTTGATCTAACGTTTTAATTATTCATTCAATATAATAAAGTATGTTCGTTATTGGCTTGAACTTAGCATTTTCTAATTAAATATTATTTATTTTTGTATCTTTATAAAGTAAAATAACAAAAAACTGAACTCCGAGGAAAATTCTAAACGGAAAGTCCCTAAGCAAATGGCAAAATCAAAAGCTCAAACACATCAAACGAATGGATAACAACTGTCAAATTCCTGACTTGGTACAGGCATTTTCTTATGTAGAAAATGGTGGATTAAACCTGGTTTTATAGCTAGCTAAACCTTTCATTTGTATGACAGTCGCATAAAATTCCATAATATTGACAACGAATTTGTGTGAACAAAACAAACACACATTATAGGTAAAATGTCAAAATAGGGTACAGTAGTCAACATTGTGTTATAATCTTAATCACTTCAAAACAAGCAAATATGTCAACAAAGACAAACAAAAAGCATATAGACAAAACACATTAGCAAAATCGAAAGACAAGATTACAAAATTTACCATAGCACAACAACACAATGTACAAGTACCGAGCCACGTCAAATGAATAATTATATCTTGTTAAATTGAGTTGAATAAAAGCCTTGTATAAACTTGATACTGTCATAGCTATCTTATTGAACTTCATTTTGTGTCTTTCCAGAATATGGATGCATATATATTTTATTATGTAAGACATTTTCAAGCAGATATGGGTGAATACCAAGACTTACATAAACTAAACCACCATTAACGTCACGTGCACACATTTCGTTAGTTTCAGGATTATCATTTTGTGTACCCAAAGGCTTCTGAAGTTGACAGCCTCATATCTATTTACAGTGATACTCATTATTTAACAACATATTGTCCTTTTTCTGAAAATGTGACTGAAAATTAAAACGGTTCAAATATGACTCAAAACTGCACTTATGTCTACTTTTGGCATATAAAGTATAACATACAGACAAAGACACACATGTACACAATTATTTTACCAAAAGAAAAATTATATCGGAAGTAAAGCTAAGATTTTAATTTCAGATACAAGTTTTAGCATTTTGGTTTTGGATAAAGAAAATAGGAGAGAAGATACAAAAGGAGAAATGAAACAAATATAAAAAAAGTATAACAGCATAACCAAATTTGTACATGTTTCTTGTCTAACTCTAAGACATAGTTTAATTTATAAATAATCGGTCCAGGTCATTTTTCATTCCTAGCTTTATGAAACTTTGAAAAAAGAGTATTTCTGGATATAGGATAACAATCTGTTACCGTTACAAAAAAGTACATTGATAATTGAAATAGCAAAGATACAACGCAGAAATCTCAGCTCTTTCTTGCACTTCGTTAAATTTGTAAGATTGTTTCCAAATTTGACTTTATTCGTATAAGACAAACGTGTTTTTTTTTTTTTGGATATATGCAAAACTTTGTATTATTTTTTGTACAATCCTCTAACTCAACTTTTTCCCTATTGGGTCATCGTGAGATATTGTCAACACTTGGCCTTCGTTATCCGTTACCTTCTGTATCTTTAACAAGTTTGAAAATAGAATACATGTATAAAATATAAATATTGTCTTTTATCTTGAAAGGAGGGATGCACATAACTGATCTAGAATGTAGAAATGTTCAAAATATCAAGATCTTCCTACTATCGATTGCATCCTAATTTTCAGACTCCTTACATAAATTATTGCCTTCAATTGAAAATGTTTACCAGTCTTTGCGTTGTTGGCTATTTCCCAAAAAGAAATAAGATCAAACACAACTTTAAACGGCCATTTAAACATCTTGTATCAAACATTTATAAACATGAACTACATAAAAAAACAATATTTCGCTATAAGCATTCAGTTTGGTTCGTTCAATTCGTCAAAATAAGATTTACAACATCGCTGATGTATTATTGTCTGAAATCAATAATTCAACCCCATTCGAATCCGAATTCATGCAACCTTGATTTGATCTTTATTGGAGATCGATTGCACATGTTTTCGGAATGCGTTCAGCACATTCATTCACTAAAAGAAAATAATGTCAACATCGAAAAGTCACCAAAGGAGACACCAGTAATTTTAACCATTCCGTTGACTGATCAAGCCCAAAAAATCATTCTTTTACAGGTAAAACGAAGATTAACAAATATTTTAATCATTTCAACATGACATCAAACAGATCTACAAAAGTCGTCATTAAACGAGTACACGTCCTTGTCTGTCTATTTATATTTATGCATTTATGATTATGTCGGGTTTTATTACCGCCTGCAGTCTTTGTTGGTCAACTCGATGACCATTTATATGGCGTCTAGTCTAAACTACGAACGAAATGCTGATGTTTTAAAACAAATCCATGCATTCTAAAATTTTCATTTTGACTTTTGTAATTTGGATATAAGTTTAGGTTTGTTATAAATCAAATCCGAGATTGTTGTCAAATCAATCGATGAATATGAATTTGACACCTATAATACCCTTAAAAATTGCAAAATTATCAGCATGATAAGATCTTATTAAGTAACAAAAAGGAGTTGTTGCCCTGAATTGACGACTTTGACCCATTTTATAATCGTAAATATTTTAATACATAGAGACAACCTCAAACAGGAAAAATTATTAGCAGGACAAGATCTACATATAGCAAGTCAAAAGGCCGAGTTCTAAAGACGATTTTGTACCAATTTGTCAACATTTTTAAATATTATCTTGAAAAGTATATTATATAGAGGAAATTTAAGACAGAAAAAGTGGACAGCGAGACATTCTTCTCAAGTTTTATGATTTAAATCGTAAACCGACTCCATACATAACTTACATCAAAATTGACATTGAGGGACATAATCACGAGTTAGTTGACTGTTATGGAATATCTGTTCCACAGATAACCACGGATATGTTTCAATCGTCGTAACCACAGTCCCGTCCTCCCTTTTCCTGAATGTGACCTACCGAATTAGACTTATCACCGGATTTGTACATACATGATCATGAACAACACGACGGGTACCACAAGTTGAGCAGGATCTGCTTACAATTTAGGAGCACCTGAAATCACCATCGGTATTTTGGTGGGGTTCGTGTTGCTTAGTCTCTAGTTGTCTATGTTGTGTTTTGTATACTGTTAAACTTGAGAATGGAAATGGGAATATGTCAAAGAGACAACAACCCGACCAAAGAGCAGACAACAGTCGAAGGCCACCAATGGGTCTTCAATGCAGCGAGAAAATCCCTCATCCGGAGGTGGCCCTAAAAAATTGTGTGCTAGTTCAGTGAAAATGGACGTCACACTAAACTCCAAAACATATAAATGAACTAAAATTAAAAGACATACAAGACTAACAAAGGCCAGAGGCTCCTGACTTGGGACAGACGCAAAATGCGGCGGGGTTAAACATGTTTTGTGAGATCTCAACCGTCCCTATACCTCTAGGGGAGGTTGTTTATCTTTGGTCCTTTATTTTGCCATGGCGTTGTCATTTTATTTTCGACTTGTTTCAATGTCCTTTTGGTATCTTTCGCCTCACTTGTAAATTATCTGTGTTTTGCTATAATATTTAAAACTATAATATAAGGAGAGGCATCTTAAACTGATCACTAAGACAAGATCTACAAATAATCCAGACGGTCGACCTCCTCTGTTGATTCGTTATATAAACTTTACCCTTTTAAGAACGATGTATACCCATTTATGTGTTTTGAAGAACCTATTGTAGACAAAGGAAAGCTGCATAAATAAACAACATCAAATTCGGTAGTTAATCCTTTATTAAAAATGGTAAAATAAAAAAGATACCGAACTCAAGGAAAATTCAAAACGGATGTTTAAGAAAAAGGAAAACTATGGGGTGAAATTATACAGCTTTTACACAACAGAGGAAGATTAATTTATTGAATAGTAATGAATACATCCGACAAGAGGTCCGAGTGGTCTAAGTAGTTTATCTACTGTACTGTTAGTCTGTTAACACTGCAGTTGTGAGTTCAAACCCGCACGTGTCTGCAGGTGCGATCGACTCAATCTTAATTGACCAGGGTTTTTCCTCTTGGAACTCCGGTTTCCTCTACCAATTAAAAACTGACCACAATGAAATATTCGAAAGTGCTGAAACAGCATTAAACACTCACAATCAATCAATCAAATTAGCCATTATGTTTATTTTTATTTGAACATTTGATTGTTCTAATCTAAACCACAAGGTATCTTTGTTTATGCATTCTAGAAACAAAACATACAAAATTTAAATATGAAAACAAATGTCCAAGGATACAATCGATATGACGGATTAAATGAAATTGGAAGTCAAGGACTTCTTTAAAACAGCTAACTCGCATTACGCTTTATTTAAACTCGCGAAATAGGCATTTAAGACATTGAAATAATTTCTAAGTGACAATTCCATTCTTTTATTTGCGTGGGTTATTATATAAATAACACATAGCTGAGAGGTGATAGAGCAGATTGTTACCCCGAGAAAACATTGTCAACTGAGACGAAGCCAAGGTTGACAATGTCTTTTCGAGGGTAACAATCTGCTCTATCACCCTCGCAGATATGTGTTATTTAATTTATTATACTGAATGTTCTGTAATTACTGTCTATTAAATTTCAAATTCAAAGTAATAAACTATGTCGTCTTGTATATAACAATCATAACAATCATCTGTATTTATTAAAGCGCACACTTGAGCAAGCGTCTCCGGTGAAGGTTAATAGTCAGAGTATTTGCCATGGGATAGAGTAGATTGTCTCCCTCATATTAACCAATCAAAATATGGCATTTTGACATGAAATATAATAAATTAAAGTATTGTGTATTTATATTGAAAAGAGTATAATGATAAGGTTTAATTGATTTATAAAATATTATACTTTTATTTCCTTATTAGGAGGAAGAGGAAAACAAAACATATCAAATAAAATTAATAAAGAAAAATAGACAACAGCATTTGATATATTATCGGCACAGGACAATCCGATCTTTTGACAAGTGCGACAACATATTATATATGATATATAAGAAATGTCAAAATGTCAAATAGCCACATGTAAAATATCAAATTACTAGTAGTTACTACTTTGTTGAGGTTTCGGTTTTGATCACTAATTCTGATTAGAGATAAATGTACTCTGAAAAAATTAAAATATATCGTAATGAAAGACAATTCATGACAAATTGTAGTTTTTCCGTAAATCAAATTACCTCTGTCAGTGTCGATCATTTTATTCAAAACAAATAATATATTCATTTAAAAGTTTGTTCTTCCTTGTACAACACAACGCTCTTCTATCCATATACGGTAATTTGAACATTGTGTGCATCTTCACATCTCTAACGTATTTACACATTCCAAAAGGGGATAGATTATTAACAATAACAATATACTTTATTTGAAACACTCAGACACATATTTACATGTGTAACAAGAGGCAAAATACATAGTCATAATTATGGTTACTACAAAACAATGTTAACATATAATCATATTAATTACTATATTTTAACTAATTTCTTAATAAACAGTGATAAGTTTTAAGAACTTTGATATTGCAAAATGAAAGCAGTCCTTTCATTTTCTCAACACATGGATAAATGCGGTAATATTCTGAAATATGTATTATATGCGAGTTATATTGTCTACCACAATAAATTAGAGAGTACAGTGTTGTTCAAATATAGTTAATCAATTAGCAAAAACAGATCAACATCTTTAGGAATCGAGAGAGCATCAAACGGTGCATGCCGGGTGCGTTGACATAGTAAGCGCCATATGTTCATTCATCATCCACCATGAGTAATCACACTCGGTCAATATGAAAAAGTAGTTTCAGATGCTGAGATTTGTAACTTATCATCACAACGTTACGATATTGGTAGCTTTGTTTGAAAAATAAAAGATTATTATTTCAAGTAATGTGAATAGTGGTGTATTCTTCACAACCGTAAATTTGATGGCTTTTTTTCTAATTGAATCGGGAATTTAATGAATTGCCTTCGGTTTATTATTCAACACAACGATTTGTTATTTATTATTGGCAACAGCACTTTGTTGTTCTATCCTATCAGGTTTGTTTTATACTTAGAAGACTGCTAGGCATAACATAGAAAACAGTTTTCGTATGTTGCTTGTGAGTAACAATATTTGTTCACCAAATCAAAGTTAAGTCATAGCACTCTCGGATAAGATTAAAAATCTATATAAATTTCATACCGATTTTAAATTGAAAATGACATCCTTATATAATCCAAACATAAGATTATATATTGAAATTACACGTAAACTGCTTCTACACTCATGTGATGTGTTACTTAATTATATTCTATTTTGAACAAAATCAATTAGCGTATTATCTTTTTTGGATTCATTTGTATAATAAAAGGTATTAAATATGCAATAACACACGTTTTCCTGAAACAATGTAAATGTACAGTAAAGATGTTATTATATATATATTCGTAGTACATTGTATATTTCATCTTGGTTTAGAAAACTCACGAGTCGAAGAAAGCCCGACAAAATCATTGTAAAAAAAGGCAAACCAACTACAACAACAAGCAACAGTCTACAAAACACTACATTAAAACTAAAGACTGAGCAATAACAACCCCACCTAAATAAAGGCGACACTAGTCTTCCAATGTTCAAATCGATAAGGAAGAGAAAATCAAGGTAACAAACAGAAATTGAAAAGGAGCGAGACCGGATGTAAGCATCTTAAGTTATGCATGCATCACCCGTTATGTGAATTCGCACTAAGTCAAAAATCACAATCTGGAATAAGACACAATTTGTAAAATTACAGATCAGATGACTATGTTGGTATCTAAAGATATAGGACTGCAAACTAATGTCGGTAGTGAGTTGTAAATAAAACCTGTCTTTTATGTGACTGTCGCATATTGCTCTTGGTAAGTTCAATTTTAGTGTTACGTTTCATTCAGTGATGTCGCAATCAGAAATGAGGACTTTAAAATGCCTACGACAATTGGACTAACATTCACAGTATCATAGATTGATGTGCGTAATTTGAGGGTTTGACACACGATGCCAAATGTTGAACAATCTATAATGACAGCACACAACTTTAATTTTGAACTTGTTTGATTTATTTTCAACTGGTTATCTCATAAATGTTAAAAGGGATATTCCGAATCAATAACTTCGAATGGGTCATTGAAAATTCTTAATGTCCTTTAGAGAAAAACAAAATAATAATTATAATAATATTAAATATGCAAAATTCTCTTACAAGTGATTCCAATAGCAATGTCTTTGATTTAATATTTGTTTTATCTGATTTTTTCATAAAAACTAGTGGATAATGTTTACGTGAGATATCAGGAATGTTCATTATTTCTAGATTACATTTGTGAGAGAAACACAAAATGGCAATAATGGACATTATGTATAATTTTCTACTTACACTTTTACATGTTTACTCTATTATTACATTATTTTGATTTTCTTTAAATGTACTTGCAAATTTCATGTGAATGAACATAGGTCTCTTTAACTTATCTCATTTACTATATACATGTAGTACGTAATAATGAATTTCACGACTGTAATCTTAAATTAAAAGAATGAGGACATATTTGAATAAATGACTGAAGATAGTTTACGACAAAAGTATGATGCTAACAATGACCTAACTGACTGTAAACTTCCTTGTTTAATAAAATGTAGATAAAACATTATCTGTTATTTGTTGATGATGTGGTTGACATCAGAATTATTCATACTTTCAGTGATTCAAATGCATGCATCATCTGGTATGTGCTCCTTTAAATAGTCTTGATTTTGTGTATCATTATCAACAGAAAACATTTAATACTCATATCCATGTACAAAATGTATTACATTTAAATCCAATTTCATAAGAATATGAGTGTAACATTTAGATGTATTGTCATGTCATCCAATTTTAATCATTTTGTCGTTTTCAAACTTAAAAATCAATTCATTTTATCACCAAACAAAAACAAAATTGTTTTATTTTGGCCTCTAACGGGTGTGTCTGAATCTCTTTTCCGATGTATTATCCTTTTTATGTATATTTGACAGAAACATTGGTATATGAAAAGAAACCCTAATACATGTAACACTTTATGGAATGGTGATCACAGTTCTTGAAAGCAATATCAAAATACTTAATATAAAAGTCGTATTATTGTACAGGACAGAGCGTAACGGAAAGTAAGCATGCAATATGCAATAAAACAGTTCTCAAACTTTGCCTTTGCGATATAAAACATATACTCGGTACAATATTCACCATTCTGATATTAAGACCTATAAAGCGTCAACAAGTATAATCACAGTATATCTACTTTAGCGGTAACGCATTAATACATACAATTGGCTGTTCCGCATTACGCCCACCATATCTATAAGACCAGGTATACTTAATTTGCGACAGTAAAATCCACGTTTTACGTAGGCCAACCTTTAAATGCAATACTGTAATCTCTATTATAATGTGAAATAAACAAATTAGTCCATTTCAGGTATTATTTCGGTGTAAAATTTCATAAAACGAAAATTCTGCGAAATGATGTAATCGTCTTTGGCAACTTAAAAATTGACGTCATATGTATGCTGTCGGCGTTAAATGCAAACACCGGGCGTTTTCACAATTCTTGTATGCCTCAAAATGTAAAAGAATTACATAAAAAGGACATGTTTAGGTAAACAATGTCAATTGTTTTTTATTTATTATTGAATATTATTAATATAATATTATTGATATTATTTTGAGGGATAAAACGGAACAGCCAAAACATTCAAACACCGGGCGTTTTCAGACTTCTATTAGGCCTCAGAATTTATTATTGAATAATATAATATCATTTTGAGGAGATTAAACGGAACAGTCAAAACAGTATGGTGAGTATAAGGCTTACACGGTTAACAAAATTATCGTATTTTTCCTATTAGAATCGAAATAATTTATGCAATAATCCTATTTTATTGAAATATATATATGTATCTAGGGTAATACCACCAAATCATAGTACGTCACATCCGGTTGCATACGAAAAAGGGTCGAAAAAAATATTCCCTTGAATTTGACAGTTCTAGGAAATTAATCCTATATTTCATCATTAAAAAATTCTGACTCATAAACATCATGAACATATATCTTGGGTGTTTCAAAGCACCACTATTTTTTATTTGGTGTTTCTATAGAATATTTTGGAAACTTGAGGTTACATGGTTACTAAAGCTTGTACACAGGAAAAAGGGTGAAATTTGATTGGTTAACTTCCAGTGATGGTTATTTTCTTATATGCAATGAAATGTTATGTGAACTTTACTCATGCCAAGTATTTCTTTATTTGAAACAAATATAAATTCTACACATTTTTTGAAAAGTGCAAATTTAACAAAGACTAATAGGGAAAATCAATGATGGTATTACACCTATTATGAAGAGCTGCACATGCACCTTTGACCTTGTTTGTACTCTCATTTGTTAAAATTTCATGCTATTTATTGATATATTACAAAACTGACTTTTCTCCTTATTTCTTATATTTTGCTGTAATATTAACAAATCCTTCAGTCCAGCAGGTTCGTGTTCATGTTGTCCCTACATACACTCTTCTTTCAAATCTCGTGGAAATGTTTGTAAAATCTGCTTTTATCGTATTAGGAATGCAGTACGTGAACCTGATTGGCTGTTTGCATCAAAACATTAGAGCAATAACGTATTAAGATATATGAAGATTTCACCTTATTCCTAATTTGAGATGTAGAAAACTAACACCCATTCTTTTGGACTGCTATTTAATGCCCAAAAGACAATGGGAGATTTGAAAGTGTATAAATATTGTTAAAGATAGAAATAAGAAGATACGGCCTTCAATACGGAGCCTTGGCTCACATTGAACAACAAGCTATCAAGGGCCCCAAAATGACTAGTGTTAAACAATTCAAACAGGAAAACCAACGGTCTAATCTATATAAAAGCGAGAAACGAGAAACACTTATGCACCACATTAACAAACGACAACCACTGAACAACAGGCTCCTGACTTAGGACAGGTGCATACAAATGCAGCAGGTTTAAACGTTTAATCAGGCGCCAACCTTCGCCCTAACTTGAAACAGTAGTGTAACATTACAACATAAAAGACAATCTATAAAATATCAATTGAAATGGCTTAACTCGATCAAAAGACATAAACAAAACAAGTAAACATACACTGAACGAATAAATTTGATCTATGACACAATATGAATACAATATTAATAAAAAGATGTAAAACAATGTTAAAAGACAACTATAACCTGGGACAAAATGACGTTAGATATAATAACGTACACAGGTAAATTTAAATATAATAATTTTGTTGTTAGGAGTACGGAAATATATTTTACAAAATAAATAAATTTGTTGTTCACAGTACGAGTACAGAAGTGAAATTGTATCGTCATACTTATTACTTATCAAGCGTGGTACATATTTATAATAGTGAGACTAGATATAACACGAAATAAGTAAACATTGAATAACAAAATGCATTACAAATTGTGTCAACAGGTCAAATTAAAACGAAAGTACGATTTGAGAGTACTCGCAGTTTACTGAAAGCTAGCTAAAAGCCAAAAACAGTTAATAATAAAAATTCATGCATCGGAGACTAAAATCAATTAAAACACATCCCAGGAATGAGCTTATTTCCGAAAGATGGGGGACAATAAGAATCAATCTATGTGGCAATCAAAACCTAACGGCCTGATTTATTTACAAAATAATGAACGAAAAACAATGTGTAAACCCAATCCTCTGCAATGTGTTTGTTGTCATCTATAGCTAACAAAGCAATCGAATTAATTTCCTCAGTTAAATGATGTGAAGATGACTTCTTATTTAATTCATTGGTTTATATATTTCCCGTTGTGTTTCCAATAAAAATTATACTCTTTAAAGGTAATATCTTTCTTAATAACATTCCTGTTAGCATTCTTTGCATTCTTCGTACTTTCATCATCTACTTTGTATGCATACACTTAAGCTCTAAGACCTGCAAGCTCGTTCATTATTTAACATTAGATTCATCCTTAAGCATAAACACATGTTGCAGTTCATCATGAAAAGTGTTTTGATAGATTTGTCCTGAATATGTGAGGCTATAGCCCTGTATAAATCCTACATATTAAATATTCATTGATCTTCCTCGTTTAATCTTCAGATGATAAAATGACCACAGTCTTCCGCAAATTTAAATTATTTCAAATCTGTCATTTTATTCTCAAATATTAACATTGTAGTCCTTTTGTTTAAATCTTGATATTTCTAAGTATATCATTTCATAAATGCACGAGCCATATATTTATATTTCATATCAGTTGTTTGCAATATTTCGATCTTTCAGATCTGAAGCAACTGCATGTGGACACATTAAAATTTTATTATTTATCTTTAAATTTTATTTTCAAATGATTCAAATTTTTGCTTCATTTTAAAAATCTTGCACGAATGACTATAAGTTATTTTATTTACTTAATATATGTATTTGTCATTAATTTAATTTAATTGTGATAATTTCTTGGAGGCATGTTATCTAACTGAAATCAAGAACGTTTGGAATGGATTGACGATAGATATACCGGGGTTGTATTTTGTTTGTGTGACTTACCTTACAAGGAGGCAAACACTTTAAAACTTTGAAGTCTAAATAGAATTAGTACCAGTTTGATTTTGTATAACGGGGACATGGTTATATGTGTTTTAGTTTGACAGACCTTAATCATATCGTGAATTAACTTAAATGACAGCAAGGGAATCTATTTGACTTGCATTTAAATAAGTTGAAGTGGATTGAATTACATTGAAAGTTTTATATTTTGTCAATCTTATTTAATATCTACTACACTTTTCTGAATAAGGTAAGACCTATTTGGCCGATCAACCTTAATTCTGGTTATTAGTTTGTATTATAGCATGTGCCAAAAATCTTTCAACATGTCATAAAACAAACAAAAGACCAGCTCAAACGACAGATGAAAAAAAATTTTTAAATTAAAATTAAAAGAAAATCAGAATAAAACGAATGTTTTCAAAGAGAAGTGGAGGAACTTTTAATCAGGACACAGGCAAAATGTCTTTCGACGAAAAGTGGAAAGAACTTATAAACAAAAATTGTATGAATTGTTGTTGATATTTTACCTACATTTGTCTCATTAGCTAAATGAATTGAACATCAAGCGCGGATAAGCGCAGTAAAATGACTAAGTCGTTATTACTGAAACAAACTAATCAAATTTATTAAATTTCGTTACATTAATGTTGCAGGTTTTCTAGAAAATATCTTTGTAAGCAACTCGAGAATAATCAGCTGTGCCGGCAACACAACAATCGCAATAGTCGATTTAAATATGGAGCAATATCCAACACCATGCTCAGAATACCAGCATTGTAATCTGACAGAAGAACAGAAGATTCTCATTAGAATGAGTTGTAATAAAGAAACTTCATGTACTATCTCAAAGATTATTCCAAATACATGCCTGTTCAATAATTATGGACAAATATCTATTTCATATTCATGCACAGGTAAATATAAAATTTTATTATTTTAGTATGTTGAGGTTGATTGATTTTACAAAACAATGAAGAAAACAGAAAAGAAATGAAAGATTTTACAAAACAATGACATAAAAGGACAGCGAAAAAAATGAAAAGAGACAGTCAACGTCGAGTAACAACCAGCAAAAAATAACTATTTGCTCGTTTACAACAATTTGTTTAAAAACTTGTAAAACTATGCCGATATGTTTTAAATTTACAGTACTTAATTAAGATAAGCTACAATATCTGAACCGGTATGTGACGCTTTTGATAGAACATTTAGCTTGTTTTGCCAGGGCAAACAAACAAACAAGACGAATATAGTTTCCTTTTATAAATTCTTTAGCTGTATGAAGCTGCTTGAAGAATTTAGGGCAACATTTTATCATTCCATGCATAAAATTTCTTGAGCATAGCACAAACACTCTAATACAAATAAGTAGATGTGGTATGAGTGCCAATGTGACAACACTCCATCCAAGTCACAATGTGTAAAAAGTAAACAATTATAGGTCAAAGTACGGCCTTCAACACGGAGCCTAATCTATATAAAAACGAGAAACGAGAAACGCTTAAGAACCACATCAACAAACGACAACCACTGAAACAGGTTCCTGACTTAGGACAGGTGCAAACAAATTCAGCGGGTTTAAACGTTTTAACAGGCGCCAACCTTCACCCTAACCTGAAATAGTAGTGTAGCATTACAACATAAAAGACACACTATAAAATATCAATTGAAATGGCTTAACTCAATCAAAAGACATATTAATAAAAACAAGTAAACATACACTGAACGAATAAATTTGACTTATGACACAATGTCAAAAGACAACTATAACCTTTGACAAAATGGCGTAAAATAAAATAACGTTCACAGGTAAATTTAAATATAATAATTTTGTTGTTGGGAGTACGGAGATAGATTTTACAAAATAAATAAATTTGTTGTTCATAGTACGAGAATAGCAGTGAAAATTCATTGTCATTCTTAATACTTATCAAAGGTGGTACATATCAAAAATGGTGGGACGAGATATAACACAAAATAAGTAAACATTGAATAACAAAATGCATTACAAATTGTGTAACAGGTCAAATTAACACGAAATTACGATTTGAGAGTACTCGCAGTTACTGAAAGCTAGTTAAAAGCCAGAAACAATTGATAACAATAAATCATGCATCAGAGACTAAAATCAACTAAAACACATCCCAGGGATTTAGTATTTTAACGCCATGGACAGTCAAAGAAGACATCACTTGTGCATACCAAAATAAAAGTATCGACAAGCAGTAGAATAGTCTGGATTTAACCTTATAATAAATATGTATAATGTTACATAAGTCTAGCTACAAGTTTGACAAAACAAGGTGAACAAGTTCAAGTATGTTTTAATTGTTTCAATTATTTTAAACTATTGGATAACAATTCGCTTTCAGTAGTCAGTGAGGTTCAATTTTGTCAAAATAAGCTTTAAAAATCAGTGTTACTTTATACATGTTATAATTGGTTAGCAAGTCCGGTCAAATGTACATAGTACAAGTTTATCAAAATTTGAAGCACAAGTGTCCACCATGTTTTGAGCGTTAATACAGTACGTTTCGTGTAAAAGTAAAAAGAGTACACGACCAGTGCCAGCTTAAATTCAATCAAGGTTTTAGTAGGTTTCAATTGTATTCTTAGTTTTCGGTATATTAACATGACTGGTTTCTTTTCACAGTATATTGAAATGCAAGGGTGCATTAAAAGATCAAAATTTACAAAGTCAAAAATATGTTTAAAGAGTCAAAAATGGAAAAATGGAATGTTATATACATGTATATATATTTATTCTCTTGTTTAACTACATGTAATTTTTAATATATTAAAGGAATTGTTGACGGTAGCTGTACTTTCGAAAATGATCAGTGTGGTTGGTCAGTCAGTAGTATTGGAAATTACCAGTGGAAATATCGACGCGGAAAAACTCCAGAATCTTCTACAGGACCAGACAGAGATCACACAACTGCGTCTGGTAAAGTAACAATGAATGCAGACATGGATTTAAAAGGCCCACTTCCCAAAAAGCAAACATAAAAAAAGTATAATCGAACTCCCTTATTGCAGACGAGCACGCTATCACGATTTCACCGAAGAAGTTTATATTTACTGAAGACTAAGACATATCTTTAAGGGTCGATAAAACATGAATTGACTGATATGAAAAGACAACAATTGTTTTATTTTATCATTATTTTTTTCTGTCATTTTGTTCTATTTTCAAGAAAAATCAAAGAGCATGATCAATAATATCAGGGCATGCAGGTGATAAGGATGTAAAAACTTTCAACAACACATACATCTTGTTTATGTTATTCTAAGACAGTCATGGTTAAAAAACTAGGAATAGACATTGGATGAGACACTACCGGGGTCCTACTGGGCAGGTATATCTTGCATAATTTGCATGTACCGGTTATGTCCATACTTATGTTCATATTTTCCTTATAATGTGAAACAATGAGATTTACTCCAATAACTTGGTGTTCATGCTGTATATGGAAAGTTATAATTTTCGGTACTTTTTTTCTAAATAATATTTCTCAATGGTGATTTAATTTAACCAAAACCATTTTGTATAATCAGAAACATATTAATGATTCAGAAGAAAGTGATTTACGAATCTAAAAGATAATTTGTGTGAATTAAGAACGCGATTCTAAACGAGATTTTAACCTAAATTATTCATTTTGCGTACATAATCTTCTTGTTTTGTATATTTTAATATAAAATTCAAATTTCCTGAAGTCATAAAAATCAAACTTTATTTTACCGCATGATATAATTGGACATTCAATAACAGGTGCCATGATTTTACATCGACGTTTTCTCATTATGGCGTTTACCGCCATAAGCCTGGAAATGTCACGGCGGGTCACATATGTATTTGTCATTAATTCATTTTAATTGTGAATATTCGTTGGAGGTATATAACTTAACTAAAACCGATAACGTTTGGAATGGATTGACGATGATAGATATACCGGCTTTGTATTTCTGCTTGTCTGACTTACCTTACAAGGAGACAAACACTTTAAAACTTTGAAGTTTAAAGGAATTAATACCAGTTTGATTGTGTATAAAGGGGCGTGGTTACATGTGTTATTAGTTTGACAAACCTTTACCATATCTTAAATTAACTTAAATGACCGCAAGGGAATCTATTTGACTTGCATGTAAATACCTATTTGGCCGAACAATCTTATGGTTATTAGTGTGTATTATAGCAATTGCAAAAATTCTTTTGATATGTCATAAAACAAACAAAAGACCATATCAAACGACAGAAGAACAAGACTTAAAACTTTAAAAAAATATTTCATCATTATTTTTCTCTCTCATTTTCTATTTTCAAGAAATAATCAAAAGGATACGATCGAGAAAACTTTCGTTAGCATTTTTTTTTTTCGTTCTCATAGAATATCAAATTACGTTTGTTTATATGAAAATGCGGTGAAATATCATGCAGACTTAACTGTTTTATCTTTTATTTCAATGCGATAAATGCGTTCAACATAGCCACCAAAGTTTGAATTATTTAGTGAGAAGACATCATCTTTATAGTGGAACACGAAGTTAACGGATAATGCTACCTTCTTTTCGATCTTTCTAAAAGCTCCTGTATGAAGTCAGCCTTAAAGACATGGCAACATGAACCTAACCAAAAACTAGGGATGATCTCAGGTGGAAGGAAAAGTAGATCCTGCTCCACTAGTGGCACCCGTCGTGTTAATCACGGTGAGAACAATTCAGCGATGAGTCTGATCTAATCAAAATCTAAGAAACAATTTACGATGTTATAGTTCAGTCAGGAACATCTCCGCAACATCTGTAGCAGAGATATTTCATAACGGCCACATTACTCGTGATAACGCCCTTAAAACAAATCTTTTAACATTCAGAAAAGTATCACGAAACAGACCATACACGATTTTGGTAGTTTACACAGTGCAATCTGAAATATTCAAACGATACGTTATAGTTCAGTCAGGAACATCTCCGCAACATCTGTAGCAGATATATTTCATAACTGCCACATTACTCGTGATAACGCCTTTAAAACAAATCTTTTAACATTCAGGAAAGTATAATGAAAAAGACCATACATGATTTTGGTAGTTTAAACAGTGCAATCAGAAATATATTCAAACGATACAGAATAAACTTGTCATATCATGTTAAGATTATATCGTGAGCGCACTAAGCAATTTTGAATTTTCTTATACTATGTTTAATTTTACATTTATGCCGCTTTGGTATCATCCTTCTTTTACGCACATATTGTTTTAGGAGATGGTTACTATGCTTACACGAAGTCTGAATGGGGCTCTCAACCAAAAGAGGAAAGTGATCTGTTTTCTGGTTGGATAGGACCGAATCCAAAGCAGTGTTTGACATTTTGGTATCATATGTATGGGGAACAAATCAACACATTGAAAGTATTTCAAATGGATAGTGAAAGTACTATTGAACTGTGGAATAAATCAGCTAATCAAGGAAACAAATGGTATTTTCAGTCGCTGTCATTGAATGACATAGGGCCATATCGAATAAAGTTTAAAGCCATTCGTGGTAACGGAAGTAAAATTGAAATCGCTATTGACGACATCTCCATTACCAACACCGATTGCAAGAAAGGTATGACACGTACTTTAAATACAAACGTTTTTTTGTTATAATCTTTGTTTATAATTTTAGACTGTTATGCAAAGGGACATGCTTTGCAATGCCAGTGGAAAGAGCATGGTGTATTGTGTTGGATCTCACAACAATTTAATTCCTAAATGCATTACATATTCATAATAAAAAGTAGTTGTAAAAAAGATGTTTACCCAATGAAAATTCGTAACAGCTCAAGTACACATCAACTTAATTCTTCCATTAAGTTTGAAATGACAGGGAACGTAGTCTGTGACAACTCTAAAACAGACCGGTAAAAAATTAAGAAATACAACGGTTTTCAGATATTTTCAACTATATTACAGTGTTGGTCGCTCGCTTGTATGAACAGACTATCAAAATGCTTGACTGTGGTATGACAATATGGTCAACCTTAACACTCGCTTGCCGGCAGTTGAGCGGAGCGTTTGAGTATACTGCAATGTCAGTTTAGAACTTCTCGTCCTTCGTATCGATATCATTAATTTGTAGAACTATTCTACATAACCGATTGATTCGTTGTTGTTCGATCAACGCACAATGGCAAACATTTCATTTATATTCAGGACGACAACAAAATACCAAACAATGCAATATCTAAGTTCTACACAGGGGGTCCACCAAGAATCAGAGCAATATGTTTTACTAACTCTGGGAAACGAGGGCAAGTTTATAGGAAAAAATTGCCTTGCTACGGGTTGTTGTTCAAGTAGAGAGTGTCGCACTATCTCTTTCCGAGTCATTATATTTGATGTTTGATGTTTAATTTAATGTAAATTCAAAACGTGAAGTCCATTAAAACTGAAAAAATCAAACGTTATCAACCAGCGGATAAAGCTTTATCAGTGTTTTTTAATCTCTAGTTCAGGATTGTATATTAATGGGACCCAATCAGAAAAGCTTGGATTTGGATTTTAATGGAAAGAACATCTTTAGTTTACATGTATGTCAAAATAAATGATCTAGCCTCACTAGTCGCATTATTCGCATTAATAAAAACCTCGCAAAAATTTCTGAACTTAAAGTACCATTTTATGGAGGAAAGTACTGTGGATTATTTCTTTTAGACGGGTTTTTAATTTTCCATGTGGTAGAGTGGGGTAAAGGGTGAAAAAAATCGAAGGTTTTGATAGATATAATTTCAGACAATGAACGAGATTTTAAATTTTTCAGAGTTCGTTTGAGTTCTTAGGAATCCATATATGGTAAATGCCACTACGCGAGTTAACAGTGTCACAGTATTTCTGTAATCCCTCTTTGTCTAAGGAAAAATGTTGGCTAATTTAACGGACAATTCCTTGGTAGAACATGCAGATGACCTGGCAATAAACCGTTGTTTTTACGGAGCTTTGTGAAGTTTTGTGAAGTTAAGTTGACAACTAGCATCATTGAAGACATTTGAGTTGTTGTAATAAATTTTCGAAGTCATTTTAGATTAAGAAATGTTACTCTCTCATGCATAGCTCTTATTCTTTTTCTAGAAATGGCTTTACGTTTTGTCCTTTTCTAAATGCCAGTTCTTAAACGTTTGTATGAGGTTTTTAGACTTTCATATGTTTTGACCTCTAGCGTCACTGAAGAGACATTAATTGTCGAAATTTCCATCTAGGGCAATAACATTGGTATCGTTAATGATATAACTACCCTATGATCATAGTTCTTTATAGTTTCTAGCCTTGATTGCAACTTTGAAAAAGAAACTTGCAAATGGAATGTAGAGCAGGAATCTGAATATATGTGGACTGTTATTTCTGGCGGAACTCATCCTAATGATACCGGACCGGTGGTTGATCATACATACGGATTTTGTAAGTTGTTTATTACATCCTGTTTACTTATATCATATAATAATTAAAATAAAATATTATGCTTCCGGAGCTTTCAATATTTAGCTGAACAGAAACGCTCAAATTCAAAAAATTAGAAGCCTAGAATAAATTCTTTAATAGTCGACATGCAGTTTTACCTTAAGGGACATAAATGAAAAGGTAAGTCCACTTAAAGTAACCTTTACCTTCTTATGTCAGTTGTGTTGTATGTCTGTGATGTATGTTTACACAGTTTTGACTGCTGGACCCAATTATTGTCACGTCAACTAATTGTGTCTGTTTGGGTTGCTCACCCAATTGTGTTAATATAACGGAGCTAGAAACAACTAGCATACAAGTTTGAAGTTTAGCTAGCATAAAAACAACTTAAACGCACCATTTTCTTTACAAATGCCTCTACCATCAGGAAAATGACAATTGTTTTGTATTCGTTAGTTGATTAAGTCTGTTGTATTCGTTAGTTGATTAAGTCTGTTGTATTCGTTAGTTGATTAAGTCTGTTGTATTCGTTAGTTGATTAAGTCTGTTGTATTCGTTAGTTCATTAAGTCTGTTGTATTCGTTAGTTGATTAAGTCTGTTGTATTCGTTAGTTGATTAAGTCTGTTGTATTCGTTAGTTGATTAAGTCTGTTGTATTCGTTAGTTGATTAAGTCTGTTGTATTCGTTAGTTGATTAAGTCTGTTGTATTCGTTAGTTGATTAAGTCTGTTGTATTCGTTAGTTGATTAAGTCTGTTGTATTCGTTAGTTGATTAAGTCTGGCGTTTGATTTTGTCAGGTTTTATAAACTTTCCCCTTTTTTAATTTACCTTTGAGTTCAGTATTTTTTGTTAATACATGTACTTATTAGCTATTACCGTAGTTTTTGAAATGTTGTAACTGTCCTCCAGCAGCAAAATTACGGAGTAAATTATTTCAGTACCAAGGTGCTGACTTCTGAGGTTTTAATACCCTCGAAGACTATTACCACCATCGACCGAATGCTGGAAAATGAAAAAAAAAATCATTTAGATTTAGTGGGTTGAAATTCTTTTTCTCGATTCTTGATTGCACAATTCCTCATTTGCGCTTCATAATTTTGTTATAATTTCTAAATTATCAACTCAAAATTTAAGAAAGTCGTGATATAAATCAAATCGATTGACTACAGAACTCTTCATAAATTAGGTGACAATTTCCAAATATTTGACTCTGTCTTAAGAAACAACAATATTCATTTTGACGTCCTTCTTGTTACGTTTAAAAGCAAAGGCCATATTGCAGATATGACGCAGATCATAAAACAAGGGTACTTCGTGATTTATCCGATACCGCGGTCTTCTTTAATATCCTGTCGGGTGTAAAAAGTACATCACATAGAAAAATGGAAATGAAATATATATTAAATTGAATTAAATTAAAGTTAATGTCTCTTAACTGTTAAAGTTATATGAAACTTCAAATTAACAAAATAGCTCAAATTGCTTTTCAATACTTGAAAGGCTAAGTTTCAGTTTAAAACACCTGAAGATATACTTTTTTCTTAGAATAAAATCCTTTATTTTATCAGAATCCTCAGAAATGTACTTCTATTGAATTATTGTCGTCTTGTATTTTAATTTGCCGACATCTTTTCCGTATGAAGTGACCTTAACAACGAAAAAGTAAATAAACGTGGAAGAAAGATAGCACTAACTGATTCTGAAAAATAAATTAATACACCAAATAATTTAACAACTAGAATGCTAGAGTTTTATTAACAGATCGGATCGCATGGCAAATTCACAAAAACAAGTAAATATCGATCTATCATCTCATTTATAATACACGTGCTCCGTGATGCTGTGTTGATTGTTTATCGAGGTCACGATCGGTAAACGTCGGTACTATAACCTGAAAGTTAATTAGTAAACAACTTTTTGATCCAGAACCAAATAACGAAATATTTTTTATCGATTATACGTAATGGTTTTGTTATAAATGTAAAATACATGCACAATGGACTTAGTTTAGTATATATGCATGCATAGGTTCAGGTGTAGTACCACCAAATCATAGTACGTCACATCCGGTTGCATACGAAAAGGATCGAAAAAATATTCCTTGAATTTGACAGTTGAAGGAAATAATTCCTACATTTCATTGCAGTAAAAATTCTGAGTCATAAACAAATATCTTGGGTGTTTCAAAGCACCATTATTTTTTATTTGGTGTTTCTATAGAATGTTTTGGAAACTTGAGGTTACCTGCATATGGTTACTAAAGCTTTTACACAGGAAAAAAGGGTGAACATTTGATTGGTTAGCTTCCAATGATGGTTATTTTCTTATATGCAATGAAATGTTATGTGAGATTTTGTCTATAGTACTGGACAGGATAAAACTTTACTCATGCCAAGTATTTTTTATCTTAAACAAAGAAAAATTCTGCAAAATGTTTTGATAAGTGCAAATTTAAAAAAAACTAATAGGGAAAATCAATGGTGGTATTACACCTAATATGGGAAGCTGCACATGCACCTTTGACCTTGTGTGTACTCTCATTTGTTAAAATGTCACGCTATTTAAGTGAAATATTACAAAATGAAATATTCTGAGTGGATTGAGTCTCAAAACACATTTTATGAGAAAATTGCCGTGAAATAGGACTCTACCATGAATATTAGTAGACAGCAAGCCACACTCAGTGTTTTGGGGAGCTTTTTCTGACTTTTCTCCTTATTTCTTATATTTTGCTATAATAGAAAACTTTTCCTAAATTATACTTTAATAAATATATAGTTATTAGTAAATGAAATAATTTTGAAGCAGTAACAACAAATTATTCACTAAGAGGAAGCTTTTATGTCTCTCTCTGGAAAGCGGCGTAAATTTAAGTTTTACGTATGGACTTATTGAAACCTCCATGGAGTCAGTTAACTTTTATATTGATAGTTCATTCAGCTTGACTACTTCAATTACTCATTTATTATCACATTTCTTTCATAAATGAATGAAAGTTTCCCAAAATTTTATTTATTGGCCTAAAAGTTGAAATTTTGAGGAAATGAGAGGTATAAATGGACCAAAAGGGACCTTATAATGAAGACAAAGAGGTCCGTTGGTTGTATTTATCATCCTAGAGTCATCTTGTATCATATTCCATTGTTTCTAGGCAGATGAGATAAATATTTGATCATTTACTGGTCCACACTATATTCTTTAATGAAGCGGCTTGATTTGGATTTTTCGAAGAAATTTTGCTCGAATCGCTGTAGATGTCGTCTTACATTATATTAGATTTTCTCAAACTATTGAACTGATTATGACAAAACTTGACAGTAATGCTTGAAATAACCAGTATTACAAAGGAAAAAATCACATTCAGTTTATTCAACAAAAATTCTTCTTTAGGTGTAATACCACCAAATCATAGTACGTTACACCCGGTTGCATACGAAAAGGGTCGAAAAAATATTCCTTTAATTTGACAGTTGTAGAAATTAATCCTACATTTCATTGCAGTAAAAATTTCTGAGTCATAAACATTATCTTGGGTGTTTCAAAGCACCATTATTTTTTATTTGGTGTTTCTATAGAATGTTTTGGAAACTTGGGGTTACCAGGTTATTAAAGCTTGTACACAGGAAAAAAGGGTGAAAATTTGATTGGTTAACTTCCAGTGATGGTTATTTTCTTATATGCAATGAAATGTTATGTGAAATTTTGTCTATAGTACTGGACAGGATAAAACTTTACTCATGCAAATAAAGTATTTCTTTCTTTGAAATAAAGATAAATTCTGCACAATTTTTTGAAAAGTGCAAATTTAACAAAGACTAATAGGGAAAATCAATGGTGGTATCACACCTTCAATAATTTTCTTAACATTATAATCAAAAGAAACTTGTTTCATATGACTTTCAAGTTCTTTAACTGTTTTAAAACAAAGTTCATAGGATAAAATCTTATAACAGTTTCTTATTTCTTTTCTCATAATCAAACGAAGGTCGTGTTAAATGTTTCCTTCTCAAATAAAGTCTTAATTGCATTTGTTTGCACCTATCCTGGGTCAGGAACCTGATGTTCAGTGGTTGTCGTTTGTTGGTGTGGTTCATGGGTGTTTCTCGTTTTTTATATAAATTGGACCGTTGGTTTTCCTGTTTGAATGGTTTTACACTAGTCATTTTTGGGGCCCTTTATAGCTTGCTGTTCGGTGTGAGCCAAGGCTCCGTGTTGAAGGCCGTAATTTGACCTATAATGGTTTACTTTTACAAATTTGACTTGGACAAATGTTGGATGGAGAGTTGTCTCATTGGCACTCATACCACATCTTCCTATATCTATTAACGTCTTGCTTGTAAAATTGTGTCCTTCATTGAGTTTATTACAAATTCTTAGTGCTTGACTCTTTTCAAAGTGCATAATAATAAATAAGGAAATGTATGTTAACTACTTTTCTTTGTGTCTCACAGGTAATGCTCCTGTAAAATCTATCCCTGTTGCTGTTAACGATAGCGCGTCTTGAAGTTTTGTTTCGGTAAAGGGGGAAGGTCTGGTGCTGATTATGGTTTTCCCATTATTTCCCATCATGCAACACATCTTCTCGGTATTCTTTGTAGTTTATCCAAACCGTTGATCAAATGAGTTTTTGTCTTTTTACCTCTAAATAAATAGTTGTTTATCATGTTTATTATCATTCATTACATTAATTCAGATAAAGCGATTTTTATTGTAATATTAATTGGAATTGTACGGTTTTTTTTTGTTTTTTTTTATATTGAAACGCATATAATTGCTGCCATTTAATAATAAACGTAGTTATTTTATCTAGGCAAGTTTTTTTCGAAGTTTTTGATTTCAGTATCCGATATTCTTGTGAATAGGTTGTCTCCCTAAGTTTTAAATTAAAAGTGGGTCATTATTTTTTTACAAATATTTTAAAATCTCACGCTTAGTTACTAGTTGTGAATTGAAAGCAAAGTAGTTTGCCGATGTTGAATTTTAATAAATTTAAATAAATAATTTAATAAACCGGGTGTGTAGACAGTTAAAGCATCTCCTGTTATTCATGGATCATCCGCCATACAAATCTTCACTCACTCAAAATGTAAAATTCGGGATTAGAACATAATCGGATAATGTCCAGATCAGATCAGACGACTATTCTGGTATCTAATAATATAAAACCGCGAAACCATGTCGCTTGTGAGGTGAGACTTTAAAACACTATATCGGTTATCCAATTCATGATGGTGACCTTGAAACGATTTGACTTAAATTCTCATACTTGATCTATACCACACTAAACGTATATTCATATTACAAAAAGTCCAAAAGAAACAATTAACAATGCATGGACTCGTTATAATGTATCATCATTGTTTGCGTGTTTTAGACCGACCCTTCTATTTATGCATTGAGGTGACCTCCATGACTGCCGACGGTCATATAACCCGATATAAACATTAACATGAATATAAATAAACAGCACTTACAATCGTATAATATCGATTTTTCTAGGTCTGTTTGATTTCATCAAATCGATTAGAAATATATGTATAGCATCATTTACCTGTATTAGAATGATTTTTTTGTGAGCTGGATCAGTCAACAAAACGGTTATTCCTGGTGTCTTCCTTGTTTCCCTTTTCAATATTGACATTCTTTTCTTTTGAATGAATGTACCACATGCTGAACACATGCGCAACCCATCTCAACTAAAGGCTAAATTAAAGATAGCATGAATACGAATTCAAATCAGTTGAATTATTGACTGGCAAGCTAATAATACATCAACGATGTTTTTTTTTTTTTGCTAGTTGATGAAATTGAACCAAACTGACTGCTAATAGCGAAATAATGACATTCATTTAAAGTTAATATGCATTAGCGTAACGTTATAATTGAGATATGAAAACGCCATGGGAAATTCAAGACATACAAAGACATGAAATATACCTTCTAGTTTCGTTGCGGTAGTATCCTTAATATCATGTCCACTGTGATATGTGAATAATAGCAAGCACTCACTAAAATGTGGGTTATTAGGTGAAAGGACATAACTTGTATTTATATATCTGAAAATGAAAATTTTAAATTTAAGTAGGTTCTGTATAATTTCTGCTTCATTTGAGTAAAAAAACAAATCGGCGTGCACAATACGTACCCATCTAAATATAGATTTTCTGTTGAAATATGAATCCACCAAACTTCCTTGCCTTCAAAGGATTAGGTTTGAGTGTTCCTGATGACGGTCAATCCAAAAAGCGCTTCGGACGAACGAAACTGATAGATAACATGTAGTTTCAATTATTTCTGTTTCAATCTTTTTTTAGGTTTGTATTTTCCAGATTCGTTTTCAACGTGTACCATGGCTTTCTCAAGTCGGCTAGTATTCGTATTTGTTTCTCAAAGCGATGAAAATTAAATGCTGTCGGTCATTTCTCTCTGTAGGTTCAATTAACATGCAAGACTCTCGGTTATCAATGACCGTCGAAAACATTCGTCAAACACAATGTTGTTATTTATATGCACTGCCACTCTGACGACAAAACAGGGACCACACCTATATTCAGCAATTCAATCGAGCGAAATTGTGTTGATGAATGATTAATTGTTGCGTCTTCTTTCGTCTCATTATTCTTCACAAAACATACAGTAACTATAGTTGATGGAGTTAAATGTTTTCATCTTTCAGCCAAATATTTGCTACTGGACGTTAAGCTACCAACAATAAATCAAGCCTAGTGTATGTGATATCGTTTTCAAATATATTTTGGCTTAAACGTTGTAACTGACGACCTTAACATTTTCAACACTACTGTACGAAATATACTCTCGTCAAATGATCGAATTGTTATGAGGCTAGATCCAGAAACTTGAAATAATTTTTAAAAACTGTGATAGATGCAGTCGATGCAGTCGGGGATAATATCAAAACATTGTTTGCATGGTGTAACGCTTTGAGGTCTTTCATATAAATCAGCATTAACAAACTTCCTTGCCCTCAATATATTATCGAAAACGTTATATATAATATGTTTAAATCAATGCCAAATGTGTTATCCAGCAGACAAAGCCCCAGTGTGTGTAAATATACGTACAACACCTATTAAAGCACCTACAGGGGAAATCCTGAATAACCAAATTTCTGGATTGTTTTTTTTTTTTTTTTTGGCTTTTCAAAATTAACCACATCCTCTTTACTCTTTTCAATACCAAAATTGTATATGTCTCTATTGACAAATCTTTAAAATCATTTTTTTTTTTGCTTATTGACGAAAGTCGTACGGCTACCAGAAGTTTTTTTTAGATCCTTGTCCTTTGGCGGATAGCTATCCTTAGGTTTGTTTTTAAGATCCTTGTCCTTTGGCGGATAGCTATCCTTAGGTTTGTTTTTTAAGATCCTTGTCCTTTGGCGGATAGCTATCCTTAGGTTTGTTTTTTAAGATCCTTGTCCTTTGGCGGATAGCTATCCTTAGGTTTGTTTTTAAGATCCTTGTCCTTTGGCGGATAGCTATCCTTAGGTTTGTTTTTAAGATCCTTGTCCTTTGGCGGATAGCTATCCTTAGGTTTGTTTTTTAGATCCTTGTCCTTTGGCGGATAGCTATCCTTAGGTTTGTTTTTTAAGATCCTTGTCCTTTGGCGGATAGCTATCCTTAGGTTTGTTTTTTTAGATCCTTGTCCTTTGGCGGATAGCTATCCTTAGATTTGTTTTTATTTATTCATATTGCTGAGTATCTGCGAGGCCTCAACGAACAAAGTTATTAACATATATTTAATCACTAATCAAAAATGAGCTTAAGATTGACTGTAAACTTCCTACAAGTATGGCGATGTAAATCAGATGTATATGATAAAAAAATCCAAAGATATTTTAGAGAACACACAAACCAAGTCTCTTTCCTTATGCAATAGCATATCAACACCATCGGACTTCTTTCTATTTGTGTGCTTTATTAAAATAATTTGCATTATTTAAAACAAGACTGACAAACGTAGATACAAAAATCCGATGTGTTCCTTTATTCGTATTATAGAGGCATACCAAAAAGAGTCAAAACAACTTTGAACTATCTTTTATCATAGAGTTTCATAATAGAGATTGTGTTCTCTCATTGAATAATTAAAAAAAATTGTGTTTTTGTGGTGTATGTATGTGTATGTATTTATTCCAGCAGTGACATTGATGAGTTAGATACCGGTACCAAATGTATTGTGAGAATTGCTTGAGAACTTCACTGAATTACAAATACATTATTTACAAATCTCCGCTAAGAACTTTTCTACGTAGTAGCATGTAAGCAGCACCTGCATTTACCCATACTGTTGAGTATCTGCGAGGCCTCAACGAACAAAAGTAATTAACATGTATTTAATCACTTATCAAACATGATCTTTATATTGAATGTAAACTTTTTACAAGTAGGACGATGAAAATCAAATGTATATGATAAACACAATCCAAAGATATTTTAGAGAACACACAAGACAAGAATCATTCCTTGTGCAATAGCATATCAACACCATCGGACTTCTTTCTATTTGTGTGCTTTATTAAAATAATTTGCATTATTTAAAACAAGACTGACAAAGTAGATACAAAAATCTTGAATTGGGGGACAAATATCACTTGGCAAAGAAACACAGATTTCAACAAAAATTCCGACGTGTTCCTTTATTTGTATTATAGTCAAAACAACCTTGAACTATCTTTTATCATAGAGTTTCATAATAGCGATTATGTTCTCTCATTGAATAATAAAAAAAAATTGTGTTTTTGGGGTGTATGTTAGATACCGATACCAAATGTATTGTAAGCTTTCTGTATATATGTTTTACATTCAGTGAGAATTACTTGAGAACTTCATTGAATTACAAATATATTATTTACAAATCTCCGCTAAGAACTTTTCTACGTAGTAGCATTTAAGCAGCACATGCAGAATGAACATATATATCTTTCTATTGGTACTGTATTACAGTTATTACGTGTCGTGTCGTCATGGATTTTCTATATAGGGATAGCTGTTTTAAGGAAATAGTGTAATGATCGTCGAAAAGTTAACGAGCGTAATCTTGATTTTGTTAAACGGTAAGAAATATTTCAATGCGGACTATTGATTTGTTTAAGATGTCGTAATCACAATCACGTTCTCGTCTCCCTATTTTTTGCATTTTTCGTTTTTATTTATCATGCGCAATACGATTGGGAACACTTGCGAAGCAGCAACTGCGTACCATTCCGATGTACCTGAATTCAAGAACATTTGTTTTTTATTCTTGAAAAGAAGTTAGTATTCCAATGTATGATCATCGAGTATGGACACAAACAAGGGACTTAGTTAACGTGTATTTAGACCAGGATTGCATGTACTGCTATGATGATTGAAACAAAATATAAAGATGAGTTTAATATTGTACTTCATATATTTTTGTATTTAACACTCGTTGATTATTATCTATCGATTAGCTAAAACGTATTCCCGTCTGTGTTTTTTTCACACTGGAGCCAATGACAATTGAACGAAGTTAAATGAAGTTAAACGAAAACGAAAAAAAAACGCGAAAACCCTTGGGATATGCTGCCAAATTTTTTTACTGTCTAATATTGACTAGTTACGTGTTATAACACAATGCAGCATGTTTTACATTGAGCCACTGACAATACTTTGAACTGCATGCAGTTAATCTTAGCGTTTGGTCATTCAACAATAACATTATCACGTATTGAACACAAACAAAATGCAACGTCCCAAGTCGAATCCCAAAACTCCAAGCTTTTCGCTTTTAAAGCTACTGGATTATGTAATGATGTAAACTAATATTTCATTTATATCCGGTCATTGGGATTCTTTTTTTTTTTCTTTATAATTTGAATATATGCATGTAGTTTCATATTTACAAAATAGGCTAGTATTATTGAGTCTAGTTATATGTAAAGTGCAATTTTTCTACCTTTTTCATCTGTATGTACATACACACTGATGGTGGGTTAGATCTAAACGTGATAGCTTATGTCAAAACTGAGTTGGGTTTTATATCGCCGTGAACAAACTATCCTTAAATTGTTATAAAATTTGAAAATTAAAAGACAAAGAAGTAGCAACTAGTGTACAAAATAATATAAACAAAATATGTATGCACATGTGTATAAGCTAGAATTGCCAGGTGATAAACAAGTACACAATCCTGTATGCAATACTCCCATTTCGTTTGTAATGTGTATGCTCGTTTTTTTTCTAAGGTGTGCTTATGCTAGAATTGAAGGTTTAATTGAAGTCGAAGGTTTGAATTGCCCATATCATCATCATCATCATCATCATCATCATCATCATCATCATCATCATCATCATCATCATCATCATCATCATCATCATCATCATCATCATCTAGTCTTGAACATCGGTACGTTTGCTATAATAGCCATACCCTGCGAATAAACCCTAATAAGACTGTCGTGGTGCCTTATCAATAAGGAATAATTCTCTGTGCAGTTACCTCAAAGGATAAAGTACAATTCATATGTATGGTCTTTTCCCCAACGTTATCGAATTATATGAAGTTATATCACAATCATACTTTCAAGAACAATCAAATGTTTACACTGTTTAATGAATAAGACCAAAACCATTGATGTCAGTATAGAAACAATACACTGTACAGTTGAGGGATTAAAACCGCTCTTAACCTCAACCCCTTGTCACGCCGCTGCTGTTAATGAACTTCAATATCAGCTTTTTAATTGTTTTTCTTTTACAATACTTAATCAAGTTGTTATATCCAACAGATGATGGAAATTACATATACCTCAACGCCTCAAACATAGAGCCAGGGCAGAAATCAAATCTTACAAGTGTGACTGTGTCTTCGGAAGGTGATTCCTGTTTTACTTTCTGGTTCTATATGTATGGAGACGGAATGGGAACGTTAAATGTTTACCTTGTATCAGAGACAATGACACAAAGACTATGGTCAAGGTCAGGAAATAAACCAGATTTATGGCAGTTAGCATTCGTTGATATTCCAATGTTAGATTCATACCAAATAACGTTAGAAGGGGTTCGAGGTTCAACGAAAAAAGGTGATATAGCAGTAGATGACATTTCACTGCTGTCCGGGTCGTGTAATAAAAGAGGTAAATATTTTGACTTCATATATATTTTAACTGAGCTTGAGAAATAAGCGTTGAAGCTGTGTCAATTTTTTTTTTTTTTTTTTTTTTTTTTTTTTTTTTTTTTTTTTTCAAATACAAAATGTTAATGTATTTAAGATTAGAAATGTGGATTTCGTGTGTCTGTTGTTGATTATATCGTAGGTAAAATTCTTATCTCTCATATGATAGAAGATACGTTAGGTATATTTTAATGAGACGGTAAACAAACACAATAATCGTCTTAAATGAATCAACATATATTTATATACATTTATTTTGTTGTGCCTGGAGTGTCCCATCCATCTTAAGCTTAAGGAATATACCGGTTTCCTTTGTGAAGACAAAGATGCCTCATTTGTTAATACGAGTATATCTTTATATCTGCCTATTAATTATCTATTGTTCAACAAACAGTTCCTGATTGTTTTATATCTTATGTCGAAATACCTATTCCTGTTTGCATAGGATATAAATCTTTATCACATATTTGTTACGAAAACATTGGGTTTTGCATATGCAATAACCACAAATTTGCCTTAGTCATATTCCTGCCCGGAGCAAATAACTGGTTATTGTGCCCTGTAATGACGTCATAAGCGTTCATAACAACAATGATGGACCAGGAACGTCGATTGAAATGACAGCGTAATTCGTTAAAGAAATTAAGAATAGTTATGATAAACGAAAATCTGACATTGACTTCATAATATGCAAGGACTATAGTTTGAACTATTGGGAAGCTTCGTAATAACGAAGTTATTTCAGTGAAGGATAAAAATGTATGATCTCGCCGGACGAAATAATAAAATGTTTCTACTTTTTTAAGCAATTTTATAATATGGGATAAATAGATTATAAAATGTTCTTTTCCATATGGGCCCTGGTACCATCTATCGACCCATATGAGCCCTCGGCTGGCGCCTTAGGCTAATATGGGAGTCTCGGGATGGTACCAGGGCCGATATGGAAAGGGACATGTTATAATGAATATAAATGGAGAGGGCTTCTCCTTTTATCTCTATATCCTCAAAACCCTAACCTTAGCTTGGAACAATGGTGAAGTTATCACCTAAACATGCACGTATTTTACTAATAAGAATAATGTATATCCTAAATATAAAATGCTAAACAAATCAAATGATGGGCAAAATTATTAACATCGATACTTTATTTACACTTAATAGATATCAGACATTTTGTATTTTTGAAAGATATATTCGTTCGGTAGCAACATATAGTATACATGTACGTTTTTGTTTCTAATAACACCACTTTTTTAATCAAGATATAGATCATCGCGTTGTCAGTTTTAATTCGAATAATAAGTTAATGTCCCTTTTATATCTTCCCCTACTGTTGTATATCAATAATCCTGTTATCGAAACAATCCCTTGTAATCATTCGTAGCAGGCCTTCCAAATATGTCAATCGTAATCATTTCGTCTTCTCACAGCCCTTTGGAAATATAAGGTTTGCAGTAAATGGTTCATTATAAAACGTATTTCCCAAAAATCTGTTAGTTTTTCTCTGAAAATAACTTATCATCCAGATATTAAGTTTGTTAAAGATTCCGTGATAAAAAAATCTAATAAGTGTTATTTGAGGTATGTTCTATTTTTAAACCCAAATTTTCCCATTCAATCAATTTCATTCAGACTCTCTCTGGACTTTAAATATATAATTGAGATAACCCAAAAAAACGTTTATTTTAAGCAATAAGATTTGATCATTCGGAAACCGAGATACATGTACGTAAAAGAAAGGGGAAAGATACCAAAGGGACAATCATAATAATTATAGATAGGCCTGCTACATGTATGAATGATTCGACAACAAAGGTAGAGGTATCATACACCATTGTGTAGATAAATCAATGTAGATTTAAGGCATACTAGTTTTAATGGGGTAGGCAACCGAGGAATCGAAATATAACGAAAGTTCGCGAACGATTGTAATTTTTCAAAAATATGAGTTAAGTATCTTGTGATATATTAAGGTATGTAGGAAATTGTTTCAGAGACAAGCACCTGTGCACTTGGTGGATGCAAAAGCTTGATGATTATGGTCCGTTGCATCGAGCCGTTAATTTGCTAATAATTCTGCAATAACATGAAATATAATACGATAAAACTCATAACCCTATATTTGTTTAATTTATAAAAATGTGCTCCTTAAAAAGTAAAATATTATATTGTTATGTTTATGTGGGATTGGTGCTATCTGATGATTATATATAAGCTCCTGATTTTGTATTTGACATTTGCATGTACATGCTTTTTTACTTGTCATCATACTATTTTGGTAATCAGATATAAACATATTTTAGGGAAATTAGTAGTTTTTTATTTAATAACGAAATACATTTGAGAGAAATCGTATGCTCCCTTGTGATGTTTTACGAATAATCCCTCAAAATATAAATGTACGAACTGAACATGAAGATGTTACGCTGTCATGTGGTTGAGGGTTTTTCAGGGCACAAATCGAACAAATTTTACAATTATATTTTAGCTTTCTTCTTGGACTGTAACTTTGAAGCAGAAAAATGTAATTGGTTGGCAGATTCTGAAACGCCATATATTTGGACCTCAATTGTAACAAACGAGTACAACGGCCCGTATTATGATCACACCATTGGAACTGGTATGGGTTAACATTATCATTACCTACATTTAACTTTTCATGTATTTTGCTGTTTGGTAATATTTATTCTGGTAAATTTTAAGTCAAGTGACTTATTTTAATGAAGACTACCAACAAACTTTATTGTTTACTTTAAATAACTGTATTTGAATAATACTTCTGGCGTAAATTGATATAGATCCAACGAAACACTTCCTGGCTGATATTTTAAATAATGCCTATGAATATTGAAACAACTCTTAAAAAGCCTGACTTTGCGAAATTTTTCAATTCATAAATGATATGTATCCACATCAATTTGTTCTCTCTAAAGTCAACGTCAATGGTGATGATAGTTTACTGTATAGATGTTGATATTATAAATTCTCAAATTAATCTTCATACCAAAAGGAATAGGATCAATTTCCCTTATATTTATTATTCGACAGAGTCAAAATCTAAAAGTTGTGAAATTCTACAGGAATTCGATAAATTAATAGAGAATATCATATGGCTTTTCAATATCACATCATTATCAACTCGAGACATCAATATCATTCCAAGACCTCTACTCGAGGGATTATATTCGTTGAGTGTTGATACGGTGTGTGATTTTGAAAACCCCATATCATATACACTTTCTTATATACCCCAAAAGATGGTTTTCATGTGACATGATGTAGTACAGATCTTTATGGATTTGATAAAACCTTTGCAACCGTGAGTGATATCGATGACGCGACTTCATACAGTTTAGGAGTGTGATAAAGCCTCTGTAATTGTGACTCATATCGATAATATCCCGACAGGCTGATACAGCACGATTGACACGTACAATTTACCTGCATTTATTACTAAGTATATAATAAAAATCATTTTTATATATTTCCATTTTGCCAGTCAGGTTAACATCATGGTGCTGAAGGTTTTTTTTTTTATACATTTTGATAATTAGTATCCTTAAGACAATGTGCAGGTACATGTTAACCTTTACCTTAACAGAAATTTTACTTTGGTTCAGAGTATCTTTTTTCATGATCTGTTTAAAATATAATATATTTACAACCTCAAAGTGCACACACGGAGCTTTAAATCGTGAATCTACGTAAGGATTGTAAGACTTTGGAAATGTCTCTCATGTGAAGTGAATTCAGGTTGATTAATGGGAAGTTGGTCCAACCTTTTAATGATTCACAGCAAGTTTTTTTTTCTACTTACTATTGTATGTTTTCAGTTTGTTCGACAATCGCATGATTTCAGTAACTTTGCAGTTTTAAAAAAATCAAATATTTGGATTATTAAGCAAAATTAACTACAGAGACAGGATTTTCTCTGCAAGACTTGAATAACGAGGTTATATAACCCCATAACGTTTTTTATGGTATTTATAAGACAATGCAATCGAGATGAGAAATAGTCCTTCAAGTATGGGTTAGGGCTTAATAAACTGTGCATAAGGTTTAAATTGTAGTTATTTGTTTTTCCTGCACTTTGTCTATAGTTGGTGTGTTTCTTTTAACAAGTATACCCTCTGATATTAAAGTGATAAGACTCAACGATACCAGTATAAAACATTATATGTGGCATGCTCGCCAATAGGAGATGCATCTTACAGAGTTCAAATGACATCGAAATATAGATCACCGTATAGTTGGCAAAACCAATACCGTATAGTCTGGTATAAAAGGACCCGAAATTACAAAATGTGAAACATATTTTAAACGGGAAAAACAACGGCTTAATTTATGACTTAAACATTTTAAAAATTGACAGACAGCGACAATTGAATTACAGGTACCTGACTAGAAACATGCATATTGAAAATGTGGCGGGTTTACACATAGTTGTAATAGTTGTATCCGCCCTTACCTGGAGACACTGCTGCAAAGCACTACTTTAAAACACATCATTTTAAATTGTTTGACTCATCAGATTGGCACGACGCACGAAAGATAACTTATATTAAAACAACCAATCTACCTGTGGGAGAACTCACAGTTACAGTTTTTTGGTGGGGTTCGTGTTGCTTTGTCTGCTTTTCTATGTTGTTTCGTGTACTGTTGTTTGTCTGTTTGGTTTTTTTTTAAGCAATGGCGTTGTCAGTTTATTTTTCGACTTTGAATGTCCCTTTGGTAATCTTCGCCTCTCTTTTACTGAAAGCTAGTAGCCAATAAGAACTAATGAATAAATCAATTTAATACAGACTATCGATATAAAATGATACAACAAGCTTATAATTTGGTAAGCTAGATATTTCGTCTACTTAAGACTGATCAGTTGCTCTTGAATCAGAACAGTTGGAAGGTCGAATACGAAAGTGATGAGCAGTGAACACAAAAAGTTCAAAAACCTTAGTGTTGTAAATACGTACACATTAAATAAACTTATCATTGGTACTAAGATGGAAATTTAGTACGCCAGACGCGCGTTTCTTCTACAAAAGACTCATCAGTGATGCTCGAATCACAAATTAAAAAAAGTTAAATAAAGTACGAAGTTGAAGAGCATTGTTGACCGAAATTTCATAAAAGTTTGGCCTAAACATCTTACATTTGTCTAAGGTAATCTATTCCTGTGGTAGTAACAGTTAATCTACAGACAATTAACTTTGGACGGTATCATTTTGTTGCAATAGTTTTGAAGTCTTTTGCAATTGATGTCATCCGCGATGTTTGATTTAAGCACTATTATTATTGTTTTGCTTGTACCTGTGTTATTGTTGCCCTTTAACCAGTCCTATCGAGATACCTACATTTTAACTGATTATAACGCATGTTCTTCTTTTACGTTGACAGAGATTTAAATTAACTGCAAAATTCATGTTCATATTGCAACTTATATAAGAATCAGTAAAGTTCCAGAGGAAACAATAAAACACATTGAATCTTAAGAAAAGTATTAAAGGGGCATTAGCTGTCAAATGCATGTTCACCGATTTGACTCAAATTAACATATTTGATTTATAACTTACTTAAACGTATATCCAAATTACAAAAAGTCTAAAATAAACAATTAGCAATGCATGGACTCGATAATATGTATCAGCATTTCGTGTGTATTTTTGTCTAGACTTCATCTAATTAGCCATCGAGATGAACTCCGAAGACTGCTGACAGTTATATAATCCGATATAAACATAAATAGAAATAGAAAGCGACCACGTGCAATTGGATCTTTCATAATGTAGATTAAAAAGTATGTTTATCATCGTTTTCTCCTGTATGAGAATGATTTTTTGTGGATCGAATCAGTCGACCAAATGGTTCATCCTTGTTTCACTTTCAATGTTAACATTCTTTTCCTTTTATAGCTGAAAACATGCGTAACCCATCTCCAGCTAAGTGGTTAAATTGAAGGTCACATGGATACGGATTCAATGAGGTCAAAATATTAACTTGCAAGTGAATAATTCATCAGCTATGTTTCTTAGCTTATTTCATCTTTTTTTATATCTCGTAGCTAATGCCCCTTTAATATATTTGGACTGAATGCCATCTTATTATTTAAACAATTGCCGTGACGTCAGCCTATTCATTTACCGTGGTGATCCAGAATCAACGCTTCCTAAATCTCTCGCTGAAATGGACTCACCAAATTATATGCAATTGTTTCCTTTGTGTGCTTAGTCTTAGATACATAATTTTTTTATTAGTTGTTATTGGCTTTGAACTAGCTGTCAGTAACAGCAAGTACTCACAGATCTGTATTTAGTGTCTTTGTTGAGGGATTGTTATATACCCTGCCACGTCCAGTCTTTGTTTTTTGTTTATGTTTCTTTTTGTATCGATCTGATGAGTTAAGCCTTTTTCAACTGATTTTTATAGTTTGGTCTTATGTTATGCTTTTACACCACTGTCCCAGGTTAAGGGGGGTTTTGAGGGTGTTGAGCGGTAACAAACATGTTTATCCCCGCCAAATATTTGATGTGTCTGTCCCAAGTCAGGAGCCTGTGACTCAGTGGTTGTCATTGGTTTATGTCTGTCATATTTGTTTTCCGTAAATCGTTTTGTTATAGATTAGGCCGTTAGTGTTCTCCATTGAATTGTTTCATATCTTTCATGTCGGGGCCTTTTATAGCCGACTATACGGTATGTGTTTTTCTTTTTTTTTTTTTTTTTTTGGTGCTGAAGGCCATACGGTTGCCTGTAATTGCTAACATCCACTTCATTTTTTGGTGGATAGTTGTCTCATTGGCAATCATACCACATCTCCTTCTTTTTATATTAATTTCATTAAGTTTGAATTGGCTAATTTACTGATTTTTGTTCACTAATGGAATTAATTCAAACTTACCTTTAACTGTTTTTATTTGTAATTTTATTTGCCTGATATCAAACACATCGACAAAACATATCGGCTAACAATGGGTTCCAATCTAGATGTCTATTTTATGTATATATCAATGAATATAAATAAGTTTTAAAACATGATACACACGGGTACAATGGACACACCTTTATGTAAATATATAAAAGACAATCGTATGATATGAGTTCGTAGCCGCGAAAATTAGATGAATGAGTTGCAGAGTCAATTTTAGTAGAGATTTATTGGGTCGGTTTAGGTTCGAATTCCTGTCTTCTCTTTGTTGTCCATTTTCTTTCGTTTTTCCGTTGTTCCTATTTTGAATGTTCTTGTTGATATTTATGAATCAAAAACGGATTTTCCCGTTTATTTTTGGTTTATTATTACGCTATTTCACGTATTTTAAAAGAAAATTATTACATTAAATTTTTCCATTCTTTTAATAAATTTAGTATGATTTCATCTGTTTTAATACATATCTTTACAAATGCATATTCGCAAATCTATATGAGAGTAAATCGTGATGTGCATAGAATTTGGTTTCTTGCTAGAATTTCGGTGAAATAAATATTATATATACTTAGTTCGAATATGCCTTATTTTGTCAATTACGGATAAAGTTCAGTCAGATTCATAAATATTTCAATAGAGTACGGTATACTGAAATTGCATGCGATTTTTTTTTTTTTTTTAATATTATTTCATGATTTACATCCACTACCTGCATACTTCTAATTATTGATTGCTTCTTGTGAATCGTTCAAGATAACTGGGTGGTTACTTAAACTCACTGAGAATAGGGCCTAAAAATGAAAAAAATATTTTTTTTTTGCAGATCGAAACAATTAACGAAATCGGTCTTCCTGTTTATTCTTAGTTTCATTTTTTCAGCATTCGTTCATTTTAATAACTTACCTTGTTGAGCACATGCGCAAATATCTCCAACTGAGGCCACATTAAAGGGAGCATGCATATGAATCTAGATAATCTCTTATTAGTGTCTTTCAAGTCAATAATGTACCAGCGAAACTTTGAGGCTTATTTTGACAAAATTGATCCAAACTGACTACTAATAGCAAAAAGTATTCCATTTTCTGTTCTTTTCAATGTTTGAAATAAAAACTTTTGTTTCAACTTATACTGTGAAAATCGAAGCTTATGTAGAGGACTTCGACAACAAATAATGAATACACTCTAAAGGTTCACATATATGTGCCATGCCAGGAGCTCATTCAATCGTTGATTAAAATTTGGTGTCGATTGTACATCTCGGTCTGTAGTTAATTCTTGACAACTTTACTTAAAACGAAGCGCTAAGATCTTGACATATAATAGACAGGGGAATTGGTTGCCGAGTGGTCTAAGTAGTCGAACTAGTGTATCATTAGCATGTGTACACTGAGGTTGTGATTTTGAATCCCGAAAGTGGCAGGTTCGCTCGACTCCAATCTTAATTTACTAGGATTTTCAGATTTCATACCGAAGGTCGGTGGTTCTATCTGGGCACTCCGGTCTCCTCTACAAATACAAATTGACAACCAATAAATAGCACAATAGTTAAACACCAATCAATCAAAATAATATGCATACTTTTTCCAGTGTCGAAGACAGTATTATGCCTCTTCAATGTCTGCTGATGTTTCCTGTCGTATGGTTAATATGTCATGGAATTATGTTCTATATCTCCCTGTACTTATACATCTTGTTAAAAATTATCTACCCTGATAAATATCTCTTTGTTTCTCATTACATATGCAATCAGTGAGTATACGTAGTGAGATACTATTGTCAATGAATTATGTTTTTGGTTTCTATTTTCATTTCATTTATTTCTTTTTTTTTCTTTTCGTTCCAAAAGGTGATGGACATTACATGTACCTAGACGGTTTAGATAAACCAGAGGGTATAAAGTCCAAATTGACCAGTACCATTATCAACACTGATGGTGATATTTGTTTTACTTTCTGGTATCATATGTATAGAGTACAGTCAGGTATATTAAATGTTTACACAGAATCAAGAAACACCATTCAGATGCATTGGTCACAGTCAGAAAGAAAAAGCACGTGGACATTTGCTAATTTTACCATTTCCAAATCAGAACCGTACAGGATTATATTTGAAGGGGTTCGAGGAGAAGGTTTTTGGAGTGGTATAGCATTGGATGATATTTCACTACTTGAGCGTTCATGTTCAGGTAAGAAAGAGGGCATGTCGAAGACAATCAGAAAGATTGTAAGTTCGACATATTCTGTAATTGTCTATCTAAATCCTTAAAACCAAAGAAACATATTTTTTAGAAAAAAAAATTATCATTGTACATGCTTGTTTTTATAATACGCCTGCTCCTTCTGAGTTGGTTGTTGTGATCTTTCTATTCGCTCGAGTGTCTGTCCGCGTCATGCACATTTTGTCTCGGGGGAGACCTGAAGGGCTTGCTGATCTTTCACGAATTGTACAAGGTTTGTAGGCCCGTATTGCGCTGTTGCCTTATATTATACAAAGAGGCTTAAAAACTTTTGACTTCACTCTGTTCGTTCCTAGGATCGGAATAACAAATTGAATAAAATCTGGTAAAAATTTTATTTGAGTAGTCTTAAGAATATCTTAAAGTGAAAATGACATTTAACATTTAACATGCAGTTGAAACAATATTTTACCTCTTTGCTCCCCGTAATGATCTCTATTACGTGAGAGGGCTTGGAGTCCTACCACACTAAACACTCTCCACAAATCCTGAATTTGAATTGTCGCCGTGTGGGAGAGGTAACCAATCAGCAATCAGGTCTATTTATCAAGATTAGTAAATCCCGAGCTAGCTCCGAATGATTGATTCACGATTTTTCAATGTCAATGCAGTCAGGCGTTAATATAAAAATGTAGCAATGGTAAAGCAGCAAAATATAACGACTAAATTATTCGGGTAAGGAATTAGAGAGAAGTAACGTATAGTTTGAAACCGGTAGTAAAATTTTGTGAATCGGAATTTGTATGCCTTATTAAGTATATAGAAAATATATTTTTAGAATCAGTAGGAAGTTAGCTATATTTTACACCGTAAGTGATTCTGAGTATACTGTAACATGTTTAAGTGGTTTTATATTATTATTATTATTATTATTATTATTATTATTATTATTATTATTATTATTATTATTATTATTATTATTATTATCATAGTGTGTGCAAGTTAATCTATTTAATTGGAAGGTTTGGTATTTGTAGGTTTTATCAAAACTTCACAGAAATGTCAAAATATTGATGAGTCTATATCGCTTCATGAATGTTCAAAATATTATCTACAACTTGATGACACATCTTTGGTGTTTGATCGAGAATTTGACAACTGTTCAACCGTATACCAAGATGTCCAAATATCAATTACAACTGTATGTAACGATATGAAGAATTCAGACATTTGCACCTTCTATCTTCCGGAACTAATTATGGAAGACCAAAGATGTTTTCAATCAAACTGGCTTTCGGTTGAGTACAGATGTGAAGGTAGTTTTTCAGAGACAATAACATAGTTTTGATATGTATGAGGAGAATAAGATCAAAGTTAAAGAAATAAAGAATATCTCGTTGTACACTATATTATAGAAATAAATGAAAACTTTTTATAAATTGAATACGTCAGAAGCGCTTTTCTGGATTTAGCGTCATCAGGAATGTTTGAAAGCCAAATATCTATAAAAAAAAACTGTCGAAGAGCTATATGACAAAAACAATTATCTAAAATCAATTTACAAGGGCCAACTTTGCTTTAGGGAGTCGCAACCGTAGTTTCTTCTCAATTTATAAATTTATAAACGGACAATTTGAGAAATGTTACAGCTGTTACATGTGTTAGCTTACGGAAATACCTGAAAACGTACTGATTATAAATCATTTTGTGAATCTAAACTTGCCACAACAGTAATGTTAGACTATAACAGAGTAATTAACACAGGGCAAATATTTAATAAATATATCAACATCGAAACAAGACAATACGTTTTAAGTTAAAGATATTTCTGTTTAAGATTGAATATAAATCATGACAACAATTTCTTTTTATATCGCATGTCACAGAATGCGATACAAAGGGGTGTTAATCCAGTGGCAGCGTTGACGACGTAAATGCTTTTTATAGGCTACACATTTAAGAAGTTAAAAACCCTAGATTACGTTCTGTTTTTGTCGTGTGGCTCATGTCCGTTGTACTAGTGTTCATTTTCATGGTATAAACCTCGGTGGCCGAGTGGTCTTAGTAGTTCAAATACTATATCATTAACCTGTCAACACTGAGTTCCGCGCATGGAAGGTGTGTTCGACTCTAATCTCAATTAACTAGAATTGTTAATTTTCCTGCAAAATGTCTATGGTTCTCCCCGGGCACTCCGGCTTCTCCCAACAAGGTAACTTGTAGCCATTAAAAAGCCAATAGCGTTTAAAGTGACGTTAAATACCAATCATTCAATCAATCAACCATTTTCGTGGTTCATCGATTGCTTCAAACATTGGATGGCTTTATATTTATCATGTGATTTTGTTCAATTATTATAAGTTATAGGACAACTATATTTGATTAATAAAATAATACATGATCGTCAGACAAGAATCATTGGACCTTGACCTGATTCAAGAAAAATGAAACAACGTTACATTTCATGGTTATATCCTTGTATAGATACTATGAGCAATAGATCAATCATATTTTGTGTATGAAGGAATATTTGTTTAGTTGTTCGTCTTTTAGAGTTTATATGACCTTGATCTCATTTTTATGTTTCTTGGTCAACGTTAATCTTTCGTGGTTTTGAACGTTTCTCAGAACCATACGAAAAAGTCAGTTATATTCGATGCATAGAATGATTGAAAAGTGTATACGTCCAAAATGCAGGGTTCATACGACATTTACCCTTTTTTCATCGTTCATTGGTCGACATCAAGTTTTCGTGATTTAGTGCGTTTCTCAGAAATTAGTAGCAACAGTTTAACTATATATTTGGTGTATCAAACGATTTTAAGGTGTATGTGTAGTGTTCATCTGACTTAGATCTCATTTGCATTGTTTATTGGTCATGCCAGATTTTTGAAAAAAATGTGCGTGTCTACTATTAATCAAAGAGAGGCGGATGATACCAGAAGACATTTGACATAAGTCAGTTATTTTTAGTAAATGGAAAAATTGTAACATGTTTACGGCTGTTTCGCAGTATTGCCTAACCTTGTCTTCATTTTGTTCTTTCAATTAACAATCCTAACTTTTCTGATTGGGTTCCATTAATATATCCTCCAGAACTAGAAATTAAAGAAACAACAGACACGGCTTCCTCTGCCTCATTTTTAGACTTATACATCGAATTTGACATAAGCGGTCATCTCTGTACCACAATCTATGACAAACGAGACGATTTTAATTTTGAAATTATCAATTTCCCCCACCTTAGTAGCAATATACCAACTTCACCTGCATATGGGATATACATTTCCCAACTCATTTGGTATTCAAGAGCTTGCAGCTGCTACTCAGACTTTGTAAAAAGTCACCAGTGTGTGAGCAGAAAGTTGATGAACCAAGGGTATGTCAAAGAACATCTCGTCCTTTTTCTAAAAAAGGTTCATCGGGAGATACCAAGACCTTGTTGATAAATATTCCGTATCAACTTCACAAATAATACACGATGGTCTTGAAGTATAGATTATAGGTACTGACGTTGTTTATCATCTTAATAACGTGTTATAGTATTCTTTTATTTGTCTTTGTAATTTATTACTTTTACTGTTTAGCCTATTTTTGGCAGTATCCATTTGACGTGGCTCGGTACTTGTACATCCCATCATTGTGTTGTTGTGCTATCGTAAATTTTTGTATTCTTGTCTTTCGTTTTTGCTAATGTGCTTTGTCTATATGCCTTTTTGTTTGTCTTTGTTGACATATTTGTTTGTTTTGTAGTGATTCATTTGACGTGGCTCGGTACTTTTACATCCCGTCATTTTGTTGTTGTGCTATGGTAAATTTTTGTGTTCTTGTCTTTTGTTTTTGCTAATGTGTTTTGTCTATATGCTTTCTGTTTGTCTTTGTTGACATATTTGCTTGTTTTTGTATTGATTAAGATTATAACACAATGTTGACTGCTGTACCCCTATTTTGACATTTTTACCTATTATGTCTGTTTGTTTTGTTCACACATCGTTGTCAATATAATGGAATTTTATGCGACTGTCATACAAGTGAGAGGTTTACCTCGCTATAAAACCAGGTTTAATCCACAATTTTCTACATAAGAAAATGCCTGTACCAAGTCAGGAATATGACAGTTGTTATCCATTGGTTTGATGTGTTTGAGCTTTTGATTTTGCCATTTGCTCAGGGACTTTCCGTTTAGAATTTACCTCGGAGTTCGGTATTTTTGTTATTTTACTTTTTGATGATTAATTGATCAACGTCGAGGTTTCGTGATTAAACAAATTTCTCACATACTATTACGTCCGGCAGACTGTGTTCATCTTGACGTCTTTTAATGGATCAGCGATCAGCTTTCTGTTTCCTTATTATGCCCGTTTCTTTTAAAATTACTTTTTTACTTTATATGCAATTACTTTTAAAATTTTAAGGTCATCTATATAAAAATAAGGAGATGTGGTATGATTGCCAATGAGACAACTATCCACCAAAGTTCAAATGAAGAGGATGCTAGCAAGTAGGCAACCGTACGGTCTTCAACAATAAGAAAAACCCATACCGTATAGTCGGCTATAACAGGCTCCGACATGAAAAATATGTACAGATTTCTAACTATACAATTTAAAAAAAAGTATTGCAACGGCCTGATTGTTCTCAAAAACCAAACATTATTATAACATATACTATAATTTATAGACACGATAGTGTAAAAAATAGACAATTGTGCTATTAATTATTCACATACATACATAAAATAAAAAGGCGGAAGAAAAATAACAAATTTAAATTGCATCAATGTTTCTAAAATAAAGGATATCTTGGATACTAAAAATTGACAATGTTCGACTTTGGATGCTGATAAATAGAAAAGGTCGATAGCAAAATGTTAATATCATTTTTATCATATTTGCTTTTCGTTCAATACAAGCATATATAACTTGAACTTTCCCTATGACAATATCTATCTTTCTGCAGAGTCGACTCTCCAAACAATCATTTGTATATACATCTGATCAGATAAGCATGATAAGGAAATGTCAAACACATTGAAATATCTTTAAATTACTTTATCTCTTGCTTGCTAATATTTCAATATAAAAAATCAGCTACGAGAACGTGATTGGATATTCACGCTTCATACAGGTCACTTGGTCTGAATTGAGATTATCAAGGCAAAGTTAGCAGCCCATGAATATTTTCTAAAAATCTAACTCTGGTGATCTAAGTTCACATACTATGTTTGAAGTCGTATAAGACATATTCAGTCCATTTTGATCATTCAATGACTGTTTAAACAGATATATACTAGTATGTATGTATCCTTCATCAGGAGAGATAGTGACAGATAAAAAACAAGAGACACAATATACATGACAAACAGATGAAAAATCAACTGATTTTAAACGCTTAAGATTTGTCATCGTCACTTAGGAGGAGGAAATGTCGATATCGATTTAATATTGTAAATATAGGCAGATAAGATAGATGAACAAGGAGACACTAAAATGTTGATATCGCATACATACATGTAGTGACGCGTTCGTTCTAACATCAATATTCCTGTTTTAGACATCTTATACCAATGCCAACGACAAAATTAACAATTACACCTTGTACATATTTTACCAAAACATAAATATCTAAAAATAATCAAATGTCGAGGATCCTTAACATTCTAAATATTACTTGTAAAATATTTCAGTTTGGACAAAAATGATTATAATCATTTATTTACGTTTGGTTAAAAAACAGTTTCTCGGTAATTATGTAGCGACATTTTAAATGAACTGCTAAACATATGTTATGTTTTTTCAGCCGATGATACTACAGTAACTACAGATTCTTCAGTTATTACCTCAAGAGAAGGTGATAGATCAATAAGGGTCAAATGGCCTTTTTCTGTCTAAAACAATTAAACTATTACGAAATGAAGTAATTTTATCTTTAAAACTAATGTTAAATTCATGCAGAGTCTAAACTGTCAGATCTTTAAACACTTATCCATATTAACGACGATTTTACAGTCGAAAAGCAAGCAAAACCAATTTTTCTGCCACAAATGACAAAATTTGTATATTTTGACAGACCTTTGTTTATTGGAAATTTTGACCACATGGACATAAAAGAAAAATATTTACATGTTGACAATCACAAGTTATATGGTTTGCTTCTGATCCCCTACGGATTGATAGAGAGTTAGTAATATCCAAAAGGGTGAAGCTGAAGCTGAATTTTACTAACCCGTAAGGGTTCAGTAGCAAACCATATAACGAATTTATCGCACACGCGACTTAAAGCCACGTTTTGTATAAAATTAACAATGAAATATAATAACAATAATAGTAAATGTGACGTCATGATACCACTATGAAATCTACCGACCCCTAATGATATATAGGGGGTCACGACGTAACGGCGTTTAACCAATCATATCGTCACTAATTAATCCGAGGTACGATAATGCGGTATATCATTTATTTGGTACATTTTGTACTTGCATGTGTTCTATACTTTCGGGTCTTATAACTGTAAGAATAATGATCAAATATATGTGTTTTCACACACGCGCTTAGAACAGCATTTTCCTTTACGTCAAAACTATATTTATTGTGAAGTCATGGATCGAAAACTACTACCTTTGCATTAAAATTACATCAACTTTAAAACAAACATTAACGGAAATCCTCAAATGTTCATTAACATTACATCAGATTCTTGTATCAGTATTTGTATCGTTTGGTTTTATCCTGTATACTTGCTTTGAGCTTTTAAACTTCTTCCGTTAAATAGAAAAAATCCAACAAAAGCTCCCTCTCCGGCCTTATGTTGAAAGATGTCTCATTATGTGTAAAATTTATCTGTTAATTGGGTTGTGGTAAATCTACTTTTAATTTTAAGGATATGTCTAAATAGCACATGTGAGGTCACATATGTCAATTTCAAATTGTTATGACCTTATAGTGACAGCGAACATTATAATTTCTGTCCAGGTTTCCAGTTTGTAAAATCATATTCTTATCAATAAATGAAAATTCATACGTGTATTTAAAATCACTTCTCTTGTCAGATCGCACCCTTTAAATAAAGGCAACAGTAGTATACCGCTGTTCAATAGTCATAATTCGATTAAGCAAAAACAATTCCGGGTAACAAACTAAAACCGAGGAAAACACATCAACTATAAAAGGAAAACAACAGAACAACAGAAACACTGAACTACAACAAAAGAAAACGCCAACATACACAGAAACAGATTGTCTCATAACAACTGTCATATTCCTGACTTGGTACAGGACATTTTAATAATGGTGGGTTGAACCAGGTTATTTTTAACTGACAGGAATAGCATAACCATCAGCATATTCAAATGTAGTAGCACACTCTGTTGTCGTGTATTGGTACGGCAGATGCAGCAGGTAACACAGATTTACATAATACTAATGCAATAGCAATTATAAACGCAGACACAAATCTGTCATACACGAAAGCCAATAGCTTTAAGAGCAATCTAGAACACGCTGATATTATTGCATCAGCTGTACCGATAGGATAGGATTTGAGAAGTGTGTGGAAAAAACAGGTTTTTACTGTTTAAATCTAAAATGTTATTATATTTGAGATATCATAATATAATCAGGTCGCAAACAATTATTGTTTTAGAACTTTATACTTAAAGGGTACCATTTAACATTTATGCGAGCAAAATGTTCATTTACTTATATCTTAATGAAAATATATTTCAAAAAAGAGCGATACTTGACAATTATTAATTTAGGCATTCAAAAATTAAAGTGCAGGAAATAATAGGTTTTATTTATTATTTTTTTTAACCATAAAAATGTTGCCAATAAATACCACGATAAACGAATTCACTATGAACTTACTTCCGATTAAACGACGTTCAATTGTGTTGTCTGCTGTAGGCTTATGCGTATTTTTGCAGATGATATCACAGTGTACGCTGTGGTTGTATCTACATTGGTGATCATACTATTTGCTGCTTCAGTATTTACCGTAATTGTTTGCAATTACAAAAAGAGAGCCAAATCTTCAAAACTTTTTGATATTCGTCAAAATACAACTGTAACAGAGAGGATAGATTCTTCAGACTATAACATTATAAACTACAATGAAATGACAGGCATTAGTGTTCTTGAGATGAAGAAGAACAGACATGAAATTAATACAACGCACCGTCCACCACAAGACATTAAAACTTCAATTGAACAGGAAGATAACATTTGCAACAAATACGAATCATTATCAACCAATCGAAACTCAGTTGAACATACTTATGAATCAGACTCAATCCACACCAATCAATATGAATCATTAACAAAACAACAGGAATTAGATGAAAATACCTATGAATCTACAGAACATGCCTTACCGGTATCCATGGAACAGGCGGTATCTCAATATCAATCGCTTACTACCCTCCAGAAGCAGATAAACATTTGTATGGGTCAAAGGGTCCCCACAGTAACGTGCTCAAGCAAAATACGGAATCGGTTATTGAATAATTATGTATTGAATATATATATATATAGACTCTTGTTAAAATATAAATTTTCACTTTTTGGTCTTTTGGAAAATGTTGTTTGTTTTGTATTTAGACCCTCTACCAAGAAATTTGTTTTGCATGCACACGTATAAAATTGCGTTTTATCCAACGCAATCATAGGTTTGAACGTTGTTTTCAATTTAGACTTGTTTATATATAGACTCTTATATATATATATATTTATTACTTTATGCAGTCATTCAAAATTCTTAATGGCTTCAAAAATAATTTCATTTACCTATAACTGTATATTTCTTAAAATATAACTTAGGAAAAAAAATCTTTATTGCAAAATATAGGAAATAAGGATACAAAGTAAGAAAAGTTCCCATTAACACTGAGTATCGCTTGCCTTGCCTACTAATATTCATGATACAGCCCTATTTGAAGGTAATATTCTCTTACAATGTTGTTTTGAGATTCAATCCACTCAGAATATTTCATTTTGGCAATGTTTCACTGCACAAGCATGACATATATATATATATATATATATATATATATATATATATATATATATATATATTTAAGAACATCCGTTGTTCGACCTGCTAGTCAAATGCGTTTTGTTAAAATATACTTTTCACTTTTTTGTCTTTTGGAAAATGTTGTTTGTGCTGTATTTAGACCCTCTACCAAGAAATTTGTTTTGCATGCACACGTATAAAAATTGCGTTTTTATCCAATTCAATCATAGGTTTGAACGTTGTTTTCAATTTAGACTTGTTTATATATAGACTCTTATATATATATATGTTTATCACTTTATGCAGTCATTCAAAATTCTTAATGGCTTTGCATGCTGAATGATTCAATATATATGAAATATATATTCTTGAAACCGAGACGATAACATTTCAATGTGATATAAATATATATAGATAGATATATAAGAGTCTATAGAAAACAACCAACCATCTAATTTAATACATATCGATAGTCAAACGTCTAACGTGTGACTGAGTTTAACACATAAAATAAATCAAAAGAGACTGACACTGATGAAATATCTGTCAGACTGATATTTCACAGTTTGTTTTACAACTAAATGTGCCTTTTTCTATTAAATTTGTTGAAGTAGATTCTGGTTAATTCATATATGTGACAGTTTTAGATTTGTAAAATATCTATCTTTTACATAATGGTTTATTTTATTATTCTAGGTAAATTGTTCTTTCTGAGTATTTTGAAACACATAATAGATATTTTTAAAAACCTGCTTAACTTTTATTTTCTAATATTATGTTTGTATTCACTGCTATTTAACCAATACGACATAAATGCATTTCTGTCATAACCTTCTTATTGTTTGAAATCACATAAATCCATATTTTCAATCGTGGTTATTATCCTGAATATGCAGGAAATATTTGCCATTTGACGTCGAAAAAGCACAACCAATCAATTATATTTGATAATTTATTCCCGTTGCAATGCTGATATAGGAAAATATATTTTGTCCACCAATACTTTGGTGTAAGTTATGATTTTGGAGAAGTCTTAAAATGTTTTAACTTCATTTGTTTGGTAGATAGTTGAAATTAAGATTGTGTAGGTGTAACATTTTCCTACTGTTTTCATAAATAAAATGTATGTATAATATATTTGTTGATAATTTGTATAAATCATATTTTACATGTAATTTATTATTTCAGTAAACAATCATTTGTGATTAAGAAAATATATGTGTTACGATCTGTACGAAGTACTCGATGAAATTCGTATACCTTCGCATTAAATCAAATGTTCTTGTTTCATAAGACAAAACTTTATTCTATGACTGCAGGGTCGCAAAGGTTCAAAACAAAGCTTCGCAATTTGTTGGCACATGAAAGACCTTCAGTGATTTATTATAAATTAATACAGATATCCATTTTAGTGTCACATTTTTCAATTTTCATTACAGATATGCGTAGTTATAGAGTGACAGGGAAGCTTTGTTGTATAGATAAAAGAGTATAATACTAAATTTATTACCTACGAACTTCAAATAATTGGAAATGTCCTCCGTTTTCCCGTGTCAAAAGAAAAATAAACCTACAGTGTTATTGAAACGACTACAAATGTACAATGGAAGTCATTTTCAATGGATCATGTGAATGTTTAAACTTGATTTTGTCTCAAATGTTTTTGGTTTGAAAGTGCATTAACAGTACAGTATTAATTTTTGAATCATAAAACACAATATAATACATTGAAGGAATGCACTGCACTAGTATTACAGTTTAAGGACAAGGATTGAGTCATACACATGCCCGTCCAAAGAAAAAAAACTCGTCAGTGGATTTATTTATTTCAATCTTAGTGTTTTGTATGTTTTATTGGGTATTGATTGCAGATAAGGTGTAGATATTTTATCATCACACTTGAAACAATCATCGGTCCAATCTTTTAACTGATATTCAAGAAGTAATTGAATGAGGATGTAGTCTGAAGTTTACCTAAATATTTTACCAACCAGAAATTAATGACAGCAAGTTTGCTGCAAAATGTACAATAGAATAGAGAATGGAAACGGGGAATGTGTCGAAGAAACAACAACCCGACCAAAGAGTAGAAAATAGCCCACCAATGGGTCTTCAATGCAAAGAGAAAATCAAGCACATGGAGGCTGCTTCAGCTGGTCCCTAAAAAATGTATACTTGATCATCGAAATGGTCGCCATACTAAAATCCAAAACATACAAATGAACCAAAATTTTAAAAAAACACACGAAACTTACAAAGACAAGAGGTTCTTGACTTAGGACCGGTGCAAAAATTCGGCGGGGTTTAACATCTTTTGTGAGATCTCAACTCCCCATACCTCTAGCCAATGAGGAATAAACAAACATACAGCACTTGTGTACCTTTCCAGTTAACATGAAGTTGCTTGACCATTCATACTACATTAGAAAAATAGCTATCCATTTGAAATATTGGAAAATTAGACAAAGTTTTCTAGTGTTTGTGAACCACAAAATTAAAAAAACGCTAAAGGCATGTGCTCATTTTGATTGAAAACTAATAGTACTGTTTGTAAAAATCGCGGTTCCTTTTAGTTCCAACATGCATCGCTTTGCTGATTGTCTGATCGAGTACAGAAATCATAATACATAGTTTTGTAGAAATATAGAATTAAGGCTTGATATCTTCGATATGTTGTACTTTTTATATGTCTAATATTTCCAATTTTTGTCGAAAGGGTAAATTTTATATTTTGCTTGATTTTGCACGACTAGAAAGAAAATGTGATCCTAGAGGGCAATAAAAATCGTAAAGTATAACGACAACAGCAGGATCATTAAAATAAAAATGAAAATCTTACAATAGTAAACTTTTTACTTCACAAAAAAAAAAAATAGTCAGTGCATGTAAAAAGAATTCTGATTAACCCGTGCTCCAAAGGATCAAGAACCCTTGCTTCGATTAATGACACATTTCTTTCAAATCATTCGATCAACTAGTTTTGACTAGAACTGATGATGATAAATTGATTGAGTTTGGTTGTTTGACACCTCTTTCGGCAGTCTTGACAGTAAGTTCGTATTGGTGTGGGTAACTAGAGAAACCCGAGAGAACCACCAACTTTTGACAGGAAAACTTGCAATCATGTTTAAAAAAGTTACAAGAAGAATGCACCTTCCCACTAGCGGAGCTCGAAAACACAACATCAGTGTTAACAGGTCAAACTTTATAAATGTAATGTGATAAGAAATAAGGAAAAAATATAAACATAATGATCTATGGTATGATTAACAACGCGGCAACTATCCACCATAGACAAAAGGATGAGGATGTAAATTACTATATACATAAGACATGGTTCCATTTTTCTTTTATCAAGAAAGTGTATATTATACACAGTATGCACTAAATCTTTTTTGTTGACGTCATTGCCAAATATCCTTTTTTGTTGGCGTCTTTGTTAGATTAATTTGTATGTTTGTTTGATTTTTTCTAGTCAGTTGTGTTGTATGTCTGTGATGTATGTTTACACAGTTTTGGCTCCTGGATCTCAATTATACGTGTTGTTTTCTTTTTGGCACATTAACCTATTTTGTCTACTTGGGTTTCTATCCTGCTGTTGTCAATATAAGGGAACTATAAACAACTGTCATACAAGTAGGTGGTTAAGCTTGCTAAAAGACCAGGTTTAACCCACCATTTTCTTCTAAAAATTCCTTTACCAAGTCCGGAATATAGAAGTTGTTTTTCACTTGTTCCGTTGGTTGATAGCGTTTGATTTTGTCAGTTTTTATGGATTTCCCCTTTTTGAATTTGCTTTGAGTTCGAAAATGTTGTTATACTTTTGTTCAACCAACTTTCACATGTTTCATACCCGAAATCAAAGTGACACAATTTTATTACGGCACAATATATAGTAACAATACTTACAAACAAATATATTTCACAGAGCAGGATAAAGATGTTAACATTTAACACTAAAGAACCACTACTTTATTAATAAATACATCAAATAAAAATTAATTAGCACAGTTGTAAGCGGCGGGTGGGTAAATACTTATCAAAAATAATTTTCAAATGTGCTGCGAATCTCGAAACAAAGACAAATATATAAGCGTCCTGTATCTAGGTAACATGCTGACCAAACAAAATAAAGAATAATCGAAATGATTTCCTCCGAGCAATTTGTTAACAGTGATCCACGTGGTAATTATCAATTTTAAAATCACCATATCTCTTTATTAACATTTTTATCATGTCTGCAAAATTTTAATGTGAAAGAAAGCGAGAAAAAAGTTTAAAATTTTTTACACAGTATTTGTTGATGTATACAGCGTATTTGTGACGTTATAATTTTTATCCATGATATTTATAATTACTCCTAGTATACTCATATCAAAATTTATCACAAACAAGAATTATATGTCTTCGACTTTGACTTATGAGTTTGAATATTCCTTTGGCATCTTCCGCATTTCTTTTCTAATAACTATTAACCTGTCCTTGGTTATTCTGTTCTGTTCTGTTCTGTTCTGTTCTGTTCTGTTATTGACGTGTGCTTTTTTTTTCGTTCAAGAGCCAGAGGTATTCAATTACATCTTTGATTCAAATAAACGTAATATGTATATTTCTTGCAAACTATTACAACAAGGATATGGATATAAAATAAAAGACAACAGTAATTTACAAATCTTTTAAAATCGTAAATCTATTTAGATTATACCAATAAAGAGGTAATTTTATGAAATTAAAAAGCGGAACACGACCGGGTTCAACGAATGGGTCAGCATTTCCTTCTATTCATCACCAATCCAAAAAGTATTGTCACGATAAGAATAAGACATAAAAGGTAAATTTTTAGTTGAAACGACTATTGTGATATCGTATGATCTTATAATACAATTTTGTATTTCACTAACAGCCTTTTAAAAAGTAGTCGCATTTAGCTTTAAATATGATGTAAACTATTCGAGCATCCAGCGATCCGGATGTAACTATTTCGGTTTCCGTGTAAACCCCTGGAGCCATTAATAACATGTTTACCAAACTTTATCACAGTAGCCTTTGAATATGGAATATCCCCTCCTTTTTTCAAAATCCTGGATCTGCTGAAAGGTGCTTGCTTTCCTCTGGATTTGCTATTGCTACATCAGGTAAAAAAAGTTACCAATGACCATGCCTGACGATCATTGATGTAACATAGCAAGAGCACATCTCCTTGCAGATCACAGAAAACAAAGATAGTTTGGTAACATATATGTATTGTTTAATATCTCAAGACAAACATTCCCATACAGAATCTCTATCAATACGCTATTTCTCCACTCTTGACAGTGACATTTTAAATACGTACATGTATATTACTCGCATCTTGAAAATAAAAATGTCTTGCAGAGAGAACTATTGTTTCACAGTTGATGCTGTTATAGAATGTATAATGTCACTTTGGTTTTTTTTTTTTATATGATCAGCATACAAAGTCATAGAATCTATAAGATCTTCAATCTAAAATAACTTTGTTAAATCTCATTACTGGTGCAACGTTTTCAGTGCACCAGAGTAAAACTTTTATTTTAGATACTTTTTAATATGAATTAATTTAATTAAAGTCTAAATTTTACAGTAAAATTGATATTAAAAAATGTTCAAACAAGCTACATGTACAAACACTTAGTTTATTTTAATATGCTTTCTAAGAATATTTATACAAAGAACGTGAAAAACGACTTGTATCATTCCATCTATCAAAAGGGTGTTTGAGAATAGAAAGAGTTTATAAGTTCAAAGTTTCAGAGGAAAGTAAGTTATCAATAATTTTCTTCTTATAGTAGGAAGTTTTCTAAAACCTTTAATTACTTGGGAAAATGCCATATTCAACCATTCCATGACTTTTTTTGTTACAAAACTGAAGAAACATGAAATATGGAATAGTTAGTTAAGAAAGTGTCCAGTTATAACTACAATCATTACTTTTACTCGAATTTACTGTTGTGAACTTGCAATTTCCTACGTTGCATGTACGAAGTTATCTCCCTTTGATCTCCACTTCGCCACGAATAAGCTGACACAATTGCGATTCCGGTAAATTTGGGGTCAATTATAACTAAAATCTAATCTCAAAATGGTTTTACTTCATATGTTATACCCTCCATACGTTACCATAACTATTTCAGGAATAAATTGGGATTTTCCTTGGAACTACGCAAATTTTCAGAAAATGGACTATTCAAGCTCATTTGAATTCGTGTTCAAGTGACCTTCAATTTGACCCTAAGATTGATGCTCATCATGTTCCGTTTTAAAAGAAAAGAATGTCACATTGAAACATGAAATAAGGAGCCACCATTTCGTTGATTGATTCGACCCGCAAAAATCACTATTATACAGGTAAAAACGATGATTTACATATTTTGTCTATGACATGAAAGACTTAGAAATATCGTAATTATACAATTGAACGTGCTTTTTGTCTATTCATATTTATGTTTATATCGGATTATATGACCGTCTGCAGTCTTCCTTGGTCAACTCGATGGACAATGAAATGGCGTCTAGTCTAACATAAGCACGAAATGCTGATGTTTTAAAACTGGTCCATTTATTGTGAATTGTTTCTTTTGTGACTTTTCGTAATTCTGATGTAAGTTTAAGTATGTTATCAATTAAAACCAGATTTTGTCAAATCGATCGGTGAACATGAATTGTTGCCCTGAAATGACGACTTTGACCTATTTTTATAATCGTAAACACTGTAATATATAGAGAGAAACCTGAAATAGAAAAAAAAATCAACGGTACAAGATCTACCTATAATAAGTCAAATGGCCACTTTTCTGTTACTAAATGACGATTTTTTTACCAATTTGTCAACATTTTAAGCTACTACCTTGAAAAGTATAATAGATAGAGGGAAACTAACAACAGATAAAGTGATAAGCGAGACAAGATCTACGCAAATGTAATGAATTAAATCGTCAATCCACTCCTTTTAGAATGTATTGCTCTTTAATGAAAATATAGATGATGTCCTCTCACTAAATAATTCAAAGTTTGGTGACTATGTTGATGAATCTTTCCCATCGAACTTGAAATAAAGGATACAACAGATACAGTTAAGTCTGTCTCATATATTGACTTACATCAGAAATTGACAATGAGGGTTGTTTGAAAACAAAATTTTACGACAAAAGAGATGATTTCCATGTAGCAACATTCCAGCAGCGCCTTCATATGGAGTATACATCTGCAGGTTGATACGATATTCCAGGGCTTGCGTTTCCTATCATGATTTACTTAGTAGAGGATTGATGCTCACAAGGAAGCTATCAAATCAAGAGTTATAGGCGGTGAAGTTGGAACCATCCCTTCGAAAGATTTACCGATGCCATCACGAGTTGGTTGACCGTTATGGGACATATGTTTCACACGACGGATATGTTTAATTCCGTCCTCCTTTTCCAAGAATATGACCTACCGAAGAAGACTTATCACCGGGCTTGAACTAACATGAGAACACGACGGATGCCACATGTGGAGCAGAATCTGCTTATCCTTCCGGAGCACCTGAGATTACCCCAGGTTTTTGATTGGGTTTGTGTTGCTCAGCGCCTAGTTTTCTATGTTGTGTTTTGTGTACTGTTTTTTCAATTTGATCTTTTTTTTTGCCATGGCGTTGTCAGTTTATATCTAACTTACTATAATATAAAGAGAGACATCTTAAACTGATCACCAAGACAAGATCTATAAATAATTCAGACGGCCGGACTCCTCTGTTGACTCGTTTTATAAGCTATTGCCCTTTAAGGACGATGAATACCTACTTTTGTGTTTTTGAAGAACCTATTATAGATAGAGAAAAGCTACACCAACTTTGGCAGTTAACCATTTATAAGAGTTATCGTCTTTAAAATTCAGAATTTCATTATAATGAAAAAATGAAGGAAAACTGTGGGTGGAATTATACAGCTTTAACACGACAGAGGAAGATTATTTTATTGAATAGTGATCAATACATCAGACATTAACTTAGCAACTAAGGGGCCTCGGTGGCCGATTAGTCTAGGTAAACTTCTGTATTGTTAGTACAATGTATGTTGAAATCCCGCATGTGTCTAAAGGTGCGTTCGACTCAATCTTAATTGATCAGGATTGTCCGTTTTCCTGCCGAAGTAGGGTGATTTCTCGGCATTCCGGTGTCGTCAACCAATACAAAAATCTGACCTCAACGAAATATCCAAAAGTGCGCAAAATAACTTTAAACACTAACAATCAATCAATCAAATTATCCACTATATTCAAGTTCATTTAAACAACTGATTGTTCTAATATCAACCAAAATGTGTACAATATTTTAGTTTTGCATTATAGAAACAAAACATATAAAATTTAAATAATTTTATGAAAAATGTCCAATCGTACAATCGAAATGATAGATGGAATGAAATTAGAAATTAAAGACTTCTTTAGGAGTAAGACCACAATTGTTTTTCCCTAATAGTCTTTGTTAAATTTGTATTTTTCAAAATTGTGCAGAATTTACGTTTGTTTCTTATAAAAACTACTTGACATGAGTAAAGTTTTATCCTGGCCTGTACTACAGTGAAAATGCCACATAACATTTCATTGCATATAAGATAATAACCATCACCGGAAGTAAACCAATCAATTTTTCGTCCCTATGTTTTTTCTTGTTTAAAAGCTTTAGTAACCATGTCACCTGAAGTTTCCAAAATATTTTATAGAAACACCAAATAAAAAGAATGATGCCTCAAAACACCCAAGATATATGTTTATGAATCAGATTTTTTTACTGCAATGAAATGTAGGATAAATTTCCTACAACTGTCACATGTGTCAAATTCAAGGAATATTCTTTTCGACCCCTTTTCGTATGAAACCGGATGTGTCGTACAATGATACATGTTTATGAATCAGATTTTTTTACTGCAATGAAATGTAGGATAAATTTCCTACAACTGTCACATGTGTCAAATTCAAGGAATATTCTTTTCGACCCTTTTCGTATGAAACCGGATGTGTCGTACAATGATTTGGTGGTATTACACCTTTGAATAGCTAACTCGCATTACGCTTGATTTAAACTAATGAATTAAGCCTCTGAGACATAACACAATTTCTAAATGATAATGTCGTTCCTTTATTTCCGTTTGTTATATTATATTATTATTCCTTTACAGTGAACAGAGTATAATAATTAGGTTGAATGGTTTTATAAATGTTCTACTTTTATTTCCTTATTATGAGGAAGTGGGATTGAATAAAGACAAATATACAAAAGCAAATGATATAAAATCGTCACAGGACAATCCGATCTATTGACAAGTGCGTTAACATATTATAAATGATTTATAAAATTGTTAAAATGTAGCATAGCCACATGTTAAGTTTTAAATTACTAGTAGTTATTAATTTGTTTAAGGTTTCTGTTTTGATCAACGATTCTGATTAGAGATAGATGTACTTTAAAAATGAAATTATGTCGCAATAAAAGACAAAGTGTAGTTTTTCCGTAAATATAATGACCCTTGTCAGTGTCGTTCATTTTCATTTTTTTTCAAAATAAAATAATATATTCTGTTAATAGTGTGTTCTTTCTTCTAAAACATAAAGCTCCTCTATCCTTATAGGGTAATTTAAATATTTTGTGTATCTCCACATCTCCAACGTATTTACTAATTCCAAAAGGTTTATAGATTGTTAACCAAAGTCTTACACTAGTGATGTTCAAATATCATAAATCAATTAGGAAAAACAAATCAACATAAAAACCTGTATCAATCGAAAAAATATCGAATGGAGCAAACTGGCTGGGTGCGTTGACATAGTAAGCATCCCTGTTATTAATCCATTACCCACAATGCGTAATCAGACTCGTTCAATATAAAACAGTATTTTCATGTTCTGAGATTTGTAGCTTATTCATCACAAAGTTACGTTATTGGTAGCTTTGTTCGAAAAATAAACAGGTTATTTCAGGTGATGTGATTGTAGGTGTATTCTTCACAACCGTACGTTAAGTTTGATGGCTTTGTTTTTTAATTGAACATGTAATTTAAGGAACTGCTTTAGGTTTCATATCCAACACAACGTTCTGTTATTTTGTATTTGCAACAGTACCTTGTTGCCCTATCCTATTAGGTTTGTTTTACATTTCAAAGACTGCTTAGAATAATAAAAAAACGGACTTCGTATGGTGCTTATGAGTTACAATGTTTGTTAAATTGAGCGAAGTAATGCCATTTTCCTCGGACAATGCCTGTACCAAGTCTGTGATATGGCAGGTCTTTTCACTTGTTCCGTTGATTGATAGCTTTTGATTTTGTCAGTTTTATGGACTTGTCCTTTTGAATTTGCCTTGGAGATCAGTATTTTGTAATATTTTTATAGTACTCTTGGATTAGATATAAAATCTATATAACTTTCATACCGATTTGAAATTAAAATGTCATTATTATATATTGCCAGCACTGGATTGTATATTCAAAATACACGTAAACTGCTTCTACACGCATGTGTTACTTAATTATATTCTATTTTGTAACAGTTTGACAGCCTGTAGTTAAATATGAACGGATGCTGTCATTATTGTTCATTAACTTGTTATTTTGTTTGGCGCTCCGAAATCATTGTGAGTTATAAATTACCAAATGATAATTACATCAAACTGATATTATACGTAGATGATAATAATAATGTTGACGATGATGACGAGAAGGAAGAGGATGTTTTCTCCTTTCCTGAAACATGGAATAAGCCCATGACATAAAAGTCAATGTAGCTGAATCTACTGAATGTAGTTTTAAATAATCATCATAATTCATTAAAACGTCCATAAACAGCACATGGTTCAAAGAACATAATCTTATGACAGTGTAAAATGTGTATTTACTAGTGATTTGAATATTTTCCTTTTTTTTTCCATTAATTATCCTATCATCTCCTTTGTTTTTGTACATACAAGTGTGTATTTAAAAGACGTACCTATTATTTTATTTGATTTATTTGTTAAACCTTTGACATTTAAATAATGCGTATTTGCGTAACTGTAAATTTCCATTTGAAACACGGAAATATGTTAAAAATGTAGTCCCTTATGACAGTAAAACTTCCTTTTAAAAAAAATGGATTATAATTTGAATGTTTTATTATCGTTGTTACATTTATTTGTGTATGTTCTTTCATTGGTACAAGAACAATCGGGTAAGTGCATTTTTATACAAAACAATTTCAATCAGCATGTTGTGTATACCACCAAAACCACCAAAGACGTCTAGATGTTACTTGCATCATTTTATCACATAAAATTCACTTAGATTTGAAAATTTTAGCTAACAAAGAATTTAACATAATTCCATTTGCACACAGATTAACAGGCGTTTAGCCTTAATTCCCTTGTATCCCGTTCCAAAAAATAGTTAAAGTTTTTCGTGTGATTTACAGAAAACAAGTGAAGCCCAGAAGAAAAAAAAACTGGTGACAGTCGTTAAAAATTAAAATTACACCTTTATTTCTTTTAATGTCAATTACATTATTATAAATCATAAAACTTTTAACGTTTAACAGATAAGGTACATCCCTAGTTGGTGTATAATACCTTAATTAGAGTATTATCTTAATTTGGATTCCTTGGTTTAGTAAAAGGTTCAAATATGCAATTACACATTATTTCTTAAACTATTCACTAATACACTTCCTTTAAACTGGATTGTTGTAGAGATAAAACAAACTCAGTTATTTTATCTTTACAATTTTGTATTGATTTTTAAAGCATGTACGTTGCACGTTTTGTAATCATTTATTAATACATACATATGGTTTTTATTTAATTATTTATCATTATTTGTAATACTTTATCTAAATTGTATGAAATGAAATTTCATTAGTAACGCATTCTTGAAATATGTCATAACGTATATTTTATTGTGTTCCGAGGACAATTAGATCATTGAGATACCCTTAAATTGACATAAATTACACATTGGTAAAATGATGATAAATTCAAATATTAAATTGATTGGAATTTGTTAGATGTTTTGTAAGTAGTTGATGTTTTCTAAGTAGATAAAGTGTAGTATTTTTCAAATTGTATACTATCTTATTGTATATTTCTGAATTTTGAATATATGTTTTTCAATTTCTACACGTCTTTATCATGTTTATGGTTTTATGTTTAAAAAGATTGTTTGGAAAATCGGTAATGAATATTAAGTTTTATATTGTCAGATCATCGTCTGCCAAATTGTGATTTTAGTTTTCAATTGGAACTTTCGTGGATTACTGAATTGACGAGATTACACATGGCACTGTTATTTGTTTTTCTCCGTATACTTCAAACTAGAGACAAAATTTACATTTTAATATAATTGGCACTTATATTAAAGTTGTTACAGATTTTAACTATTTAGGCATATTATCATCTGCAACGGGTTATCCTTAACTAGTCCAGAAGCACCTAGCAGAAAACCAACAAAAACTTTTGTAAATGTGTTGAAATCATATAGATAATTTCGATAAAGTTGTATAATCAATACAAGTCTACAGTTTGAAAATCTGGAGTCCTGATAAAGTTGATATTATAGAAAGAATCAAACTGAAATGTTTTTAAACTGATAAAATTCCACATCTAGCTATATCATATATGAGGTAGTTGTTAGATATCGCTTAAACATTGATATATAATTGAAGATAATGTCTTATTGGTTGAGATTATTATCTGGTTAAGAGACTAAGTTATCTTTTATTGCATATATACTGTTAAAAGAGGCGAAAGATACCAAAGGGATATTCAAACTCTTAAGTCGAAAATAAACTGACAAGGCCATGGCAAAAACAAAAACACCGAAAACAAACGACAATATACAAAACACAAAATAGAGTGTAGAGCAACAACAACCCCACCAAAACCGGGTTGTTCTCAGGTGCTATGGAAGGGTAACTTGCATAGATCCTGCCCACATGTGGCACCCGTTCTGTTGCTCATTTAAGTAAAACCCGATGATAAGTCTAATTCGGTAGGTCACTTTAGGTGAAAAGAGGACATAACATCCACTTCATTTGAACTTTGGTGGATAGTTGTCTCATTGTCAATTATTTTTATACAGGATTGTGGTTACGACAATTGAAACATATATTAAGTTACATCATTCACTGTTAACAATGTACTTTTCCTGTTTGAATTGTTTTACAATTGTCTTTTGGGGCCCTTTATAGCTTGCTGTTAGGTGTGAGCCAAGGCTCCGTGTTGAAGGTCGTAGTTTGACCTATAATTGTTTACTTTATTGTGACTTTGATGGATAGTTGTCTCATTGGCACTCATACCACATCTTCTTATTTATATTTACAGCTTTTTTATGAATAGGCCACTATGTTTTTGCCTACCGAGTTAAACTTATCACCAGTTTTGTACTTACATTAGCAACACCACGAGTACAACTAGGGGGCTTGATCTGCTTTAACTTGTTGCTCAATCTTTAAGTTTTCTATGTTATGTTTTGTGTGCATTTGTTTGTCTTCTTTCGTTTTTGCCATGACATTGTCAGTTTGTTTTCGACTTATGAATTTTAAATGTCACTTTGGTATCTTTTGCCTCTCTTTACAAATATATTTGATAAATGTAGTTCTGTAAATATTTGGAATACTCAAAGTTTTAAAACTATTAAAGGCTAAACAACTCCATGAACACAAACCCCACCAAAATTATCGTATTAATTGAAATTCTTCGTATTTCAATATTTGAGAACACCAAAAGTAGAAAACATACGACCAGTAATCGCGTATCTCACATTAGAAAGCTGTAGCTGTCTTTAACACCTTCAAATAGATAGTGTTTATAAATTGTTGTATATGTGAGTTTTTATCATTAAGAATAAAGACTGGTCCAATATACTGGTATAAATGTTAAACGTCGTTAAACATTAAAGAGAATATCTGAAAAATTAAGTTTATAAATCAGCCACCTTAGGGATTTTATGGAAGTTATTAATTTGCCACAGTCATCTCTGCTTGAGCTCAAGTATTCACACGTTTTCTACTTTCAAACAATGTGACCCAAACGATATCGATAATTGATATGACAAGACTTATGAACCCGTTCCATATTTTCTAGTATACAAAATTCATGTTATATGAAAGCTGAAGTTTATTTTACAGTTCTCCTTTGCAATATTATGGACACCTGTCTGCAAAAGAAATTAAATGGTTTCTTCTGTCTTTGACATTTTAGTCAGACAGTAAAACAGGTTTCCCAATTCACTTGTCTTATGTTTTGTTGTTAGATTGTTTACACATGTAATTCATCATACAAGCTGATCCCGCTAATATTTCATAGGAAACACGTTTTTGCAAACATTGACCTTAAGACCGAAAAGTTTATTCTTTTCTTCTTGTTCTCATGGTTTATACTTTTTTAATTGTGGTGAGCATCATTGCATTTTCATCGTGATTTTTCTATATTAAAATTGCAAAAGTCTTAATATCCATAAAACTGAGGAATTTTCTAAGTTTAACAATAACAAAACCATTAAAATCCGGAGAAAAAATAATTAGATTTTGATTGGTCTAGTTTGAATTCTATAACCAGGAGTTCATGAAAGTCAGTCAATTAGGTCGATGTACTTTTTGACAATGTGCACAATTGTTTGACTACATAGCGTACACTTACAGCATGTTCTAAGACTATTTTTAATACTTATCTTTTGTTGCCTTTCCAACATTGAAAAAAATGTTTGCGAACTAACAATAATATACTCCGTAATATGTTTCAATGAATTTTCAACTAAAATATTTTGTACACTACACATGGAGAGAATTTTCAATTGCATTTCTCATTATGAACTTTGATATAATTTATAGAAACTATCATTTTTTTTTTTTAATATGTGACTCGCCATGACATTTCCAGGCTTATGGCGGTAAACGTCATAATGAGAAAACGTCGATGTAAAGTCGCGTAACGTAATCGGTACACCTGTTATCGAATGTCAACTTATATTAGACGGTAAAATAAAGTTCTTTTTATTTGAATTTAGGAAATTTATATTGAGATTTACCAAACAAGAAGATAATTTACGTAAAATTAATAATTTATGTTGAAATCCTGGTAGGAATCGCGTTCAAAATTCACACAAATTTAGATTTCATTCGAGTAATTCACGTTCTCCTGTATCATCTATGTGCTTTCCGTTAAACAAAATGGTTAAATGATAACACCATTGCGAAATATTATTTAAAAATAAAGTACCGAAAATTATAATTGATTCGTTAATTTATTTCCTGCCCCAAAACAGCTCTGAACAGGAGGTTTTCGTCGACGGGAATCACTTAGGTTATATTATTTTCAATTTTGAACCGAAAGTAAACAAAATATTTTTCACTATAAGTCACTAAATAAAATAGTTTCAGAATGAAGCCAATTTAGTTATTAAAGCAACAATAACTTTTGTTTAATTAAAAAACTACACCCCCAAAAAAAAAACAAAAACAAACAAACAACAAAACAATATGAGAAAGTATAGAATGAACAAACAGGTGAAAAATTCAAAAAATCTGATTTTAATAAAAACGAAACTAACAAAATGACCATAATTCTGTTGATTTTGCTGAATCTTGCAAAATAACCTGTCAAGGTGTTTTGAATCTATGTTTACTTCATAAAATGCAAAATCCCATTTTGACCTTGATACCTCCATAAGCCTGAAAATCTCATGGCTGGTCACATATCTGATACATATTTTTGTTACATGTTTCACCTATATTAAATTCAGATGTAAGAACTGAAACCATCCCTATAGATGCAGAAGTCTCAATTTCCTGTGGGAATGATTCAACCATAAGCATCGAGAAAATATACATCAATCGTATTAGCACACCATGTACGCCAAAGGATTATGAATGCAGTCTAACCGATGATGTCTTGAATGTGATGAAAATAAATTGCGATAAAAAATATCATGTACGATCGATATGCACGCAATCACCACTAATACTACGAACTGTTTAACGGATTTTGGATATTTCAACTTTTCATATGCATGCAACAGTAAGTATAGATTTCTTTTTCGGAAACTTTGCACAAACTGCATTTTCCTATTGGGAACAAACGAGTAACTCACTTACTAATTTTAGGAATTTTGTGTCCTAGATGCTTTTCAACTACGTACTGATTTGGACTTTTAACTATTTTGATTCGAGCGTCATTGAGTCTTATTCAGACTAAACGCACGTCTGGCGTACAAAATCATAAGCCTGGTATCTTTGGTAAGTTTTTATAACCAATAGGCCGATGAAACTGTTGGGAAGTTTCGTTCCCGATGATATCACCAGTCCAGTAGTGAGCACTGCTGTGTTTGCAGAAATGTCATTGATACGATCATTTTATATATTTACTTTCAAAAAACTTTGAATAGTTCTAAATACTTAGGATTTTCTAACCCCATGCAAAGATTATATAAGCCTTATTTGGCATTTTGGGGAATTTTATCTTGTTCTTCAATTTCGTACCTTGTATGACCTTTTATCTTGTTTGTTTTTTAGCATCACTGAAACGTGCGTCAAACATAAAAAATATTAGCCTGGTACATTGATGAGTTTTACCCTTGAATATCAGTGAAATTGAAATTAAGGATACTACTGATACTAGAAAGACTGCTTCATACCTTGATTTGTTTCCTCTATATTGACACAGATGGACGACTTCAGACTAAAATCTATGACAAACATGATGATTTCAACTTCCCAATTATCAATTTCCAATTTCTCAGCAGTAGCATACCCTCTGCCCCGTCGTATGGTGTTTACATATGTCAATTGATACGTTACGCTCGTGGATGTTCACACTATACGGACAGTCAGGAATCTGATGTTCAGTAGTTGTCGTTTGTTGATGTGGTTCATAAGTGTTTCTCGTTTCTCGTTTTTATATAGATTATACCGTTGGTTTTCCCGTTTGAATGGTTTTACACGGATAATTTTTGGCTTGCTGTTCGGTGTGAGCCAAGGCTCCGTGTTGAAGACTTTACTTTAACCTATATTGGTTTACTTTTATAACTTTTGACTAGGATGGAGAGTTGTCTCATTGGCACTCATATTACATCTTCTTATATCTATTCATATACAGGAGTGTGCTCCTTACGCAGAAACTGCTCCAACAGGGTTATGAGGAGGAAAGATTAAAATGACACTCCGTAAATTTTATGGACACCATCATGAATTGGTTGATCTATATGATGTGTCTGTGTCTAAACTAACTAACAACATGTTTACCACGTCTTAGATTGTGGTTTACCATTTACGTCGTCTGGTCTGCTTAGTACCGAACGTGAACTATTTCCGAATGTGACTGTTTTGCCGAGTATGAATTCGCATTGCTATACGACGGGTCTCGGTATTTATATATCCAACATTCATGTATTTAGTTATGATGTTTCTTTGTAAGTCCGGTTTGATATCTTCGTATGTCCTATGTTCGCTGTTAGAGACGACGTGGTTCGGTATCTATATATCCCGCTTTCGGGCATTTTGATGTTACTTTCTTATACGTGTGGGTCCGGTGGGTCATTTTGTGCTGAGTTGTTGTTTTCTGTTTATCTCGTTTGTGGTTTGAATTCTGTGTTTTCGGTACATTTCACATATGTCTTATTTGCCAGTATAGTCGAGATACTCGTGGTTCGTCTACAGGGTTTTTGTTTTATGTTGTTTGTGACTGTTTGGTCTTACATGATCTTGCTTTATGTTACAGTTATTTTATTTTATTTTCTAAATGTGTGTAAAAGTTAAGACAAAAATCAGCTACTTCATTTATATGATTTTAAGCTTAAAGCAATTATATGCACAGGATTTTGTTTGTTTATACACAGTTTTGATAAAGAAGAAAACCGACATGGTTAGAAAATACAAATAATAACACCATTACAAACAAAATCGATTTTAATATTCTTGTCATGGTTAGAAAATACATAGAATAACACCATTACAAACTCAATCCAAATTTAATATTCTTGTATGTGTCTATAAATAAAACAAATCTATTTTGTTTTAGAAATTTACCTGTGATAATATAAACGTCACAAAATATACGTCACTTTTGTGACGTTAATCAAATCATGTGACGCGCAGTTTATTTTTCGTTCGTGGTGTCCTGGTGTGCTGTCGTAAATTCATAGGGTGTGTCCGTTGTTATTCAGCAGTTTACATGTTTTAATGTACTATTATATTATATATTTATGTATTTCTCTGTGCTGAGTGTTCTTGCGTTTGTTTGTACTGTATTCCTGTCACGTAGTGTTGTCATTTTAGCGGTATTTTAACATTGCCATATAAGCGGGAGGTTTGGCTAGCCATAAAACCAGGTTCAACCCACCATTTGTTCTTAAAATGTTCTGTACCAAGTCAGGAATATGACAGTTGTTGTCTACGGTCCGTTTCTATATATGTTGGCGTTCGCTTTTGTTGTAGTTTCTGTTGTTTTGTTGTTTTCCTCTTATAGTTGATGTGTTTCCCTCGGTTTTAGTTTGTTACTCGGATTTGTTTTGCTTAATCGAATTATGACTATTGAATAGCGGTATACTACTGTTGCCTTTATTTAACACTTTCTGTGAGTTAAACTCTACTTCAATGTTTTGGTACTTCTTTGGTTTTACGTTCTGCCATAAAATATTGAGATAGATTACTTTTTCGGTCATATTTGAAAATCCCAAATTCATGATTACATGCTTATTCAAAAAATAGACTACACTTTAGAAATAACTCAATTTGAAATAGTAAACGCCATACGATATTGCAGAGTGTATGTTCCTGCTGACAGATAAAATGTTGACAATTTGAAAGTTGAAATTTTTCGTTTGTCATAGATTCTAGTTTGAAGTTGTCTGTCTGTGTCAGTATCGAGGAAAAGATCATGATATGAATCAGACCTTCTAGTTTCAGCAGTATTTTAATGTAATATTTAGCATTTCCATTAACCTATCATGAATTTTCCGCGGTAATTATAATGATTTACTAATGAAGATTTACTATGCTTTCAGCCAATGAAACAACAGAACATGTATAGCCATATAATAAAACTGTTGAATGTTACTTATACATGTTTTAAAGGATACGAGGAAGATTGAAGTTTTAATTCTTTTTTATTTTTCTTGCAGTTAATGTTTTATCTTGCGACTTTGAAAACAATTGGTGTAATTGGTCGAAAATGAGTAACAACAGTGAATTTCAGTGGAAAAGAGTAAAAAATGACACAAACAGCACGATTTTCCCAAGAGATCACACTACTGCATGTGAGTATATTTATAATCCTAACTAACTATTACATTTGAATGAACGTTGAGAAATGTGAATGGACGGATTTAATAGATCTGGGTTTACAGTCATTTCGAACGATCCTCATGCTTAGACTAAGAAATCACTCAATCAAATTACTGGATTTGATGTTTCCAGCACAAATTTTATACTCGAATACAGTTTAAAGTGTTTTACCTCAAAGGAATGATGAATGCAGAAAACCCCAAAATGGAATTGTTTTTTTTTTTGTTTATTTTGCAGCTGACATATGATGCACCAATATTTTGTTTATTTAGAACATATTGTACGGGTTGTATTTTTCACCAGTACGTGATGTAACTGATAATGAAAAGGATCTTCATGCTTTTATTTCGTTCTTGTTTTTCGTCGAAATCACTTACCTAAATTCCCGAAAATTTCTTAAGCTCTTATTTCGGTTACTCTACTACTCAGATGATTTCATACACCACGTCAAAAACACTACACGAGTACCTAATCTTGTGCAACGCAAAAGACATGGTTCATACTTTAAATGCAAAATACCAAGTAAAAATGTATAAAATAAGAAGATGTGGTATTTTGCCGATGAAACTTCTCTCCACCAGACACCAAATGATAAAATTAACAACTATAGATCACCGTACGGCCTTCATCAACGAGTAAAACCCAGACTGCATAGTTCGTTATAAAAGGCCCTGAAATGACAAATGTAGTCTTGTAATAAACTAATTATTAACGATCTTATATTTATTCTAAAACAGTCTTCATAAAATATCGATATTGTGGTGTCCATGCATCGTTTACGAGGATCTGGAAACACTTTTCGGTAGTATCCTGAATCTCATGTTTTGTTGTTGTAGAACTTTAATGATTGAAGTGATTCATGAAAATTATCAGATCCTTTTGAGCGACATCAGGACACAGGACCTGTTGTTCAATTATATAAAAATATCTCCAAAAAGTACCAGACGCAGTGACTTTTTGGCTCATTATCTTAGTAAAGAACACACAGCCGTAAGATACTAATTTGTATCACCTGACAGCGTCCAGCTGCATGATGCACTACGTCATTTCTAATGTCTTTTGTCGTCTAAATGCCTATAAGCAGTTGAACAGAATGCAACTTAACTTCTACAGTTTCTTCTAAAGAGCATACATTTGTGCTACGTCTACGTTGAGAGGAAAACCTGAAAAAGGTCCCGTTTTCTATTTTACTTAACCATGGATATTTCTCCTTCCATTATGAGAAAGTCTTATTTGAAATTCTATGTGTTATTTTCAACCTACCGAATTTTCATCAGGGCCTAGGGCAGAAGAAACTAAAGCATCGATGATGACAACTTTTATGTCACTCATAAAGAGTGTTTTATTGTTCTTTATCTACAAAAGAACCGGTCATTTACAGTGTAGTTTTTATTTAGTTTACCCTGGTTTCTATATACATGATATATGTACTATACAATATACAAACTTTTTGTTGGGGTCTTTGTTAGATTTATGCATATGTTTGTTTGAATTTTTAGTCAGTTGTGTTTTGTGTCTATGATGTATGTTTACACAGTTTTGGCTGCTAGATCCCAAGTGTTGTCAGATTAACCTGTTATGTCTGTTTTGGTGGCTCACCCAATTTTGTCAATATAACGGAACTATAAAAAAACTGTCATAAAATGGGAAATTAAGCTAGCTATAAAACCAGGTATAACCAACCAGTTTCTTCTCAAAATGCATGTAGCAAATCAGGAATAGTTGTTTTCCATTAAAGTTGGTTGATTAGTCCAAAGTTCGATTTTGTAAGTTTTATGAACTTCCACTTATTTTAATTTTCCTTGGAGTTTTTGGTATTTTGTTATACTTTTTATATGTCTTGCCAATTCAAAATTGTCAGTCTGTTGTCAAATAATTTGATATAGGTTATACGATTTTCACACTTATTGTTCTACCTCCGGAACTCAACTCATTCTCATTTACCATGCCCATATGTTTGCATGGATAGGAATTTTCAACGCTGAAATTGCAAAAATGAATTGTTCTTTTTAATTTTTTTTTTTTTTTTATTAAATAATCATCCAAATATGCAGCTTATCTCTTTAAAAGTCTATATAATATATCTTGTATTCCTGATGAGATATCTTATAGATTTTGTATGTTTAATTGTTTTGTTAATATGTCTTTTGATTGAGTTAAGCCATTTCAATTGATATTTTATAGTGTGTCTTTCTATGTTGTAATGTTATACTACTATTTCAGGTTAGGGTGAAGGTTAGCGCCTGTTTAAACGTTTAAACCCGCTGCATTTGTTTGCACCTATCCTAAGTCAGGAACCTGTTGGTCAGTGGTTGTCGTTTGTTGATGTGGTTCTTAAGTGTTTCTCGTTTCTCGTTTTTATATAGGTTAGACCGTTGGTTTTCCTGTTTGAATTGTTTTACACTAGTTATTTCGAAGCCCTTTATAGCTTGCTGTTCGGTGTGAGCCAAGGCTCCGTGTTGAAGGCCGTTCTTTGACCAATAATTGTTTACTTTTTAAACATTCTGACTTGGATAGAGAGTTGTCTCATTGGCACTCATACCACGTTTTCTTATTTCTATTTGAAGTCAACTTGATATCTTATGTGTTTTGTAAAATATCTTTGAAACTAGATAAGTTATCTTATCAAGTGTGTACGATACTTTAGATATTATTATAGCTACTTTTAATCTTATACTTTATGAAATATCTTGTTTGTCTTATAAGATATCTTCTAAAGTATGATAGAAATATTTTTGTTTTATAAGATTTCTAATGAACTTTACAGGATATCTTTTATGATTGATTTATCAAATAATTTATCAATTTTGTAAGAAATTTTTTAAATATATAAGATATCTTATTCAATTTATAATATATCTTTTTGTTAGTTAGAAATCTTGAAAAACACAATACATATGTTTATCTTAATACGTTATTTCATATCCTAAATGAAATATCTAATAAACTTAACAATATATCTTCATGAACTATTTAATAAGTTAGCTTATTTAAATTGTAAAAGGTATCAATAAGTTTATAATTTATCTCAATATGTTTATAATATATCGTATTTAGTTTTTAAGATAACTTATTTCGTTTATAAGATATATTATTAGCTTGATAAAATATTTTGATAATGAAATTAATTCAAAACCATTTGTCATATATCTGGACCTAATGTTGATAGTTTTTTTTTGGTACTGATTTGACCACAATAGTTGACCTTGACCACTGACCCATGAAAGGATGTCATGGTCAGATGACCATTGTCTCATAAACATTAAGACCTTGCAAGGATCTATAAATAACAAATAATGTTATTTTATTAATCACAATAAGTGAGAAATTTATGTAACATAAACCATACAATTTTTAATCACTCGCTGAACAAGGAAAATTAGGTTAAGGACAATTAACATAAATAATATACAGAGTTTTGGTAGCATAAGACATTTGTATACCAAGTATTAAGCATCCACATGATCCAGTTATTCTACCTTCTTAGATATAATGCATACAGTTTATTCACAGAGTAAACGTTTTTATTGCTGGAAATGAATCAGTAGCTATAGAATGTCTCGCGAGTTTATTCATGGCATGGCGTTGTCGGTTTATTTTCGACTTATGAATTTGAGTGTCCTTTTGGTATTTTCGCCTTTCTTTTATATATGCTCTTGTTAAATTTTATGTGATTCTTTGTGTGGATAGAAAAATAACGCCAACATTTAAGCCTGGTATCTATGATAAGTTTTTTTACAGCTTCAAACGGTTCTTATGCCTACATATATTTATCTGGAATCAAAAAGGAGGTTTTGCCAAACTAATTACAGAAAACATAGTATCGTCAAAGAATCAATGTCTTTCGTTCTGGCATTACATGACAGATTCTAACCATGTTTTAGAGGTAATTCACAATGAACGAAATGTATACAATGTAACGGGACCTTCAGAAAACAGATGGATTCGCACAGAAATTCCTATTCCTCAATCTGCTTCAAATTATGTGTATAATCTAACGTTTAAAGTCGTACGTGAAATTACAGACATCGACGGTGTTATTGCCCTAGATGATGTTATGCTAGTCAACAGAGCTTGTGAAGGTAGGATTTAATTTGTAATTTTATACATATTAATATTATTCTATTTGAAAGATGTGTTTCTTTTCAAATCGCTTGATTATTTATACCTCACATGATAAATTGACTTGTATTCCAAAGTTGTTTACTGCTCTTTTAGAAAAAGTAAATGGATGGATATTCATTTCATTAATTAATTGATTTAAAAAGACTGTGAATAAAACAATATAATTTGTTATAAAGACTCACTAAAGATAACAGGAATATATAAAGATTTTAAATCCATTAAAAACTATAAACAATAAAAAACGACGATACATTTATTATTTAAAGCATTCTAAAGTATTAACACCTAGACATATTAACAGTCAACTTATCATATAATCTGTAATGGCTTAAACCGAACATGCGTTATTTTTATTTTATTTTTAACATTAAACATCATCTAACAGAAATGGTGTTTCACAAACATTAACATTACGTTTGCCTCATCTTCTTAATAAAACTTTCCTTGAAATTAAGTGATTTTATTCAAATCAGATATGTCAATATAATTGGAGTGAGCGTGTCTCTATTCTCCAGATCAGTATGCCACCCTTCGGAAATTTGAAATATTTGGCACTAGAAGTTGAATATTTGTCCAGCGCATTCAAACGCTGTTAAGACATAGTTTATACATTTTACATACAATTAAAGACCTTTTCTTGGCATGCATAGCAGGAGACGCTTTCTCTGTTGACACCCTGGTCTCACACCTGTTGAGTTCAAGTGATTCCCTCAGTTTCTGTTTGCTACCTTGCGTTTTATTTTTTAACTGTTTTGTGAGATTGGAATATCGATAAACTACAGTCGTCGTTATTCAAAACATATTTAAGCATAGTATTTTTAGAATGCTGGCTATAATTAATCGGTCTTCATTGAATGCTTGAACAAGAAATTGTTTTAACAAGATACAATCATCTTTGTAGGTCTTATTCATCAGTGTGACTTTGAATACGACATGTGTAACTGGCATACCAGTAAAAAAGAAAATGAAACATCTGACTACTCTTGGTCACGACACAAAAGGTACAATAACACACTTCCTGAAACAGACCATACTACAGGATCTGGTTGGTATAGTAATCCTTTAAACAATGTATTACAAAAGAGTAATTTTCATTAACATTGGGTCGATACCACTGCTTGTAGACTGCTATTTCATAAGGGCACTATCAACTATATAGTCAGTGCTTCGGTTACTGACATGATTTATAACATACCTCTCTGTAGATAAAAGAGGCGAAAGATACTAAAGGGACATTTAAACTCATAAGTCGAAAATAAACTGACAACGCCATGGCTGAAAAGAAATAGACAAACAGACAAACAACAGTACAGAAAACACGACGTAGAAAACTAAAGACTGAGCAACACGAACCTAACCAAAAACTGGGGTGATCTCAGGTGCTCCAAATGAGACACCCGTCGTCCTGCTCCTATAAAATACGTTGATCAGTTATATCAAGTAATTAGACATCACGAATTAGCGGATTGTTAATTGACCATAAGATTTCCCAAATTCTAAAAATTTTCTAACCCTAAAACTTTACCGAATATGAAATTTTGAAATTGAAACGATTTTTTTCAGAACAAAGGACAGAACACAGACATAGAAAATTAAGAACACTTATAAATAAAGCAAGAGCTACACGAACCCTCTAAAACAAAACTGGGGTGATCTCAGATGCATCGGACGGGTAAGCAGATCGTGCTCCACGTGTGGCATCCTTCGTGTTGCTCATGTTAGTACAAACCAAATGATAAGTCTAATTCGGTTGGTAATAATTTAATCCGCTCTTATTCATTGTTATTAAATACATTTTGTAACCCTAATAAATGAAACAAACTTGTTGTAATATCTGTTAAATTCAATGGATAACTGCTCTTTGACTATTTCTATCGTTAACAATACTTGTTTAATCAATTTGATTTTGTATTTACAGAGAATGGATCCTACATGTATTTACACAGTACTTCTGCCTCCCTGGTGCTATTGCATATATTCAAAGTCCGGTTTTAAAGCATTTTCTGAGACCTGCTTATCATTTTGGTATCACATGATATGTTTTGGTACTAAAAGGGCGGATTAAATGTGAATGTAAATGAAGACCTTGTTTTATCAAATACAAACACCAAAGTGAAGAATGGATTAAAAATGATAAATATCAATCCGTTGAAAACCTTACGATTAAGTTTATTGGTATATATGTAGAAGGTGGTCCATGTGATATTGCATTGGATGATATAGCATTGACACCAGGGTCATGCTCAGGTTGGTATATATATATTACAAACTAATAATTGCTTAAAATTAATGTATTAGAAGAAGAAAAAATAATGAGTGTCTTATGTCTTATTTCAAATCAGTATAGAAATAGTACAGAGATGAGGTTTGATTGTCAATGTGAGTACGATTCACCAGAAATTTATACACTGAAAGCAAGCAACTATGGATCACTGAATGGCCTGTACCGCATAGTAAGCTATAAAGGACCACACTAGCTAAAGGTACGTTCAAAGCAAATGATGGCCAAAGACCACAATAAATTACCTTCATTTTCGTTTTCCACGAATTATACGTATGTTGTTTCGTTTTAATTATAGTGTATATTTTCTTTCTTTTTTTTTTTCTTCCTAATTCATTTCTTAGATTTTTTAAAGGTGGAAATGAAATGAAACAGTTGAAATGATTTTTGGATGTTTTATTTTAACTGATATATTGATGGAATGGGTGATAGGCCATGTGCAAAAGGCAATATTTTGTAAGACTTGTCGCTATGGATGTGTATGGGCAAAATATGTGCTCTGTATGTGGCTTAAACGGTGGCATTCAGTAAATGTAGAATCTGTACTTTGGCAACTTCATTGAATGATTAATTAGTAGCAATTTGTCAAACATTCAAGTAAAGGATTTCCACTATTATTAGATAGAAATGCTGTAAAAAGGTGTCATTGGCATTATATACCCAAAATATAACTTTTAAGCCGTTTCCATTTTTCAGAAAGAAAATGTTAAAATGTGTTAATTGTTGGAATGGTCTAAATCCAACAGCCTGTCCGCAGAAAATAAGTTGTGAGGTGATTTGAACATGCAAGTTGAAATCTTTTAACAAGATTTCCTTGATAATATATATAAATTAATAATAATTATTGTTTAATCTGACCATATCACATACTAACTTAATCTTTCTGTAGAATAAATACTGGTTCATATATATGCCAATTGAGGCTAAAACTACATTTGCGAAGTCTAAAACTTTGCATTTGACCATACTGTCTCCCAAATGTTGCATGCAAGAGTCCTATTGCACGCAGACTTTTCGTATCATGACAATGAGCAAATGTCAATTTCCCATATCAACTTTATTCATTTTAAAAGAAAATAGCTGGAATGTTTCAATTAAATTGACAATTAACTTTTCAGCCTGATATTGCCTAATACCATTTCATGCTCATGTCTTATGCTATTTGTAACTGTCATGTCTATTTATAGTACATTGAATATGTTTTGAACGATTATATATAAACAAAAACAACTGAGTATGTCTGTTAGTGAAAAATATTACATATTTATATAAGGCATCTCTTTGGTGAAAATCTTCATTTTTGACAGAGGCTCAAATAAATTTGACTTTGGGCTATTTTTGATAAATAAGATCCTTCAAATAAGTATTTTTTACTTCAAATACAGGTTTATTCATAGTTTGTGACATTAAAAGGCATATATTTGCATCATTTAATTTGTTAGGCTGTAATATTGATAGATGAAATTATTCTATTTAAACGTCAAATTGAACACACAAAATTCAAATGTAAAATGGCCACATTGTCTTTTATCTATATCAGATAGTCATGAAACTTGGTACTCTGTTGAATTATATACTATGAATATGTCATGCAAGGTTTTTTTTTAAAGGGTCAAGTTTTGACACCTGATAAGCCAAAGACCGCAATTAATACATATCACCTTACTTCCACAGGATGGTATACACAACAATATAACTGCGCTGACATTGATAGGAATACGATAGTAGAAACCTGTCCAACAAAGTACTTAGATATACAAAACGTTAGTTTATCTTATGAACCTGAAAAGAGATGTGTTCAGAATATAATATCACAGAACGATTTCTACACAATTGCGCTATCTTGGAGGATGAAAATAGTTGTAAACTTAATTTGTCAAATTACGTTCAGCGTTTTCCGGAATGTTTTCGACATAATGAATTTCAGATACAGTACAAATGTGAAGGTACGTAAACTAAGATATATGTGTGTGTGCGATTAATGCAACTTTTCAAACATGCAACTGTATTATACTCTTTTATTGAAGGAAGCAGACATATTTCGGAGTAATAGGTGGTATGACGTTATTATCATTAAAACAATCCATACAACATGAAGAACAGGAAATGCTTATCCTACCGGAACACCTGGGATCACTGGCGATTTTAGTGGGTTTCGTGTTGTCCATTTTTCAATTTTCTATGTGATATTTTGTTTTAGTGTCCTTTCCTCGTTTTCTTTATGGATATGGTCGTCCTGAATTTGCATTTAATTTACTCCTGGACGTTAAACAGAAATCAAACCATTCATGGCCATGATTTTGTCAGTTTGTATTGGATTTGCGGTTGTCTCTTTGACGTCTGCTTTCTTTTTCATGCTGACTTGGTAACTGTAGCGTACGCTATATGATGCGAGTATTGTATAGTATTGTTTTATCCAGCTGTTTGCGTCTTTTGTTAATATCAATTCAGATGTTGATTTGAATATAATTACAGGGATAAATTGACCTACAAAATATTAAACAATATGCATCGACAGCATAAGTATCTTTTGATTTTAGTTTACACACTAGAACACACCCACGACATCGCGGTCCGTGACTGAATTAAAGTACCTATGCCTTATATTTAGCCTGGATTTTTAGTATTCGTATTGTCATCTGATAAAGTCATGCTGACTTTAAGGTGCACATTTTCTCTGCTTTCAAAATCTTTGTATTTGAACCGGTCCTGGTTTTCTTACTACAACCTACAACCAGAACAGCTGGGCATTTAGCAGTATCGGTTTGGAATTCAAGTATTTCTTTCCGTTTTCCCGTTCGTTGCCATGGCATTTGTATGGCCTCCGGGGTTACCTTATCCTTTATTTTGTATATAATTGTTTTATATGTTGCACGTTTTATTTTTGAGGATGATCGAATCAGGTGAGCGTGTATTTGTATGTTTTATTGCATTGTACTTACTGTTGTTTTGGGAAGGTTAACTTTCTGGTAGCAAGACCCGTCACGGCCAGGCTGGGAAACTGGGTAGGCAAATGCTCACATCTGTACTGAAACAGTGTGTTAAATGTCTCCTTTACACCATAACCAGTGGTGGTGCTCCTTATAAAAGGAGAAGATACAGCACAAACATACACACACTACAGCCGGAAACTACATGACTTTGTGACATATACTATTGGTATCGGAATCGGATTCGACCCGGAACTTGGTAATTATTGGTAATGTTAATTATGTGGAAAACAAATGAAGTAATTTTTAATCAACACCATTGTCCTACATTAGTTATATGTAAAGTTGAATTCTTTGATTCTCCGTTTTTACGTCATGCCGACTAACAAATTGGACCTCGTTATTTTAGTAGTATAGATATTATATTTACTCTAAATAAACTGGATCAGACACAAATAAATCATATTATGAAGTTCGCTACGAATTACATTATAGTACAATAAAATGATAATATGAGCATATAGATATAAGAAGATGTGGTATGAGTGCCAATGAGACAACTCTCCATCCAAGTCAAAATTTATAAATGTAAACCATTATAGGTCAAAGTACGGTCTTCAACACGGAGCCTAGGCTCACACCGAACAGTAAGCTATAAAGGGCCCCAAAATTACTAGTGTAAAACCATTCAAACGGGAAAACCAACGGTCTAATCTATATAAAACGAGAAACGAGAAACACTTATGAACCACATCAACAAACGACAACTACTGAACATCAGATTCCTGACTCAGGACAGGTGCAAACAAATGCAGCGGGTTTAAACGTTTTAATGGTACCAAACCTTCACCCTTTTCTGAAACAATAGTGTAACATCACAACATAGAAAGACACACTATAAAATATCAACTGAAATAGCTTAACTCAATCAAAGGACATAGTAACACCATTGAACATACACTGAACAAATAAATTTGACCTATGATACAATGTAAATTCAAAATAAATAAACTAAGGAATGCATTATTTAGGGGTAACTGTAATATTTTTCTGTCTATGAAGAATAACATAAAAATGTGATGCACACTGAATAACCCGCGTTTTATTTAAAAGTGTGCACCACATTTTTGAGGTTATTTCGAATAGACAGAAAAATCTTACTGTCATTCCTAATAATTTAATTCTAAATTCCATTTTGAGGAGTTAAATTATGTCTTAAAAATTTCAGCTTATTTGAAGACCCGTTACATCCAAAATTGATTTATTTCAAAATAAACAATACTTTACGAGCCTAGCTATTGAAAAAAGATGACTAAAATATAACTGAAAAATTGGAAATGATGATGATGATGTGAATGTACCGCAAAACACTCTTCAGTAGCGTATGACATGAAATCTCTCGGACCTTTTGATAAATTCGATTAAATGGTTAAAATCTGGTAGTTTTGTTCATACGAGAGGTTCAGATTACCAGATGTTAGTAAATTAACATTCAATTTAAGGTCATCAGGGTGCCATCTAAAATTGTTCATCAGAATTTCTCTCTGGTCTGTTTAAAGGGCAGTCGAAAAGAAATGGTGTGTACAGTCTCAATGTTGCACCCACAAAGACAAGATTGGTCAGCAATTATCATAATTTTGATATACATGCATCATTCGATTATATTTTTTTGAATCGCCATATTTATAGACTCTCTTGTTTGTCGTTTAAGTGAGAAACAGTATCACTAGTCTATAGCAGTGTGCATTTTAAATTTTTTGATAAGGACAGAATTGCATGCACACAGTCGGAAATCTCAATTCATCGCCTCTGTTGATCATAGCTCATAGGTTTAGGCTTTTAACTAGCTTTCAGTAACTGCGAGTACTCTCAAATCGTACTTTCGTGTTAATTTGACCTGTTGATACAATTTGTAATGTATTTTTGTTATTTAATGTTTACTTATTCAGAGTTATATCTAGTCTCACTATTTTAAATATATACCACCTTTGATAAATGTTTAGTATGACGATAAATTTTCACTTTTGTTCTCGTACTAGGAACAACAAAATTATTTATTTTGTAAAATTATTTCCGTACTCCACGTATACCTTACAACAAAATTATTTTTATTAACCTGTGTACGTTATTTTATTTGGCGGCATTTTGTCTAAGGTTATGATTGTCTTTCTGGTTTTTACATCTAACCCCTTGTTTTATTCATTTTGTATTTACATTGTGTCATAGATCAAATTTATTCGTTCAGTGTATATTCACTTGTTTTTGTTAATATGTCTTTTGATTGAGTGAAGCCATTTCAATTGATATTTTATAGTGTGTCTTTCTATGTTTTGATGTTACACTATTGTTCCAGGTAGGGTGAAGGTTGGCGCCTATTAAAACGTTTAAACCCGCTGCATTTGTTTGCACCTGATGTTCAGTGGTTGTCGTTTGCTGAAGTGGTTCATAAGTGTTTCTCGTTTCCAGCTTTTTATATAGATTAGACCGTTGGTTTTCCTGTTTGAATGGTTTTAACCTTGTCATTTTTAGGTCCATTATAGGTGGCTGTTCGGTGTGAGCCAAGGCTCCGTTTTGGAGGCCGTACTTTGACCTATAATGGTATACTTTTACAAATTGTGACTTTGATGGAGAGTTGTCTCGTTAGCACTCATACCACATCTTCTTATATCTATTTAGTCATACATTTGAGGCAATTTTAAGAAAAGTTATCTTGTTGTGAAGCCGACGTTCTTATGTTAATAGGAAATATCCTTAAGGTGAAATTTAGTGGTAAATAAAATGACTAATAGACTTTTGTTTGCGTCCAGTGTCAAATATTTGATACCTGTTCATGACGAGATATACTATGAAATTTGTGTGATAAATATGACACGACCTTTCAGTGAAACAATCGGACATTTTAGATATATCTGAAAGTGATGTGTTTGGATTTAATTTCAAGACATTTTCTTCTTTTTTTTTTAAGTTTTGTGTAAACCCTAGTTCGTATGAGTACAAAAGAGCATGCTGGTAGGATCATCATTTTAAAACGGATGTCTATCCTATATCAGTTTATCGAACTAAAACAAATTCATTTTTCGATCAAAATTCGAACATAATGGTTATTTCTGTTCTGATGTCTTTGTAATTTTATATTATAAAAATATAACTAGATGTGAAAATAGATCTTGAAAAATTGTCACGGGCTTCACGGAACCCTGTATTTCACATGCGATTTCTTCTTTCAGTGTAAAATGCAATATTGACTGCCAATACTACGTGCATCAATCAGTAATGAAAAAATCTTTAATATAATATTAAACTGAAATGGTGTGCAGTCTCGAAATAATTTTAACATTTCAAAATTATAACAAAATCAGGAACATTTAAACTCCTTCTTCAGATTCTTTTTGTTTTTATTCATGTAGGATATCTTTTCAAGAATCGAAGCATTCCTTGATAACTTAACAGACTTACTGATGTATAACATAAATAACTTTATGTAAATCTGTTGAATACAGGAAAATGAAGAAATATACTTTTAAAAGTTTGCATAAGATGTTAACTCTTAATCATAAAAAAATCCTGACTAAGTTTTGTAATATTCTATACGTTGAGAGACGTATTTGAATGATAAATGCAAGTGCAACTATTTCTTATTATCAATAAATGTGGTAATAATATTTGAAAAACAACAACACTATTGTCAATATTTTACTCTGAATACAGCCTTTGATAGTTACATTGTAAGAAGCTTCAGTCTAGCTTCTGTAGTTATTGGTGTGTAAAACGTAAACCCTAACTATAATTAAAGGAGAAAATATCATTTTTAGATGATCATAAGACATTAATCTGTTGGATTTCAGTATCTGTGTTTTGAAATTTGTCTTAGATATTTGCATTACAGCTTCAAACTTCTTACATTTAGTGCGTAAATTGTCCATTGTTTGTCAAATACGTTTATTTCGACATGTTTATGTCATCATAGTGACATCACAATTGATCTTACAGCACTAATTATAAAGTGTCAAGATTATATCAACCTGATCATTTATCCATAACGTTGACATAATTTCAAAAGGCTTGAATATTTTTCTATTTTTGCAACTTTAGGGTCAAATAATAGATATTATCATACCTCTTATTTTATCTGTTAGATAAGGCAAAATTAAGAAAAACGTTTTCAGAATTTGTATCTGGTCGCTGTCGTTTGACGTAAAATAAAGAATCTGTCAAGATCTATAGAAAGTGATCGAAAATTTCACAATGTTGATAATGTCTATAATCTTTTAACTTTTACTGTATCTTAATGGAAAATGCAAAATACTAGCTCAATTCACCATTAAAAACGAAAAGGTTTCATGAAATTTCATGAAAGGTTGACAAAGTAATTATTGTCTGTAAAATCCTTCACCACAGACTGGACCTAAATATTGACGACGGTGACGACGTTTTACGATGGGAAGAAGGATGTTCTCGCTTCCGCAATCAGCCATGATATGTGACGTAATTGCAATGAAACTGTTCATCAAACAACAATGGAAAAGGTGTTTGAAATGGCAGTTCACTCTACGGCCTTCAATATCTTGCAAAACCCATACCGTATAAAAATAACTTTTAAAACAACCTCGGAATGATAACATGTGAATCTATTTAAAAACTAACTAACGGAATGATTTTTACTTCATCCATTCCACAAAACAAATTATTGCAGACAGCAAACAACAACAAAGGGATAGCTGGCTCCTGGCTTCGGACAGGTATCTAAATAATGTGACAAGGTTAACATAAATAAGACTGCCAATGAGACAAATAATTACCACGGACCAAATGACGCAGGTGTTATCAAGTATAGGCTAGCACACGACCTTTAACAATGAGCAAATCCCGTACCATAAATTAAACTGTAAAACATGTAAAAGGCACCGACATGACAAATGTAAATTAATTCAAACAAAAAACCTTTACAAACAGTGTTTCCATATATTTTGTTTCTGTATGAAATCTATTCTGATGGATTTCCACCGATATAAGAGTGTCGAACGACGTGATTCGTGTCATTTTATTATCACTTAATCCTGTTGTTAGATTAAAGAAAACAAAATTGGACTTTAATATTTAACATTTGATCAAATCGTAGGTGTAAAATACGAATATATTCTTTGTCGGATGATCGCAACGTCATTATTTCTTTCTGCTGTTCCAATTTTACTCCTACATTGTCAGCTTTTTAAAATGAGGTACCCGAGGTCAATCGGGTAAACCACGTCATTGCAATCGACTCTTACTGTAATGATACAGGCAATTTTCGGGACAAATCTTGAATGTGAAAGTCGTCAAAACATGGAAACATGAACAAACGATGATTCTAATTAATCGAGGTTCTATTTTCTTAAATAAAAGGGTTTTGTTTTCTTAATTTGTTGAGTAATCAAGTAAATAATTATACAAATGAAATTTTTATTCATCGTTTACATAATCAAATACTTGTTGTAAGCGACACACTTCTAACCTCCTTCCTTGAACCGTGCCATTTTGTTGAAAACAGATCATTTCCTTCTTTCAGACAGAAACACACAAGATAATTTTATTTTCATAATATGTTATCTCCAATCTAACCTTTAATTAGTTTGTTTTAAGTATGTCACTAATTCAGTTTTATACGTCAATATACATTGTGTATTCACTTACAGGAAGAGCAAGTATTTGCCAAGCCCTAGAGCGCTTCAGCTTAAAAGAATGACCGTCTTTGTTCTATTAGAATAGAAATAATTCATTGGGGCTTCAATTTTAAAACTGCATTTCAACCATTATATGTTCAATATACTATTTATTTCAGTTGCAGAAACAGTTTCTTTGATGTTTACATCAGAAGCCGTATCGCAAGGTAAGATATACAAAATATAAACAATTTATAACGAAATGAACAGATGCATAAAGCCAAAATGTACATATTCACATATCCATATTATTAGGAAGTACATGTTTAGCTTACCTGTCAGTTATGCCAAATGAGTGTTTGCAATCACTTGATTTCTTTGTCGTCGTCGTCGTCGTCGTCGTTGTCGTTGTCGTCGTTTGAGTTTTTTCAAAAATTTCTTCTCTAAAAATATTGAAATAATTTTAACCAAACTGTGGGAGAAAGATTCATAATAGAAATATAAGTTTTCTCTTCAACAAACATGTCTGACATGGCTAAAATAAAACATAAGGGTAAGGTGCATTAAAACTATAACAGATAAAATCTGACAAGGCAAAATGCTCACCAATATTGGTCCAACTAGAAAGCTGTATTAGATTGATAGAGTCGAACGGGATGGTTTTTATGTTATACGGAGGGTTTCAATTTTCGAAACAAATTTTGTGCTAGACAACAATTCTATTCAAAATGTCAACACTTGTTTTAAAACAAGTGGATTTCTGTCTAAACTTTGTTCACTAAGCAGTTCAATTAGACAAAATGTCCTAATGCCCCTTTTATATGTGACAAGCGGAACCAATGTCGTGTGATGTTCGCTCAAAAGTAGAAAATTAAGGCGGTAGTTGTATATCAATGTTCAATGTTCAAATTTCTTATATCGATTAAGTTGTAGCCGTACAGTGACTTATACATGCAGTTCCTAACTTCTATGTCATTAAGTCTCCGGATGAGAGTTGTTTCATTGCCAATATCATACCACATTTTCTTAATTTTATAAGAAAGACAAATCAAAGTAACAAACAAAAACGGAAGGAATCGAATCAATTCTATAAGGAACGAGACTGGGTGCGTCGACAAGGTTTTTGGGGTAAGGAACACACTAGATATGTAAACACCGAACGATGGAGAATGGGGTATGTTACTGCCTTGTAATGGGAATTTGATAATTGGAAAGATAAAATCATTACGTTTGTCGTATCTTCTTTTTAAGTCGTATATCTGTGTTAATATCTAGGAAAGATCAAGATATGAATCTACTACTTTCTGTAGTATCATTAATATCAAGCTTACAGGATAATGAGATGTGCAATCAAAAGCAGGGATCCCTCTGTCGGCTGCCCTTGACTGCTTAGGATTTATGTATTCAAAGTGATTGAAAACAGAAGATATTGTTCGTGAAAAAAAAATTCTAAAATTAAATGACTTTTTACCTGTATATCAGTATGTCAATAACTCTTAATAACAGCAGAATCGGATTTCTCATGAAGATAGATGTTACATTGCTTAATATAAATAGACAATTATACTTTAATTGTAGCTTCAACTTTAATAATATCACATAATTTCGAAAAGCCAAATATGTCCATCTCAGATTGCAAAAGTGTTCATAATATCAAGTAATATATATATATATGACTGAATGGATACATCTTGTAGTATTTAATATTTCAAAACGTCATAATTATCAGTAAAAAATAGATGTCAAAGAATAACTTATATCCAAACAATGTTGAAAAATTAACATCCTAAAATAACGATACCACGGCCATGTAGACTGACAGTTTCCATCACCATTCTCCTATTTGTCATTTTCTTCTGTCGTGTGTTAGATGATATAATTAAAATAAGCACACGAAAATACATTATCGCTATAACAACGGTATTATAGATTAAAAACAAATATTCCGAAATAAAACAAAAAACCGAACTCCGAAGAAAATTCAAAAATAAAAGTCTTTTAATCAAATGGCAAAATCAAAAGCTCTAATTCATCAAACGAATGGAAAACAGCTGTCATATTCTTACTTGGTACAGGCATTTCTTTATGTAGAAAATGGTGGATTTAACCTGGTTTTATAGCTAGCTTAACCTATCACTTGTATGACAGTCATATAGAATTCCATTATATTTCTTGACTATCCAATCTCTTGAATATCGAATGAGTTGGGAAATGTATATCCCATATGCAGATGAAGTTGGTATATTGCTGCTAAGGTTGGGGAAATTTATAATTTCATAATCAAAATCGTCTCGTTTGTCTCTAAACGCAATCTCAACGGACAGTACCTACTGATAAGTTAAACCTATACACCCGAATATCGGTTCCTTTACTTACTTGAAGATTTCACTCAGCAACGTCATAATCAATACAAAAGACAAAATCTTGCGTAATATCTAGAACAAGCATTGTGGAAATCTATCTTGTTTATCCCATAGAATTCAAGACGCAGTCATTTAACAACAGCTGTATAATTGTAATCTTTATCACTCAGTATAATACTTGAAAGAGAAAGGACTTTTAAGGTTTTGATACCTCTTAATGGCTTTGATTTATATGCTTTCAAAAGTTTACATCTCGAATGTCTGTGATGAAGGCTTTTAATAAAACACGTGTCATGTGCATTCAACTTGGTATCATACTTATATTTTATGTTTCTATAACTCTTTTACTTTTTTTTAAATTCACCAACAAAACATATTCCTCTTTAAAAGATATAAGAGATTATTCATTAATCCGTTGCAAATAAATCTTACAAAGCGATAAGTAGAAGGATAACTTCAAAAGTCAAATAAAATTTGAATTTTCCGCAATCTAAGACTATAAATGTAATAATAAACAGCTTTTCAACAATAATATGTTTAACATTAAACTGTTTATTTAAAATTGCAGAAACAACAGTTCCTTTGCTGTTAACATCAGAAGCTCTATCGCAAGGTATGATGTTCAAAATATAAACAATTTACGAATTGTATAAAGCCAAAATGTACATATTCAAATATTCTTTTCATTACTCATTACATTTTAAGCTCATCTGACCATAACGCCATGTCATCAGTGCCATCACTTGGCATCCGTCGTCCATCCTCTGAATCTATTCAACCAAATTCTACCAAACTTGGGGTTAATGATTCTTTATAGAGTCTCCGTATTTAAAAAGTGGAGTGACATTATCCAATTCAAATGCCCTCCTTACACCAACCTGCATTATATATCGATTGATAGCCATTTATCTTTACTTTCTGCTTTGCCCGGTCGTACAAAAATGGCACGGTGTAATTTCTGTTTAACCAAGAACAAAGGTCAAGGAAAAACAATTTCTAACTTTTTAAAATGTCAGAATTGCATATCCTATCAGATTACTAATACAATAATGCATGAAAACAAGGCAAACCTTTAAAGAGAGATTGACAGATATATTGAGGAGGTTCCTGACTTTTGAAATGTACATATGGAGGGTTAAACTAAATTTTTACATCTCAACCCTCTCCTTTTCAATCTCGATCCGTTGGCTTCTTGTTTCTGAACTGACCTTGCTATCATATTATAATGTGCAATTCATCACAAGAAAATAAGTATTTCTAAAAATAGAGGTATTATAGTTTAAAAGGTACAAAAGCATTATCTATTCCATATAAACAAAATTCTCCAAGTTACTGAGCGCAATTGCAAAGTACAGTACCTGCTGATAAGACCGCATGCCGTCCTAAAAGATATTATTGGCTGGTTAAATTCACAGAAAATTTGACACAGCAACGTCATTAACAATGCGAGAAAACAAATCTTGTCCATTGTCTACACGAACTTTAATGCAAAAACTTGAAGAAAAATTGTAGTATTAATTCAAACTTTGATTTATATTCCCAAAAAATTTCAAGATGCAGTAATTTAATAACAACTGTAAAATAGTAACCTTTATCCATCAGTACAATTCGATAAAAGAGAGCACCTTTTGGTTTTGACATTTCCTGAATCACGTGGCATGTTCATTCAACTTGGTATCATACTCTTTTTCAACTAGCAAACCATATACATCTATAAGTATATAAGAGACAAAATATATTATTTCAGAAAATATCTCACTTGCAAATAAATCTTAGAAAGCAATCACAGAGGAGTATCTCCAAAATGAGAAATGTTCACCATCAAAACTCTAAACGTAATAATCAACTGCATTTCAACTATATTATGTTTAACATTAAACTGTCTATTTCAAGTTGCAGAAACAACAGTTTCTTTACTATCGACATCAGAAGCCGTATCACAAGGTATGATGTACAAAATATACACAATTTACGAAATGTATAAAGCCAAAATGTACATATTCATATATCTATATTATTACTCATTACACTTGTATTTCATCTGCCCATTACGCCTCACGAGCTTTTGCCATATTTCGACGTCGTATGTTGTTGTCGTCGTAAACTTTTACAAAGATCTTCTCCTCAAAAACTACTTAACATACAAGATCTACAAAAATTCTAAAAAGACCAAAACTCTTGGATGATCCATTGAGGAATTACTGCTCTTAGATAACGATTTTTGGCAATTTTTGTGCTTTTGCCAATAATCTAGAAAAGTATAATAGATATGAAGAAAGTGTAAACAGCAAATATGATCAGCTAAACAGGATTTACAAAACGTCATATTACTTAAACGTTGGATGACTCCTTTCTGCAGGTGTTTGTCAGTATTTAAACTTTGAATCTTTGAATTTAACATTTCAATGCATGTATATCCTCTCCGAAAAAACATATTGAACGAAAACTAAATATTTTATTCACAATTTCATCATAGTTTTTTATGAATTATGATTAAAAATCATCACAAAGATTATGATTAATTTTTGAAAGGTCTTTTTAGGAAATTAATCACTTTCATCATGAGTTGAATAACTGTGATAATGTCTGAAGAACATCTACCACCTATATCTATATTGTGATTAATTACTGTACAATCGTTTATTTCTCCTGGATTTGGAAATAATGCATTTTCGAGGATATTTTATTTCGTGGTTTTGCTAAAGTCTGTATACAAGCCTATTAGAGCGTTTAAATTAGTGGTTCACCCTTTATTCAAGAAATCCACGAAAATTTGTATTCAACAAATGATTATGAATTCATAGTAATATATATTTGATTCAACTATGATGTAACAAATTATTTTTTAATAATTAGAATAGCTTCTGTTTTCCTAAGAACTTAAAAACATTTCTTACATATGTGGAACGCCAACTGCCAATAGACTATCCCTCTCTGTTTTTATTTTTTTATTGCTGCTGGTGTTGGCATTTTCTTTGTTTCTTGATTACAATACAATGAAATCATACGCAAATGGTCATTCATGCATAGCTTACCTACGCCATCACGAGTTGGTTGACCGTTATGGAATATCCGTTTCACAGATGATAGCGGATATGTTCCTAATGTCGTAACTACAATCCCGCCCCTTTTCCCGAATGTGACCTACCGAATTAGACTTATTACCGGGTTTGTACTAACATGAGCAACATGACGGGTGCCACATGTGGAGCAGGATCTGCTTACCCTTCCGGAGCACCTGAGATCACCCCAGTTTTGGTGGGGTTCGTGTTGCTCAGTCTTTAGTTTTCTATCTTGTGTTTTGTGTACTATTGTTTGTCTGTTGGTCTTTTTCTTTTTTAGCCATGGCGTTGTCAGTTTATTTTCGACTTATGAGTTTTAATGTCCCTTTGGTATCTTTCGCCTCTCTTTTACCTAGTATACAAAAAAACGTATGTACTATGAAACTTAGAAGGTAAATTTAAGCAGTTTGGTTGGACGAGGAATTGTAAATATATGCTAACTAATAAATATATAGACCAATTATATGTTTACATCATTTGTGGTTTGCTAAATTTGGGTAATCAATGGAACTTTCATGTACATACTATACAATTAAGTGCTCAAGGCACTACACTTCGTACTTAATTTCATAGTTTATATCTTTATATTGAATAACCGCTACGGAATCACAAGTGAGTGGTTTTGGAACGAGAGAACAGTTTAACGAACCTAAGGTTCAAAATACTCTCAATTCAAGGAGTGTTTTTAAACTAATTCGGCAATGCCTTGTGTATCATTTATCATAGAATTGAATGATGTTTTTTTTAATATAAACGTAAATAAACCGGACGCTTGTCATACTATCAATGTAATGGGCACTTGCTTTTATTTCGTATACATTTTCAAAAACACCTTATTCAATTCTTATATTTACAAATTTCAAAATAAGAATATATAGTTTATTCAAGTTTGCATCTGAGAGTAAAACTTTAAAGACAACACTTGGCATAAACATTTTAGTGAGATGAAGGCAGTATCATTCCACGTGAAATCAATTATAATACGTCATAGAGCTGAAATTGGCAAATAAAGATGCCGATTTTAACAAATTGGAAACTCGTTAGATATTAAGCAATTTCAATCATTATATATATCGTACATGATATTTATCAAAGGATAATAATCCATATGTGTATGTCAATTATTCATCTTTCAAGATATCATATTATAATCTATGGGTTGTTTTCATACAAATTGAAAAAAACGACGGAATCAATGATAAGTCTTTCAGTAAATAAAAGATCATCATTTTTATCAATAGAACACCTCCTGTAAACATATACTAGTATCAATCAAATGCACGGTAGGTATAGCGTCTGGCTGTCATCGTGTTTGTTCGAGTGAATCGGTCAACTTTTTGAGTGTAGATCAGGTTTTTCAAGTGATCTAACATCTTGATAAGTCACAAAACATATTACTATGTTAATCAAATTTAACCCTTTTAAATTTGATGTTAACTTTCTGTTCTGAAAACATATTACAATGTACCAATAACCTTGCTGTATAACGGTATATAAGAAATCACTGGGTACTTTTTAAAAGGGTCTTTAGAACTGAATACAGGAGACACATAATCTTTTCAATTTCATTTCATGCTACCTTTGTTTTTAAAACTAAGGAAAAGCAATAACAAATCAGAAAAATTCAATATAAACCCAAATATTCTACTAAAAGAGGCATCCCTCCTCCAAAACAAATTACAATACTATTTGAATTGAATAGAATATCTAATAAAATATGAAAACAACACTTTATAAATTGCATGCGTCCGAAGCGCTTTTCTAGATTTACTTTCACCCATAACGCTCAAAGCTGAATATTTGAAAGCCAATGATGTTTAAGAACAGAAACATTTGAAGAGCTATATGACCAAAAGGACCTAATAAATATCATAATCCATCTAAGGCCAACTTTGCCTGATGGAGTTGAAACCTTAGTTTCTTTCTAATTTTGTTATTTTATAAACGGACAATTTTAAATGATTGATTGTTGGTTGCTTAACGTCCAGTGGCAAATGTGTCATGCATGCTCAGGACGAGAACAAATTAACAATAAATCCAATATGTAGGTCCTGTAACAGAGGAAGTTCGGGATGAAGGAATATTGGATATGGACAGAAATGTTGCCTTGCAATAGGCTCCTACGGACCCCAAAAGAGCTGTTGCAAGGTCTTAACGTGCAGTGAGCGTGGCACTCTCTACACGGCCCATTCTGACCGGACGTGGCTGCGTACTTGAAAATCCCGCACAGCCAAACGAACGTCCCACTTTGGCACGAGCTTTACTGCCGGTCGGAAGAGGACCTAAGTGACCATATTTCTATTCCCCAGTCCCCTTGGAGGTTAACAATTTTTGAAAGGTTTGTTATAAATCATGTCAATATCGAAGGACTGACTACTGAGCTGATGATAAACTCGGGGTCTTATCCAATGTGTTTAATAAACAACGAAATAAATAATCTGTCAGCTTAAATACGATCCTTTTGAAATAATAAAAAGAACGAAATGTGTATATGATCTGCGTACACATCACAAATATACATTGTCAATTTTATTCTTTTAGTTTCTGATGGAAATGAAACTATGATGGTGCTTTATTTCTGTGTGAACAATCATACCATACGCTTGATCAGACTCCTCTTCACAGTAGGAGCATTTGAACATTGTTTTTGATTACCATTTTAGAACGATAAAGCATATTATCATCTAAACAAACAATAAATGAATCATTTAGGATGTATTTTCTGTTAAAAACACACATTTACCCGCTTTACAAACTACATGTCTGAGCTCACATAAAGATTGTTTACATCACGAAATATTTACTGTATGAAATCCATTTCAGTACACTAATATGAAGATATCTGAATACAAATGAACGATGCCTTTTTATGAAATGTACGTGTTAATGGAGCATTATCAAACTGGTTTAATGCATTGCTTCGTGCTTTGAAAAATATATTTTATTTGAATCTCTTCATTGTTTTATAAACGTAAATGCACTGACATATTACATTCAAAGCCATATGATTTTTTTTTTTTTCACTCGATAAAACAAGGACGCACTCGAAAATACACGGACTGCTCTCGAAAAACACGGACAGATAAAGTGTCTGTATATCTAAGTATATATAGATTCCATGTATGCATTTCCGTTGACATTTGCATTGGTATGTGTATAAAATGGCTGTAATCTACATTTTGGAATAAAGCATTGTAAGGCTAAATTAAACGCATTTAAAACAAAATAATGTAGGGTTGATTACATGTTTTATCACAAAATACTAGTTTACCTTCTATGATCTTAAATATAAGGTTCTAGCATCTGTTTTTACGTCTTAACAGAAAGAAAGTCTGCTTGTTTAAATTTTGATCATATTCACTCGAAAAAACTTGGTCACACTCGAAAAACCCCGATCAAATCACTCGAAAAACACGATCCAAGCCGGACACTATACCTACTGTGAAAGGGTTTAAGATATACGATTCAACTTGCAATTGATTATTTACAGGTCTAATTGTTGGATTAGTTATTGGTTCATTCGTGCTAGTGTTCATTGCAGCTGTAATTTTTTTAATCAGAAGGTAAGTTAAATAAAAACAAAACAATTGCCTTTGTACTTGAATGAATAAACAGCGAGTCCGGTTTGGAAATCGTCACAATTCATATACCATGTGTACCTGTACTAGGCTCAATCTGCCATTTGGGCACTCTAAAGTGAAAGCATTGCAACCATCATTACCGTCAAAACAAACAAAAACAAACAAGAAAACCAAAAAGTCTGCAAAACATTACTCTGAAAACTGAATAATATGAAGCCAACCAAACAATTAATATGGAAACTCTAATGGTACAAAATTTTAGCCCTGTTTCACTAGGTAACTTGTCAACAGAATTCAGACATTACATTTTCCATGCTCATTCATTTAGTTTTCAAGCTTAAAAAATTTAACAGGAAGCACGTTCAATAGAAAATAAGCATATGATAGTATCATTTTAAAAGGAAAGGACAGAAAATATACCGAGACTGTTGTGTTTATATGCATTATTTATAAATTGTCAAAGAATATGTAGTATTCGATCCACAAACAGACAGCTTCTATTTTCTGATGGGCACGATTGCCTTTATGCCTTTGAGATTTGATATTCCATATTTATACATGTACGCATTAATGGTCGCCGACTGTAAAAATAAGACCAGAATAATATTTTGAGTTCAACTTCTCCTACAAAGACAATGCACTGTTCGTAGAACTTCGTACATATAGATCACGGCAGAGAAAATTTTAATTCATATCTTTAAGTTCTCTCTAGGCTAGAGATTAAAGATGCCTCTTCTGCAATCTGTATAGATTAAAGACATAAGTGGTAGACGTCACTGAGACAGCAACTCAACAACAAAGAAACCTAATAAAGATATCCACAGTTCAACATGTGTTCGTAAATAACAGACCTCATGTAGATCGGTGGTAAAAGTCGCTTGAATACAAAGCCAATCGATTTCGATTTCCAATATGTTAAGTACTTGTTCTAAAAATTTAAATATCTTAGGCTCCTTTGATTTATGTTTCAAACAAAACAATCGTTTCCCAGAATCATGTATTAAAACTACTCAGCTTATATTTCAAACTGCGTTGGTTATATGAATTTGTGTGAAAAAAAAATATCATAACAGTCACGAATATGTTGACAATCACACTATGAGTCTCTCAAAAATATACGGAAACATATTTTTTGTCGAAAATGTATCCTCTTTGTTACAGGTATTTTCACAAATACTGGAATTAAATATAGGTTGGGCCAATGTATCAAGACCCGTATTAGAAGTCGAATATCCTTACCATAACACATGACGGCTTTTCCAAGTTTTAATAAGTGTCCGTTTTGTCCAAAGGTTTATACTCAGCCTTGTTCTATTAACAAGTGTATTATAAAATTGATTGTATTTGGTCTACGTCTTTAGACTAATCACATGTTTGCACTCTACTTGGGATTTATGGCACTGAACTTCTCTTATTTCACCATATCTACGGTACTGGCTGAGTATATACTTTAATAAATTATATAAAAACATGTATCAAAAACATTTTAGTATCTGGTGAAATCATTAATTATAGATATTTTTTTTACAATTCAGGTTTTTATTGGAGAAGAACAATTTAGAAAAGGTTGACAATCTTCAAGGAAATTATATTGGGCATCACACTATAGCTCTACAACAGTCTTCGAGTCCACCACAATATGAAATTGTTCAAAATACAAATAACCAATATGAGTACACGAATATAGCTATGACTAACTCTAATGAATGTATAAACAATGTAGAAAACGAAGATGAACGCAAACATATTGCACCTCTTGAAGATAAAACCCGAGGTAAATATGAAACCAAAGGCAATCAATACGAGGTTATTGATCCGACAGCCATAACAAGCTTTTGTCATTCAAAGGAAGATAAACCCAGGGTAACAGAAAATTATACAGTTTTAGATCATAAGGAAACCGGATTTGACCGATCAAAAATGTCCGACAAAAACCAGTCTTATGAGCTTGCTAAACCAATCAATACAGAAAATGATCATTATGTTATATCTAAAGAAGGAACACACGCCTGTGCTGGTTGTCATTCAAAAGATGATGAAACCCAGGTAACAGAAAACGACGATGAACGCAAACATATTGCACCTCTTGAAGATGAAACCCAAGGAAAATATGAAACCAAAGGCAATCAATATGAGGAAATTGATCCTACAGCCATAACAAGCTTTTGTCATTCAAAAGAAGATAAACCCAGGGTAACAGAAAATTATACAGTTTTAGATCCCAAGGAAACCGGATTTGACCGGTCAAAAATGTCCGACAAAAACCAGTCTGATGAGCTAGCTAAACCAATCAGTCCAGAAAATGCTCAGTATGTTATGTCTAAAGAGGGAAAATACGACTGTGCTGGTAGAAGCAATCATAAGGAATTGGAGAATATTTATAACCATGCTGTTGATAATGTTTATGATTCTGGAAGTTACAAAAGAAAAGATTTTGGGACTGCAGACACATACGATCATTTTGTCGGGCAGAAAAACGGAAGATGACTATTATATACATATAAAAACCTAATTAACATTGTAGTTTTTCAAGGTATAATTTTAAATATGGTTTCATTAAACCATAACTTTCACATACTAGATACAGTATTTAAAAAAAAAGTAAAAGTATAGGATGTAATTAATTAAATGCTGATAAATTGAAGGTAATATAACTTATTGTTATTCTAAATAATGTAAATATTTGTTTTGAAAATTGTATATTGAGTCGTTCAGTATGGCACTATGAACGATCATTGAGAATCACGGTCTTTCGTAGAAACAATTAAATATACTTAAACATGTTGTGACATTATTGATTGTTTTGACTAACATTTTAACATTTCTGTAATAATTGTGTTCGTTTATAAGGTCTTAGGTCAAAAGGGTTTCCCTAATTGGAAATTCTCGCTATTATTTCATATAAAAACACACTTTTTATAAAACTTCTACACTGAAGATATTTCTTGTCTGAATTGCACACAAACAAATCATTGAATACAGAAATATCTGCAGTTTCTTGCAATTATTATGAAATATATTTATAATTTATATTGTTAGGGAAATCACTGTTTAAATAAAATATGAATTTCTGCACGAAAATTCATATGGCTATATAGGGACAAAATACACTTAATTTCAAAACATGTATTCAAATAATGATTTCTTAGTGATGATATGTCAGAAAAACATTTAAAATAACCAAAAACACTGTACACATTTATAAGTTTAACATTCAATTTTTGAAATATGTGTTTTATATGAAATAATAAGGAATTTCTAATAGGTGAAACACTTTTGACCTAAGACTGTATTTTAATTATTACTATCAAAGCAGAAACATTGTACTCCTACATGAAGCAGGGATTCAAATTAGCGGTGGTCCGAGGTCCGTGACCTTCCACTATTGCAATCGGACTTTCATTTTGGTTACTAGCTACGCCCGACGGACCTTCGATTTGAAAGAAAATAAAGATTAACTTTGCCGACCTTTTTAACCATCAGTATTGTCATTTCAAAGCCATATTACTATTGACATGGTATACCCCTCGAGAGCGTACTTCAAACCATTTTAACTGTCGGCAAAATAAGTTTGTTAACCTATTAGAAGTGATGAAAGTTGCATTTAGTAAATTTGTAATCCATTCATTGCATTAAAAACGTCATATTCCCTTCCAAATAGCGTTTCAAACATCGTTTATTTTTGTAAATTTTCTCGTCCGCCATTGAAATATTTGTACAAACTACTGATCGGAGTCGGGAAACGGACCAGCTATGAATGAAATCCAGATTCTAAGGATAATGACTACAGACCCATGAATGGCACATCTGACAGAAGAATATTGATCCCAAAGGGAAAAATTAAGCATTCCACACTTTCTTTTCTTTTTGATGTAAAAAAGGTTCTTTCTTTATTAGTGCTAGATATTTAGTTGGTAGTTTCTAACAAGAGAGGAACTAATATAATTGTGCAACATATGATGAACTTAAACAGCTATGAATTTGAACTGTTACTTTAATTGTATACTCGGTTATGAATTGAATAATATAAAAAAAGATACATATAGCCCTTTATATTATAGTAAAAATCAAACATTGTAGCGCCTTGAGTGAGCGCTTCTCTTTCAAATCTCACCACTTCTCCCTATCAGTTTAAAAAAGAGAAGTCACTTCTCCCTATGATTCTGAAGTAGTGTAAGCCCTGAGATAATGGTATAATTACCAATAATTGAGACAACACACCCACCCACAGTGACACCCTCCCCAATACCAAAAAATATACTTGTAAGACAATTACATCATTTATTATTATACATGTTATACCACAGTGACACTGACAGTTTAGTGCTGTATATGGTTGCTTGGCAATATATTTGTAAACTTAACAAAATATTGCATGCAGTTCAAATATAATTAAATTAGCTAACCTAAGACTAAAATACATTAATTTTGTATCTTAATGAGTTATGAAATATTTCAAATAAAGTAGGACCTGGGATTTATGTTGTGGACCTTTCAGTTTGAGTGGCAAAGGTCCTGGACCTTCCAGTACCAAATGTTAATTTGAACCCTGATGAAGGCCTAAATTAAGAATAGGCATTACATTTCTTGTTACAAAGTAGATTGGTCAAACACTCGTGTTTGGTATTAAGTACAAGAAATATTCACCTCTACCTTTTTCGGCTTTTTTAAGTACTTGTCCAATTCTGACTAAACTAAAAATTGGTATATCTTAGTGTTATCATTTATATATGCTTTAAAGTTAAACTGGTTTCAAGATCTACAATAATTATGTACTTTTTCCCTATTGACTTTACACATAGTTGTTTTGACTAGACATTTTGGTAGTTGTATTTGAAATCAAGAATGTGACTATTTATACATTTAATTTGATTTCTAATTTAATTTGAACTTAAAATTTATTTTAACACATTTGTTATTTATTTTGTATTATATGCCTGGGGTTTTTTTCTTGATTTAATTTGTAGCATGTCCAAATAATAAATAATTCAATAACAGTTCAAAATGAATAATGTTTTAATTACAGAACAAACCAGGTTTTTATGCCATGAACTTGACCTCCCAGATGCCTTATTCATGTTTTTTTTCTAGAGCGGCAGTATTCAACTGTGGCTACCTTATCTCGCTACCTGCAGTAGCAAGCACACTTAACGCTGCTTTCCATATTATTTTTTTCAAGCTGTTGGTCATCCTTTTGTTAGCTGGACTGTGCCGGTTTTTCATTATGTGTTTGGATGACATGTGGTCAAGATATGCAAAATGGGAGGGGTTGTGCTCACGTAAAACTGTTTTAATTCAATCACAACTTTTATCTGTACCAAGTCCGGATATCTTTCTATCATGGCCATTTTAGTTACTAGTTGTTGTTTGTCCTTGTTAAAACGTCTTTTTTTCTTTAAGAGGAGTTTGATGTTGCTGGTTAGTGTTACCTGTTACTCAATTGTACTGTCCAATATTTTGGGAAGACCTGTTATGCTTTGTATGTATTACTGATACGTGTGCACTTTGTTGTACTATAAAAATAAGGAGATGAGGTATGATTGCCAATGAGTCCACCAAAGTTCAAATAAAATGGATGTAATCAATTATAGGCAACCGTATGGCCTTCAACAATGAGAAAAAACCCATACCGTATAGTCGGCTATAAAAGGCCCCGACATGAAAAATATGAAACAATTCAATTGAGAAAACTAACGGCCTAATTTATAACAAAACAATTAACGAAAAACAAATATGACAGGCATGAACCAACGACAACCACTGAACTACAGGCTCCTGACTTGGGACAGGCACATAAAGTGGATGGGTTAAACATGTTTGAGAGCGCTCAACCCTCTCCTAACCTGGGACAGTGGTGTAACAGCACAACATAACTTTACGGTATATTTTGATGTTCATAGTACGAAGTGAAAATTTATAGTAGTGCCAAACACTTATCAAAGCTGGTATATAGACCAGATATAACCCTGAATAACATTAAATAACAAAAAACATTACAATTAGTATCAACAGGTCAAATAAACAAGAAAGTACGATTTGAGAGTACTCGCAGTTACTGACAGCTAGTTAAAAGCCAAAACAATTAGTAATAAAAATTCATGCATCAGACACTAAAATCAACTAAACACATCCCAGGGATTTAGTATTTTAACGTCATGGACAGTCAAAGAAGACATGACTTGTGCAATGCCAAAAATAAATGTATCGACAGACAGTAGGATAGTTAGGAGTTAAACCTCTTTATAGATCAAAATGAACGTGGGTGTTTGCATAGCAGGATGTGCTTACCCTGTGGACGCAAACGGTCGTCTCGCTACATTTAGAGTTCATGCAATTTCCTCAGATTTTGTATGTTACCTTCACTTAAATTTCTCTTTTTACTCGATTTACCAGATTGGAATATCAGTAAACTACTGTCGGCAGTAGTATTCAGTTTTCTCCAATTACGGCCCCGCTCCTCTTCAAAACTCCTAGATAGGGTAGAAGTTTTGCCTCGCAACAAACCATCAATGGACGCCTCAAATAGTCGAGTTTAACATGCACAAAGCGTTATACCCTGACATAGATTAGTACGTTCAATGACATTTGATACGTCTCTGCAGACAGGTTGGGAAATATACCCGCCGTAGGAAGCGATTAAGGAAATATCACAGTTTAAAAAAAGGAAAATAGAAAGTAAGGATTAAAAAAAAACGTCTATTTGTCGTACAAGAATAACAGACCTCACCAACTATAAATTGTCTTTAGAGGAGTTTTTCAATGCTTTTTACGTTTTTGCTTAAGCCATGAAAATTGTGCCATGAAGTTCTGATTTTTTTTTTTTTTTCAATACGAATATGTAAAGGAATAAAATTTCGTTATAAAAAGGGCAGAAATGTGTGAAACTAATAAAATAAATATTCCGTTTAAATTTATGTTAAATAGCTACAATTCTGCCTAATGAAAAGTCTCATCAATTATACTGAAATGTGCCCAACCTACTTAATTTGGACATGCAGGGGCTGTGTTTTCGAACGTGTTTTTAGACATGTCTTATGACAGATTTAAGGACTATCATCTGACCATCCTTGGATACGCCTTCGACTGTAAAATCAATCTATCTAATAAAAGATATGACAAATCAGGATGGTCTTATAATTCTAAATAATATTTGCCTTTTTTTTATTTAAATGCTGTCTTTCTTCTACTACATTAAACTGAATTTAACTAGACATCATTGAGATGGGAGCCATTTCTGTGGGCCCCGCTGTGAATAACGTGTGGTAAAAAAATTGTATCTTTACTATAGGACATGGGGTTATCAACTGAAACCAAAGTTTATGACCTTGACCTTTGACCTAGGAAGTTGTACATACATTATGACACACCCTCTGTTATTGATTATTATACAAGTCAAGTATAAACTTTGAAATCATAACGGTTTTTAAGATATAGAGCAGACACGATCTTTACCATAGGATATGGGGTTGTCAACTGAAACCAGTTTTTGGCCTTGACCTTTGACCTATGAAGTTGTACAAACATTATGACACACCCTCTGGTTTTGGTTAATATACATGTCAAGTATAAAGTATGAAATTGTAACGGTTCTCTAGATATAGAGCGGACACAATTTGTTACGGACGGACGGACGGACATACGGACGGACGGACGGACAGACTGAACACTATAGGGCGACCCGCCATTCGGCGAGCCCTAATAATAACACTATGATTATTATATTAGGAATAATTATTATGTTATCATGATAATGTACAAATGTGTATGCTGATTTGAACGATAATAAAGGTATTATTATAACAAGCAGAGGAAATTAATACATGTAAGTTATTGCGTGAACCCCTGAGGGTTCACACATATATATTAATTGATGTTGTAGTCTTTCGGAATACCGGAAATGCCTACTGTCTTTTCGAAATATATCTGTTCTTTTCTATGGCCGCCTGCGTAATAGGTAATTGAATTGATCTAATGAATATGTATTAGCGTTTTACAGTTGCTATAGAGATAAGTGTTAATCGAGGCGGACTGATATCCTACATCAGTAGTTAATTAAATTAGCGTCGCATATGTTAAGTTTTCTAAATTACAATCTGGGTTTACCTTGCAGATTAAGTGACGGTCAATGAATAGGGCGTTTTAAAACAGCTATTTTAGCGTGATTGAAAATGGGCAAAGTCTGTTTGAGCAGCAATTAAAATTCTTCGCCCAGGAAAGATGTGAACAAACAAGGAGTTTCTAAAATTGTTCCTATTTTATTTAAAATAGCAAAAAAATTTAAATGGAAATAGAAGTCCTTTACTTTAATAGGTAAAATATCGGAACAAACTTTCCTTTATCGTTATCAAAAAACAAATTAAATTAAAGAAAAAATAAATCAAAGAAAAAAAAACTGAACAATAGAATTGTTGAGATGTGCAGATATAAGATGCTACAACGAAATATTTTATTTTTAAGTTATAAAAATATGTTTAGCGGTATGATGACGATTTTGAAAGATTAAATGTCTGGGCATGGGATCTGTAATGTCGGATATTATGCATATGCAATCATGAGCAGTGGTGACATACTAATACAGGGTCAGGCTCTACATTTTTATCAAAAAATAAATAAGGAAACCAAAGCAATAACAAACGACAACTCGATGACATCAGGCAGTTAGTTTTCTTGTATGAATTATTTTACATTTGTCATTTCGCAGCCTTATATAGCTTCTTATAGGGTATGGGTTTTGCTCATTTTTGAAGGCCGTATTGTGACATATAGTAGTTAACTTCAGTTCTACGTCATTTGGTCTCTGGTGGAGAGTTGTCTCATTAGCAATCATAACACATCTTCCTCTTTTCGTATATAAAGAAAAAATACTTAATCTTATTAAAAATTGCAAGGTAACTCCGGAAATTGCGACAAAGTTTTAAAGTTACCTTTTAGGTGTGTTAAATGCAGAAAGTATCGAAACAGTCCATAAATGAATATGCGTTTGAGTCCTTAGAATAATTCTATTGATATGAAACGATTTTAAGACACACTGATTGATATTCTTTGTGGTATTTGACCCAACCCCCACCCAACACACAATATCAGACTAAAATTTAAAGTAGCAGGTGCACAACTTAATGTCCAACCTGAAGAAGAATCAGTGCAAGTTTCTGGTAATTCCGTCAATTTGTTTTCAATCTGTATTCATAGGCGAATTTAGAGGATCTATATAAAAATAGGAGATGCGGTATGATTGCCAATGAGAAAACTATCCACCAAAGTTAAACAGAAGTGGATGTAAGGAATTGTAGGCAACGGTACGGCCTTTAACAATGAATAAAACTCGTACCGTATAATCAGCTATAAAAGGCCTCGACATGAAAAATATGAAACAATTCAATTGAGAAAACTTACGGCCTAATTTATAACAAAACAATATATCAAAAAAAAAAAATAATGACAGACATGAATCAACGACAACCACTGAACTACAGGCTCCTGACTTGGTACAGGCACATATAGAATGTGGCGGGGTTAAACATGTTTGTGAGCGCTCGACCCTCCCCCTTACCTTGGAGAGGTGAAACAGCAGAACATAAGGACAAACTATAAAAATCAGTTGAAAAAGGCTTCCCTCATCAGATCGATACAAAGCAGAAAAACATCCAACAAAAACACAGACCGGACGTGGCAGGGTATTTATCCATCCCTCATCCCTATCAACAAAGAGGCCTAGAGCGTTTTTGGCGAAAAAATATGATGATATCTTTACAAATTAGGCAAAAAATGCACATCTTAGTAACAACTTATTTTTTCTTCAAACAATATTCGTATTCAACGGACATGCGATTGTAAAAACAGGATTTTTAAATTGCGTATTGGACATGATCTATACTGAATTGGCACTGTTATTTCTGCTTTCCTCTGTCTGTCAAAATCGTATAAAAACAACAAATCAACAACTTCATTATATTTTGGCTAATTTACTAAAGGACAAGTTATGAAATGAAAAAGTGAGATTTGTTTGAACAAACTAATTTAAGTATAAAGTTGAGGCTTCAAATTGTTTCTGCTCAAAATGTCTGATTGGTGTTTGTTGCCTTTAAAATTGAGATCAAGCATATCTTGAATATGATAGTTGATGACCAAACCATATAAACCAGTGTAATTGGTTTTCCAGAACGGTTTTAGTACGGGATTAACATATAAGAATATAGATTAGGGTTTTGAACTACTTTCAAACTTGCTACAAAAAAAATTTATCATGATTCAGTTTTTTAAATTTCTTCAAAACAAAGACTGGTTTGACATTTACATGTCGACTTTAGCCAGGAAACTACCTCTAATTCTCAAAACAGCATTTCAGAATGGAACATATATACAGTGGTTGCCTCCTTTTCACCATGTTGTAATGTTATCTTTCGGAAGAGGGAGGAATGGGAGAGATAGAGAAATGACTTCGTTAACAAGAACATTATGACCAACATTGAACAGAAGTTTCATTAAGAATCCATGTCAGTTTATCTACACTTTATATAAAAATGAGGTAAAAGCATGCATCTTTATATAACAAGTACCTAAACTTATATACCAAACAGGCATTTAGGTTCACGATTGCATTTCTTTTTTTAAAGAAAGCAACTTGTCTACTATCTATTTGTTGTTGAAATAAAGTTTTTATGGTTTGGTATTTAGTTTTGTAGTATCACATGTGAAGTCTTTTGTATTAGTTTAATAGGATTAAGAAAAGTTATGTTTAAAAAGAAATCGAGGCCCTCGGAATTTTTAAAATAGGTACCAATTTTTGCACAGGTACAGGTACATATATGCAGCAAAATCAATTATTCCACGTGCCCATTTCATTATCAATGCTAGCAACATTTACTCTGTATCGCATGTACAAGTACGTGACATTAAATTCGAACCTTTTGATGACTTTAAGGAAACAGGAGAAATTACACGATAATTTCATGGGAATAAAGGAAAACACTTCAGACTATTCTGAGATCATATTAAGAAATGTATTTTGATGTCCTTACTTTCAAAAACATCACATAGGACTATGATATTTCCTTAGACCATCGTATGAAATGTCTAACCAGGGTTCTTATATTGTCTTTTAAATGATAATTAATGTGATCGATATTTAGTTGATGTTTATTTCATTGAATTTGCAGGTTTTTGTTTTGACTGTCAGAAGCCGTCAAATTGTATTACTATTACCTCATGCATGTTTCATTAAAAATATTGAAACGTGTTTGTAGGATTATAAGTCCGATTAGAATTTATAAAATTCTTAAGCTGTTCTGTTTGTTTCATTTTCAGTACTGATATAAATAACTGATACATTTATTTAAACATTTTTTATTGTTAACTTCTTATTCAAGTTTACCTGATTTAACGTAGCGTGTAACTTTTGCGGTAGAGTTGTGTTACATTTTCATTCATAATTTCCAGCTCATAAACTATTCAATTGTACTAATTTTTAAGTTGCAAACTTGATTAAGAACTATTTGCTGTACATGTTTACAATTTGAATTGATGGTGACACGTTCAAACGAGAAGTTACAGTAGTTATACATGTAATTATATGATTTAAATGGTGTTCAAAAGAATTTAATGTATTTTCTTTTCAGTCGTTTGACAATATGTACATGTATTAGTCAATAGTGGTATCCTTTTCCTTGTATTGATAACTATGACATTATAGAACTTCCATATAACATTATCTGTGTTTGAGCGTGGATAAACAGGAAACAATGTTTGAAGTTCGGAATATTTTAACAATTTATTTACTATTAATGTTCTCTAAACTTTCGATGGGAGCATCAGGTTAGTGGTCAAACATTCGATATGTCATACTGTTTGAAATTATTTGTATCATTCATACTCATATTTCAATATTTTACATCAGTTATTACACACATTCTTAGTTATATATGTATAGATTAGATAAATAAATGGGGATATGGGGTATTAGAAGAAAAGATAACAACACAGCGACCAAAAACAACTTAAGAAGTCTAGAGAGCAACATACAGTCTTCAACAATAAACGGTTGTCTATACAGTATCTTTAATTCTAAGAAATCGTCTAAATTTGTTTAACCTATTTACCTTCCTTTTTGAATAAAAAGATGGATAGCAAAACAGTAGCACATGTATCTGTAGGTGTATGTAACAATGTCACCGGTGCTCTCATGGTAGCGCACTCGCCCAGAGTACAAGAGACCGTGGGTTTTATCCCCGGTCGGTCGTTTCAAATCACAAACTTAAAAATTGGTATGTGCTATCACGTGGCATTTAGGAATAAAAGCAAACACTGATAGACTGGGAGTCAGAACATTGTGTACAGGTGTGATTAAATGTTTTTCTGTGGACTGTTACCTTTTAAAGTAGCATTCTAAGAATCCGGCTCAGCGTGTCGGTTTAGCACAAACATGATTCAAATTCGTACAATATAAACATATAGAAGTTTCCGTCCTAATAAACATGTGGTATTTGCTACTGGACACCAATTAATCATTCTTATCACCAACAAATGTCTGACTTAGTTCAATTGTGTCCATTAACTACGTAGACAAATCTTATAATTAACAGACATGAGACTGCTATTTTAAAACAATACAATGATTGACATAAAAACTACCTGTGGCAAAACACCGTATCAAATAAAGAAAATGAATATGAATATCCCAAGTGTGGACAAAAAGGTTGAAAACAACAGTGATGTTAGTTTTTAAGCAACATTGAATATATGTAAATTTGTACGTACAAAGGTATAACGAATCGTTGCTAAACGTCAACAAGAATGTAAATGCCCTTGGTAGCGTACTTGCCTCGAGCTCGGTAGGTCGTTATTTCGATTGCTGTCTAAGTCCGATTCACACGTTTAAAATCTTGCTCAATATGTCGGTCTAGTCTAGTACAAATCAGGGTTCATACTTTTATGCTTCTTATTTTTATATTCATATTCATATCACAGGCAGTCCCGATATGTATGTAATAATTGCCACTGTGCGCTATACTTTAATGCATCTATCCATTTATCAACATATCTTTTGACATTTCCATTTATAATTTTCTTTCAGAAAACACTACTATCGATCACAATATTCCCGAGCATGAAGTATTATTAAACTGTTCAACATCCTCATTAATAACAATAAGTAATATTAGCGTCCATGATATGGGTAAATGTGAAAGTAGGCAGTGTAACCTCAGTACAGACGATCATAATATAATTACAGAATGTGAAGGTACTTCTAGCTGCTATGTGAATGGATCTCGTTTGACGTCTGCATGCCTATGGGATGATCTTCATTTTGATATGTCGTACAAATGCCAGGGTAAATATTTATAAATATCTGAGGATGGTTGTGCGATATCCAAATTGAATTACAAATAATAGAATCAATATCAATATATATTACCAAATCGGATAAATCTAACAAATGTTCCAAACATTCGTTTTTATAATGATTTGAATCATTGGAAGTGTTTTTCTGAATCAACCTTTAGCAGATGCACTATAAGCCAAACGTTTGGAACACTGAAAAAACTCATAACGACATTCGATGCTTATAACAAAACAAAGACAAAAACAAAACAACAAATAGTGCAATTGATTCGACCATTCTATTTTGAGGTTTGAGTGTTCCTGCTGACGATGTACACGAGAAATTAAAGCGCGTCAAAAGGCAAATATGTGTCAATCCTTACTTTTTCTAATGCTATCGGATTTTTGATAAGTTCCATTTGAATGGAAAATTTGTAGAACAAATATCACTATCAAAATACCTTCCATTGTTATCGTCATTTTAGCAAATTTCGTTAGATTATTTTTTTTTTTTTTTTTTTCTTAACGGGAATATGCCAATGAAGCCATCATCGGAAGTTTATAAAGATAAATGACAACACCATGACCAAAAGAAATAAAGATGATCAGATACACAACGATAAAAAAAAATGCTTCAAAAGAAACACAAAACTCGAATCCTTACCTGGTAAAATCAGGTGAACGTTAATTGTAATAATGTAATTAAATTCATTGCTATTCAAATAAACATCAATGTAGTGGATTTACCTTCATCGGGAACGTCAAACAAAAACAAATAAAGCCAATGATGTTTAACTTCTCAAAAACATAAGGAGCTTATGATCAACACCGACATAAAAGGGATAGCCAAATCCACCTTATATGGATCTTACACATGTATATCTATAAAAGTATATACATGTACATGCATTACGTTTTGTATATGCATCATGTTATGGCCAGAAATCACCTTTAAATTTTAGCCAAAAAGAGACAAAAAATCAGTAATAAATTTGATAAGTTTATTATACAATTTTAGAAGAAATATTACATGTATTATGTGAATAGATATGTCAACTTAACTGTAGAAATATCTGAAAGTCTTTTCTATATCCGGAATCCTTCTCTTAACTGTTGCGGAATCCAAACGGAATATTTATATGTCCAATAAGTTCACAAACTAGTATCATGTTGTTAATGTAAATGAAAGTGTCAATCCAACAACTCCAGGGATCATCTGCGAATATTTCTATATTTCTGTATAAGTCTAATTTTGGTGTCTGTATAGTAAACTTCTAGAACACTGTAGAAGGAAATTTCTAGAACACAGTAGAAGTTTAAATTACGCATCGTAGATTATGATCATTCTGGAATTATTATGCAAGTCAAATAGAAAGTTCTAATCATTCCATCAGCAACTACGATTGTTCCAGTGATTTCTAAACTGCACAATACCATTATTTTGTAAACAGCTATAAATAGGTCACAACCAAATTATGTTAACATCTTATGAGGCTAAGCAAAACAAATTAGGCTAAGATAAATAATCATAATAATTTCAATCTCATAACACTGAGACATCTGAAAGACTTATTTGTGAGAGCTGATGTCTCCCCAAATAAAAGCTCTTCAACTGCAGGATGGTGCAAGTCGTGTGGTAACAGACGATGTCTGACTTGCTAACAAATAATGAACGCTCAAACATTTACTTGCCACTCCACTGGGTCCGTATACACTATGTATTGCAATGTAACTTGCAAAACCCAGAATGTTGTATACCTTCTTCAGTGTCGATGTGTCATGCGGTATGTTGGCGAGACAGAACAGCTCTTCAACAAACGCATGAATGGTCATGACTACACCTGCAAGCCCGACCTCCCTGTAAGTTGTCATTTGAGATCACCTAGGCACGCCCAAGCTGATCTCAAAAACCTTGCAATCACTATCATAGATCACAACGAGGGTTGGTCATGGGCCGACAGACTTGCTCGGGAAAGTTTTTGGATAAGGAAGTTAAGGACAGTTTCCCCAGAGGGCATTAATGAAAAAAACATAGAATGAGTCCCTACCATCACTTGTTTCCAGTAACTCAGGCTTCAGTACAGGACTCTTACAGTTTTAAGGAATTTATTCCTCCTCCTAAATATCAATATTGAAAAAATTTACCAGCGTATTGATTCGTGATAATTTGTATAACGATCAAGATTACTATTACAGCGTGACTACTACATGTCAAGATAAGAACCACTTGACATCTCACTGATGAATGATATTAGTTATCCGAAATATTTAACATTTGTTTTTTTTTGTTTTTTTTTTTTTGTTTTTTTTCTCTGTGTTATCTTTTTTTATCGTTGAACATGTATTTAATTTTTTATCGTTTATCTTTTTGGACATTGTTTTAGACTTATAAATTTTTTTACCCCGTTGGTATCGGCTCTCCTTTTTTAGATGTAATCAAAGCATAAAAAGTAAAATTTCTGTGGATGATGATTGTTGTTTCAATATTATTTTGAAGGGCATCGTAGTAAAATAGATAAATTTTGATCAGAAAAAGGAAATCAAAAAGTGTGCATTAATTATAAAAAGGTATAACCTTTTTCAGACATTTAGATTTCTATGTATCAGCTAAAGGGTTTACATTACTTTTGTTGAAGATAATGAAGCATCGAATATTCAACATTTCAGTGTTCAGCTTACATTTTAAGTTGTCGTCAGATTTACAATTATGTAATATATACTATTTCAAAGTTTTACAATATCTGTTTTACAATATCTGTTGGTATTTCATTTTTAACAGTTCTTGTAAACAATTTATAGAATTCTTTTTATTTTTTATTTGTTTCTTTTGCTCTTTCTTATGAATAGATTATGAATATGTCGGCTGCTATGTAGATGACTCGGGTAGGGTATTGGATGAAGATCACAAAAACAACCAAGAAATGTCGGCTGATATTTGTTTTGATATATGTACACAGTCTCAAAGATGGAAAGAAGGTGACTACTTTGGAACAGTGGTATGATGTATATCGATCTTTAAGTAATGTCATACTAAGTACTTAATTATCAAAATTGATTGACCAAGAAAGTAAAAAAAATCATTTCTTATGACTTCAATTATTTTAGTTAAACGTTTCAAGTCAAGCATCAAATATCATAACAAAAATAGAAGGTTGATTCTACTGTTTCTTCAAATGTAACAAAATTAAGACATTATTACATTTTGACACTTCTAAAACATATTGGTCTGCTTTATATCAGGACTAACATCTTTCAATGAATCTTTGTACCTACTTCAAATTCATATCTAGCATTACTGTTAGTATGTCTCAGTAAAGAGGAGATATCAAAAGGATTAAGTTAATGTAATAATTTATCTATATAAGTTTCCGGAAGCTGTGTATGGGGAATAGTTACAAACATACATGGCGTATATATACAGAAGCATGCTTTGTTAATCTTTAAACATCATGTTTACACTGAAGGTAAGTTCACTGAGAGTGGGCAATAATTGCAGGATACTTATCTCAAAATTTATTCGTCCAAACTGGTATTATAATCAAGAAAATTCTATACGGTCGCCATCACAAATCGGTCAATTGATAACTACTGAGCGGGCGATAAATGACCGTTTGACCTTTGATGATTCCTTGTATTTTTCAATAAATTTATAAATTTGCATTTATCGTGTTCGTGTACTGCATTCTGTATGTCCATATTTTATTCCTCTCTTAGTATCATTGGTTAGGGATCTTCTAATTGTTACGGTACTTGATATATAAACTAAAACGTGCATCAGATACAATGATATATTTATTTCCGTGAATATAAGACTTGTTGCCGTTCTAAATGTTCTTTTACAATTTTTAGGAATTTTTAGAATTGCTGAACGTATGTTTAGTGAAATTGTAACACCAGAAGCGAACGATCAAAATGACCATGCTGTTTAAATATACAGTGTTAAAAATATTAAATGAAAAACTAAGGAATGAAAATATTTTCCCAGTGTTTCCTTTGCATTAATTTAGAATATTGAGAAATTTGGTTGCGGTATAATTATAACCTTAACAGGGTCTTTTCAATTATGTAATCTTGAATAGATATCATAAAACATACCGACTCTTAGATATAAACGAGGTCGGAAAGAAAAATACACGTACATGTTGCTGAAAAAGTAAACACTTTAAAATAATCTGATCATAGTTACAATATATAAGTAAAGCTCTTTTGAATCGCAATATTTTGGTGTTTCTTTGCACTGTATACAATTTATTGTCTATGAATTTGTATTTGCTGGCATAACTAACTAATAAAGATATTAAACATATCAAAGAAACGTGAATAAATGATTTACTTTATTTCATTTTTGAGCAGTATGGAAAAGAATGTTTTTGTGGGAACGGCAGAAACTTGGGTATTGTGCCGTATATCAAGACACAGGAGTCTGAATGTTACATGGTCTGTTCAAGACACGAAGACGAAAATGCGGAGGGTTATGGAGGATATCTGCGTATAGAATATTAAAACGTCAGTATTAACTCTTCCCACTTTTGGATATCACTGTGGTCATATAATATCAACGCATGTTTTTGTCTCACCTAAACAAATCGTAAAATTAAAAGACATACATACATACAGACAGACAGACAGACAGACAATTTAAATTGCAGATGAACTCCGTTTTTCTATATAAAAAAACGGTGACTTGAAGGAGGAGATTCCGTCTGGTTACATATATTCCATGCATATTAAAGAAAATAAACACGTTTAATAATATACATATAGTTATAGAGTTTCTGTGATTGGGATGACTATCGGGAGAAATCGACTGTGTGATTTATTTACAGACATTCTTTTTGCTATGTTATTCAAAATATCTCTCGACTCAAAATTTAAAAATCGGCACTAGAAACTGTTGTTTTCAATGCGCAATTAATGTCATATAAAAATTATAGTACAAAATTATTGACGTAAAAATACACTTCCAGGCGGAATAGGTACAAATGATATGAATCATCCCCAGACACTCTTTATTGTTTAAAGAAAAGCAGAATATTTTCAAAATAAAAGGAAAAAGTATCCGTGTTTTAGGTATAATAATAATAAACTGCCTGTTGAAAAGGCAGGTTTTGGGAATAGCTAGAGATGATAGAATTTGTGGTATTTGTGACTGTAACTCATTAGGTGACGAATTTCATTATTTATTCAAATGTTCTTATTTCAAAAAAAAGAGAGGAAAATGTTATCACCAAAAGAATTCACTTTCTTTAGTAAAATGATTGAAGTTACTGTATATTCATACATTTATTCAAATTATTTTCCCAGTGTTTCCTTTGCATTAATTTAGAATATTGAGAAATTTGGTTGCGGTATAATTATAACCTTAACAGGGTCTTTTCAATTATGTAATCTTGAATAGATATCATAAAACATACCGACTCTTAGATATAAACGAGGTCGGAAAGACAAATACACGTACATGTTGCTGAAAAAGTAAACACTTTAAAATAATTTGATCATAGTTACAATATATAAGTAAAGTTCTTTTAAATCGCAATATTTTGGTGTTTCTTTGCACTGTATACAATTTATTGTCTATGAATTTGTATTTGCTGGCATAACTAACTAATAAAGATATTAAACATATCAAAGAAACGTGAATTAATGATTTACTTTATTTCATTTTTGAGCAGTATGGAAAAGAATGTTTTTGTGGGAACGGCAGAAACTTGGGTATTGTGCCGTATATCAAGACACAGGAGTCTGAATGTTACATGGTCTGTTCAAGACACGAAGATGAAAAATGCGGAGGGTTATGGAGGATATCTGCGTATAGAATATTAAAACGTCAGTATTAACTCTTCCCACTTTTGGATATCATAGTATTGACGTAAAAATACACTTCTGGGCGGAATAGGTACAAATGATATGAATCATCCCCAGACACTCTTTATTGTTTAAAGAAAAGCAGAATATTTTCAAAATAAAAGGAAAAAAGTATCCGCGTTTTAGATGTGTTAATAATAAACTGCCAGTTGAAAAAGGCTGGTTTTGGGAATAGCTAGAGATGGTAGAATTTGTGGTATTTGTGACTGTAACTCATTAAGTGACGAATTTCATTATTTATTCCAATGTTCTTATTTCAAAAACGAGAGGAATTCTTATTACCAAAAGAATTCACTACAAATCCAAATGTTGATAAATTTCATGCTGTATTTAACTAAGACAATTATAATATTATTTTCAAAGCTGCAAAATTTTGTAAAATCATACTTTCTTTAGTAAAATGATTGAAGCTACTGTATATTCATACATTTATTCAAATATGATGTTTATGTTTATATAATATGTCCGTCTTCCATATATTTGGAAATGCCTATCATGTATATATGTTAACTTGATCATTGAATCAACCTATTTTGTTATATTGTGTTAATTTATGTTCAGTTGTATTTGTTCACATACTCTGGTTAAGGGTCTTGAGAAATAAAAACATGAAACTTGAAACTTGAAGCAAAACATTTGTTTTTGTTTATTCATGTTGTTTGTTTGTTGAAAAAAATTTTCCACTTTTGGTATCAATTCTTGGCGTATATATGTTACATCCTAAAACGCAAGACTTACAAAATGTACTGTTTTATGTTCCTCTAAAACGTTATGTTACATTTTGCGGTATCTTCTGTCTGCCAACGTACGATGTTGTCTAGTTACATTGAAGGATACAAAACATAATTTCTTAGAAATGATCACTATAGGAAAAATGAAGTAAATTCACATGCTTAACTAACACATATTTGTTAATAATATGTGTAATTTTATCAATTGCAGGCGAATATAACTTTTCATGCTTAAGCATTGACCATGAACATACTATCACAGATTGTGTAACTAATCGTTTACAGATGGAAAGTTTATGTATAGAATTCGGAATTGCTATGGAAAATCAGGATATTGACAACAGCTGTAGCTATATTGGAAACCATTTGTATGAGTATTGCAAAAGTCAATATCTTAATAGAAAATGTGTTTTTGATATGAATAACATTCTTAAAGCAGCAAATGAATGGCGCCTAAGTAAGCAAATCTCAATCGAGTATTTTTGTAAAGGTAAGGATATTATTTGATATTATATTGTAAGCCTCTTAATTCACGTCTCAATGGTTTCATTAGAGCTACTTTAATAAGCTAATGAATGGCGACTAAATAAGCAAATCTCAATCGAGTATTTTTGTAAAGGTAAGGATTTTATTTGATATTATATTGTAAGCCTCTTAATTCACGTCTCAATGGTTTCATTAGAAATACTCTAATAAGGAATATTGTGATAAAAATATGCATACACCAAGTAATGAATATCTTTGGAAGACATCTGAAAAAGCCTGCCAATTCCATAAATTCAACAATAGAAAAACCAAGGATATCGGGTATCATCCATGACACAAAATCAGTACATGCACAGCAAAAAACAAAATACACAAAAAGCAAAGCAACAGCGCTTTTATTTCTAACGTGACAAACTTATTGTAGCATGTAGAACACATATTTTTGTGAATATCATTTCGGGCAAGGGTTGTGTCATCAATGACTGTAGATATTTCTGTTTGATATCTGTATAACAAAGGATCACGAATATGCTAAATGTGTAATAAATAAGTTTACAATCCTGTCCTCTGGTCTTTTTGGTGTCATCACCGAATCCTACTTATCACGTGATTGAATATGTATTTACAATGAGCAACACAACGTGTGTCACTTTTGGAGCTATAAAAGTGACACAAATTTCCGGAATAACCGAGTTCACCTCCGAATGTTTTCTGCACAGTGCTTTGCGTACTGTTGTGTATATTTTCGGTTTTTCTCTGTGACTATGGTGTTATCTGTCTAACTTTAACCTGTGTTACTTATTTACTCCCTTTTGCATTATGTCCATCCCTTGAGTATTTGAATCCTTTATGTATTTTATATTTTTTACTGAGCATGTGAGGGTCAAATGGGCAACATTTTGTCAATTTCACTGTCATATCATGGCTGTATTACACCCTGTGATGGAAAACCTGTTCAACAAAAGAACATTTAATATCGTACTAATATTCGTTACCAAATTTTCAAAATGAACGAAATCTATATGGTATATGTATTTGATTTAAAGGCAAATAAGACTTCCAAGTGTACGTTTTCCGTTGATTCAAAATGTATCTACTTCATGAAATTTGTATTACGGCAATCTTACGAACGAGATACATGACCGAAGAAATTCGTGTTTGATTAATTGTGTATAATGATTCTGAGAACAATCATTTTAACAGATACATTCAGTGATAACAAACTTGTTCTTACACTCTCTTTCCTTTCTCAAAAGAACATTCTCCCTTAATTGCTAGAATAATCATGTACCTACATGCATTATGAAAATTGATTGACGATGTGCATACGAATGTACCAATCATTATTAGAATCAAGAAAATATTTTTACATAATATATGGTCACTATTGCATGATAAAAATGTATAGTTCGCATACTATTATTTGTATTCTAACTTTCTTCCTAGGTGGTTGATCAAATCTCATGGAAGCCATTGTATGTTGAAAATGTTAAAATGAATATATGAGTATATTATAAATGTCTGGACAAGTTCAATTTTCATTATTTCTATGTACGTAAATCCGCGAAATGTAAGACAACCAAAACATATAGCTATCTTAATCAGTAACTCACCTTTAAAGATGTATCTCAATATCGACGGGCATATCAGATAAGGCACTTTTTGAATTTCCAAATAAAAGACTGACCGACATTGGTTTTACTATAAAATCTGAAAATTTTAATATTTATGCAAAAAAATAACTTGCCACTTTGAATTTTTGACAGTGTTTTACACCTTGAATGTTCCTTCTATTTTTATATTTTATTTTTAGTACAGGATACAACCATTCCTTTTGTTGAAAGTACAACTCATTGTAAGTCGTTAAATTTAAGATTTTAAGACAAATCAAATTGTATCTAGATAATGTTAATCAAGCAGACGAAATAATTGCTAACACAAAACGTATGATCTGTAAAAAGTAAAACATTCTTATTGGATAGATGGACAAAATAATTAGAAAAGGAACACACTAGTACATACGATAATTCATATTATTATAATTCACGTCAAAATGAGAGTGATAATTTACACGATCACATGGCTGAGCGGGTGACTTTTTTTAATGTCACTCTCTCGTGCAGACCAATAAAAATTATTAATTTAAAGGACAGTTTGTTGAATGTACATCAGTATTTTTAAAGACAATCCTCGAACATATTCCTGTTAAACTAAAACGGTTCCTCTTGAAGGGTATAAAGCTCATGATCCACTAGTCATCTCCGACATGCAAGTCATTTCATCAAAAAATCGTGTTACAATTCGCATTCGATGATGGAGAGATATAGTAAAAAGAGAGCGGGATTGTGTATACATATGTGGTCATCTCTAACGCAGATATTCCGTTACGGCAACCAAATATTTATTTTCTTCAGTAAAACCTTTGAAAAGGTGACTTACTCTACAATTTAGGCGCCTCGATTCAATGACTTTCATTTAAGCAGCAAGCCTTTATCAAGGAAATCTTGAAAAGAAACGGAAGGCTTGGAGTATTTAACTGATAGAAACCGATTGTGTCCTATTCCTAATTGGGACATTATTACAGATTGTGGAATCGCTTAACGGGTGATGCATACTTAAAAGGAGACGCGTACTCTGTCCACGCTACCAGTCTTTCTCTTATTGAGTTCATGCGATTCTCCAGTTTCTATTTATTCCCTTGATGTGTTTTTCCTAATCGATTTATAGCTATAAAAGTGACACAAATTTCCGGAATACCCGAGTTTACCTCCGAATGTTTCCTGCACAGTGTTTTGTGTACTGTTGTGTATATTTTCGGGTTTTTCCTGTGACTATGGTGTTATCTGTTTAACTTTGACCTGTGTTTTTTTTATTTACTCCCTTGTGCATTATGTCCACCTCTTGAGTATTTGAATCCTTCATGTGTTTTTTTTTTTTTTTTTTTTTGAGCATTTTAGGGTCAAATGGGCAACATTTTGTCAATTTCACTGTCATATCATGGCTGTATTACACCCTGTGATGGAAAACCTGTTCATTGAAAGAACACTTAATATTGTACTAATATTCGTTACCAAATTTTCAAAATGAACAAAATCTATATTGCATAATTATGTATTTGATTTAAAGGCCAATAAGACTTCCAAGTGTACCTTTTTCGTTGATGCAAAATGTTTCTACTGATATTTGTATTACGGCAATCTCACTAACAAGAAAAATGTCCCAAGAAATTCGTGTTTGATTAATTTTGTATCATGATTCTGAGAACAATCATTTTACCAAATACATTCAGTGATAACAAACTTGTTCTTACACTCTCTTTCCTTTCTCAACAGAATATTCTCCCTTAATTGCTAGAATAATCATGAATCTACATGCATTATGAAAATTGATTGACGATGTGCATACGAATGTACCAAATATTATAAGAATGATGAACATATTTCTGTATAATATATTGACACTATTGCATGATAAAAATGTATAGTTCGCATACTATTATTTGTATTCTAACTTTCTTCCTACGTGGTTGTTCAAATATCTTGGAAGATATTCAATGGTGTTAGATATGTTAAAATGAAAATATAAGTATATTATAAATGTCTGGACAAGTTCAATTTTCATTAGTTCTATGTTAGTAAATCCGCGAAATGTAAGACATCAAAAACACATAGCTATCTTGATCAGTAACTCACCTTTAAAGATTTATCTCAATATCGACAGGCATATCAGTCCAGGCACTAATTGAATTTCCAAATAAAAGACGGACTGACATTAGTATTACTATAAAATATGAAAATCTGAATATTTATGCAAAAAATCAATTTGTCATCTTTGAATTTTTGACAATGTTTTACACCCTGATTTTTCTTTATATTTTTATGTTTTATTTTTAGTACAGGACCTTACAACCATTCCTTTTGTTGAAAGTACAAATCATGGTAAGTCGTTAAATTTAAGATTTTAAGACAAATCAAATTGTATCTAGATAATGTGAATCAAACCTACGAAATAATTGCTTACACAAAACGTATGATCTGTAAAAAGTAAAACATCCTAATTGGATAGATGGACAAAATAATAAGAAAAGGAACACACTAGTACATACGACAATTCATATTATTATAATTCACGTCAAAATCAGAGTGATAATTTACACGATCACATAGCTGATCGCATGACATTTTTTTTAATGTCACTCTCTCGTGCAGACCAATAAAAAATTATTAATTTAAAGGACAGTTTGTTGAATGTACATCAGTTTTTTAAAGACAATCCTTAAACATATTCTTGTTAAGCTAAAACATTTTCTCTTGAAGGGTATAAAGTTCATGATCCACTAGTCATCCCCGACATGTAAATCATTTTATCTCAAAATCGTGTTACAATTCGCATTCGATGACGAAGGAGATATAGAAAAAAGAGAACTGGATTGTGGATATATATGGTCATCTCTAACGCAGATATTCCGTAACAGCAACCAAACATTTATTTCTTCCGTAAAACCTTTGAAAAGGTGACTAACTCTACAGGTTAGGCGCCTCCATTCAATGACTTTCATCTAAGCAGCAAGTCCTTATCAAGGAAATCTTGAAAAAGAAACGGAAGGCCTGGAGTATTCAACTGATAGATAGCGATTGTGTCCTATTCCTAATTGGGACATTATTACTGATTGTGGAATCACATTACGGGCGATGCATACATAAAAGGAGACGCGTACTCTGTCCACGCTACCAGTCTTTCTCTTTTTGAATACATGCGATTTCCCAGTTTCTATTTATTCCCTTGATGTGTTTTTTCCTAATCGATTTAGAGGTATAAAAATGACACAGATTTACGGAATACCCGAGTTCACCTCCGAATGTTTCCTGCGCAGTGCTTTGTGTTTTGTTGTGTATATTTTCGGGTTTTTCCTGTGACTATGGTGTTATCTGTCTAAATTTTACCTGTGTATTTTATTTACTCCCTTGTGCATTATGTACACCCCTTGAGTATTTTAATCCCTTATGTGTTTTTTTTTTTTTTTTTTTTTTTTTTTCTGAGCATTTTAGGGTCAAATGGGCAACAATTTGTCAATTTCACTGTCATATCATGGCTGTATTACACCCTGTGATGGAAAACCTGTTCTACAAAAGAACCTTAATATCGTACTAATATTTGTTACCAAATTTTCAAAATGAATGAAATTAATATTGTATATTTATTTGATTTAAAGGCCAATAAGACTTCCAAGTGTACCTTTTTCGTTGATGCAAAATGTTTTTACCGAAATTTGTATTACGGCAATCGCACTAACAAGATACATGTTCCATGAAATTCGTGTCTGATTAGTTGTGTATCATGATTCTGAGAACAATCATTTTAACAGATACATTCAGTGATAACAAACTTGTTCTTACACTCTCTTTCCTTTCTCAAAAGAACAGTCTTCCTTAATTGCTAGAATAATCATGTATCTACATGCATTTTGAAAATTGATCGACGATGTGCATACGAATGTACAAAACATTATTAGAATCATGAAAGTATTTCTGTATAATATATAGACACTACTGCATGATAAAAATGTATAGTTCGCATAGTATTATTTGTATTCTAACTTTCTTCCTAGGTGGTTGTTCAACTGTCATGGAAGATATACACCATTGTATGTTAGATATGTTAAAATGAATATATGAGTATATTATAAATGTCTTGACAAGTTCAATTTTCATTAGTTCTATGTCCTTAATTCCGCGAAATGTAAGGCATCCAAATCAAACAGCTATCTTAATCAGTAACTCACCTTTAGAGATTGATCTCAATATCGACAGGCATATCAGTCCAGGCACTTATTGAATTTCCAAATAAACGACGGACCGAATATTCGTATTACTATAAAATCTGAAAATCTGAATATTTATGCAAAAAATTAATTTGTCATCTTTGAATATTTGACAATGTTTGACACCCTGATTTTTCTTTGAGTTTCTGTGTTTGATTTTTAGTACAGGACCTTACAACCATTTCTTTTGTTGAAAGTACAACTCATGGTAAGTCGTTAAATCTAAGATTTTAAGACAAATCAAATTGTATCTAGATAATGTGAATCAAACCGACGAAATAATTGTTACACAAAACGTATGATCTGTAAAAAGTAAAACCTCCTAATGGGATAGATGGACAAAATAGTTAGAAAAGGAACACACTAGTACATACGACAATTCTTTTTATTATAATAACGTCAAAATGAGAGTGATAATTTACACGATCACATGGCTGAGCGGGTGACATTTTTTTAAATGTCACTCTCTTGTGCAGACAAATCACAAATTTATAATTTAAAGGACAGTTTGTTGGATGTACATCAGTTATTTTAAAGACAATCCTCAAGTTTTACGTTCGACCTCAGACTGAACATTAAAAAATAAATACTGCTTCAGTTTTGTTGTTGTTTTTTTTTCTAATAACTGTAACGTTGTTATGTATATGACGCATATTTTTAAATTTACTTTCAATTTTCAATTTTAAAAGACAAAAAATGACAGAACGTTCAGTGTAATAAATTAAATAACACATAGATGAGATCGTGATAGAGCTGATTGTTATCCCTCGAAAAAAATATTGTCAACCTTAGCTTTACCTCGGTTGACAATATTTTTCTAGGGGTAGCAATCTGCTCTATCACCCTCTCACCTGTGTGTTATTTATATAACATACTCCTCTTAAAATAAATCGGTTTCCCTCAAAGGGTATAAAGCTATTGATCCACTAGCCATCCCCGACGTGTAAGTCATTTCATATTAAAATCTTGTTACAATTCGTATTCGATGATGTAGCAGATATAGAAAAAAAGAGAACGGGATTGTGTATACATATGTGGTCATCATTTCTGACGCAGATATTCCGTAAAGGCAACCAAACATTTATCCTTTCCGTAAAACCTTTGAAATGGTGACTAACTTTACAAATTAAACTCCTCAATTCAACGGCTTTCTTTTAAGCAGAAAGCATATATCAAGGAAATCTTGAAAAGAAACACAAGCCTGTAGTATTCAACTGATATATAGCGATTGTGTCCTATTCCCAATTCGGACATTAATACTGATTGCGAATTCGTATTATGGATGATGCATGCTTAACAGGAGACGCGTACTGTGTCCATGCTACCGGTCTTGCCCTTTTAGAGTTCATGCAATTCCCCAGTTTCTATTTATTACCTGTGTTTCGACATACTCGATTTACGAGATTTAAAAATTTGTAAAACTACCGTCGCCTTGATTTATAGACTCCAAATACAGGACTGTTGCTGGAAAATTAGAACTCTCATTTGGGAAATTCCTTTAAGTATTAAGCAACGTTTTGACAGAACTAATGATGATTATTTGTCTTTTAAGTCTGAAAAGGAATTGCATCATAGATAATATATTGGAGAGAATACAACTCGGACTCGGACTTCTCTTTAACTGACTTTTAATGTGCGTATTGTTATGCGTTTACTTTTCTACATTGGCTAGAGGTATAGGGGAGGTTGAGATCTCATAAACATGTTTAACCCCGCCGCATTTTGCGCCTGTCCCAAGTCAGGAGCCTCTGGCCTTTGTTAGTCTTGTATTATTTTTACTTTTAGTTTCTTGTGTATAATTTGGAGTTTAGTATGACGTCAATTATCACTGAACTAGTATATATATTTGTTTAGGGGCCAGCTTAAGGACGCCTCCGGGTGCGGGAATTTCTCGCTGCATTGAAGACCTATTGGTGACCTTCTGTTGTTGTCTGTTCTGTGGTCGGGTTGTTGTCTCTTTGACACATTCCCCATTTCCATTCTCAATTTTAATTTGTACAAAACGTATTAAGTCAGAGATCTCGGAATACATATTGCTGAAAATCTCATTTTGGACTTCAATGAAAACCAATCATTATCAAATAAACAAATTATCAGAAATGTATGCATTCTCTTAATACAATTGTCAACTTAATCTCAGTTAGAATAATAAAGATAAAAAAATACTAGTCTCGAATCATTTCAAACCATGAATATCAATAATTTGTCATCAACAAAACAAACGGATTTATTGAAAAGACGATTCAAACTAGCTATAGCCTGTCGATTTTCATTACATGTAAATAGCAAAACAATGATTGTTTAAGTTTTGATACTCGCCATTTCTATTCCTAGACCAGTAAGTACTATACAAAAAAGCACGACAAGATGCAGAGAAACATGCAAAAAATAAATAGTGTTGTTGAACACTGAACCCATTAATACTGGTATTTCATACAATATATACATAGCTATGATGAAAGCAGTTTAAAAATACCCTTTTAAGGCTGCTAATTATTAAAGATACTCTTAAAATCAAATGTATGTATATGTAAATGAAAAGGAGTAATAAGGTCCTTTGTGTGTTTAATGAAAATATCAGAAAGAATTGTTATCTATTAAATGACGTCAGATGTTCACATGATCTTAGTTTGTTAGATATCAGTATTAATCTTTTTTTCAATTCCAACTTTTGCGCCTCATATTTTTAAAGCTTCGCACTTCTTTTATTTAGTTCAAAACCGCACAAAATGCCAAAGAAGATATATATAAGAGATCTTCTATGCATACTTACTAAATATTTATATCTCGCCACATTTTTAGCACAATAGATAAATAACATTTCTCATACAAAGGTATTGATGTGGTAAAATGTTTTTTGTCTGTGTCTTATTTATAATAGTGACAACACAACTTTCTGAAATTAAGATTCTAGGTCACACAATTTACTTTTTGTAAATATGTTAACGTCATTGGTATAGTACAAAATTACTTCTGTACACGTTATAAAATGTCCAGATTGTATCATCATATAGATATAAGAAGATGTGGCATGAGTGCCAATGAGACAACTCTCCATCCAAGTCACAAATTGTAAAAGTAAACCATTATAGGTCAAAGTATGGCCTTCAACACGGAGCCTCGGCTCTTACCGAACAGCAAGCTACAAAGGGACCCAAAAATGACTAGTGTTAAACCATTCAAACAGGAAAACCAATTGTCTAATCTATATAAAAAACGAGAAACACTTATGAACCACATCAAAAAACGACAACCACTGAACACCAGGTTCCTGACTTAGGACAGGTGCAAACAAATGCAGCGGGTTTAAACGTTTTAATAGGCGCCAACCGTCCCCCTTGCTGAAACAATAGTGTAACATCACAACATAGAAAGACACACTCTAAAATATCAATTGAAATGGCTAAACTCAATCAAAATACATATTAACAAAAACAAATGAACGAAAAAAATTGATCTATGACACAATGTAAATACAAAATTAATAAAATAAGGGGGTTAGATGTAAAACAATATAAAAAAGACAACCATAACTGCTTAAAACGAGAGCAATAAATAGAATTTAATTGATATTGTCAAATAGAAACACGGTATGTGACCGTTTAAGGAATTTGAACATTAGCATGTTTTGAAAATGCTTGTTTTAGCAAAACTTTGTATGCATGCAAATACTACATATTACGTGTAAAGACAAGTTATATCGTCTAATATTTGAATAAATAACATCATTCTATGTTGTTTGAATGATTTTTTTATATTTTTGTAGCTGGAATTCCAATGTTCACGATAATTGTATTAGTTTTGGTTGTCGTATTAATTGCTGCTTTAGTTTTCATCATAGTTGTTTTCTATAGAAGAAGAAACAAAGCGATGAATTCGAAACCATGTGAAATTCAGCAAAATCAAATTGATACAAATAGGATTTATTTTTCAGACAATAACATAGAAAATTACACTGAAATGACAGAAATCAGTATTCCTGTGGTATATGAGAACATAAATGATTATAAAACAATTACTCGTGAACCGCAAAATATTACAGGTTCAATTCAACAGAAAGGGAACTATTGCAAGAACTACGAATCATTATCATCCAAAAGAAACTCAGTTGAACATATGTACGAATCTTCAGAAAATGTATCAAAGGAAACGGACTTATCTAAATATCAATTGCTTACAAATCCTCCTGAATCTGATATCCACACTTATGCATCAACGGAAAAAGACTTATCTCAATATCAGTTGCTTACCAATCCACCTGAATCTGATATCCACACTTATGCATCAACGGAACCGAAATTATCTCAATATCAATCGCTTACCAATCCACCTGAATCTGATATCCACACTTATGCATCAACAAATTCGGACTTATCTCAATATCAATCGCTTACCAATCCCTCTGAATCAGATATCCACACTTATGCGTTAACAGCTTCTAAACAGTGACGTAATATAAATGCAAAAAAAACACACTAAAAATGGTTGCAGATACATAATGTATATACAAAAATGGGCGTATCAAACCATTAAACCTATTTCGTTTCTGTGAATGATACTTTGTGTAAAAATTACGTGTTCTGTTCTATTTTATCGTGAATTGTCGATGGAGGATCAATGTTTAACGGTCATCGGTTCATCAATGTTTAGAACGATACCATGATAAAAAAAAATCATTTACATTTAAACCATGACTTGTGTTACACTTAATGACATACGATGCAGAAAGACCTCTGGTTGATTTTCCATTAAAATTTTGACATAAAGTCAATTTCGATATGCACCATTGAAATATACAAAGAAAATGTACCTTCATGACTTACATTTTAGTTGTTTCAACTTGAAATTTGCATGTTTCATGTTATCTTTTAACGTTAAGAGATATTTGTACCTGTATTTTAGCAACATGTTCTTTGAATTATAGGCCTTTACGATTCGAAAGAAATAAATTTGCGTCCATGTGCTAATGTGTTAGCTAGAGCTAGGAATTTTTTGTTATTTTTTTGGCCCTTAAGTAAGTTGAAGTGAATTCTGAAAACAACATTATCGTGCTGCTATTCCAGCAAAAAGTAAAATAACAAACCGAACTCCACTGAAAATTCAAAAACGGAAAGTCCCTTATCAAAAAACAAAATCAAAACAAAAACAAAAGCTCAAACACATCAAACGAATGGAAAACAACTGTCATATTCCTGACTTGCTACAGGCATTTCCTTATGTAGAAAATGGTGGATTAAACCTGGATTTATAGATAGCAAAACCTCCCACTTGTATGACAGTCGCATAAAATTCCATAATGTTGACAACAATGTGTGAACAAAACAAACAGACATAAAAGGTAAAAATGTTAAAAATTGGGATACAGCAGTCAACATTGTGTTATAATCCTAATCACAATACAAACTATTAACTATGTCAACAAAGAAAAAACAAAATAGCATATAGACAAAGCACATAAACAAATAAGCAAAAATGAAAGACAAGAATACAAAAAATGATCATAGCACAATAACACATAATGTTTTACGAATTACTGTCATATACAAATTTATTGGTGATAGAAATATCAACAGTCTTCATTTGCCTCGAATTGTATGCCCCTCCTCCAGTCAATTTGACGTGTTTGCGAAAACAATGCTTTAACTTTGAATGCATTATTAAGTGCCTTTGCTTCTATATCGTATGAAATTACAGAAAAGATAACAGTCAGTAGGAAAGCATGTCGTACAATCGCATCACTATACCTTGTTATATAACTTTTGTAATTCTAACCTAATATTGTCTTATACTTCTGATTTATCGCTTGTCTGCTTGTAAAGTAGCGAATGTTTTCTTTTTGTCCTGGTCTTGCCTGTTCTGAGATTGTTGAACTAATGACCCCTTTTACTTCAAGTGAGAATGATTTAACAATACCTACATGTATTATTGTGTTTGATGTTCCATGTAGATATTGACAGATAATTAAAAGGTTCAGTTCTTTCAATATGACTGTGTAAATAGACATGTAAAACATGTTACAAATGTTAAAAAAGCTCATTTATTGATATTGAAATTCATTGTTCCAAAAATGTCGAAGATATGTTTGTCAAATGACGAATTGCAGCTTAAGAGTTACACATTGTAAAAAGGTGCTTTTAAGTAAGTTTTGAAAGCTAAATCCTTCTGTAAAGCACTGTCCATGCTATTTAGTTTTTTAATTAGAGATTTTTTATAACACTATGATTGTTCGCCTTCATATTATTCATATTTTCAATTATGAAATGTACTACCCTTTAACCACATTCCACATACAATACTGATGAATATTAAGAAAAATGTCAACAATAATTTGTCATGTTGGTTGATTTTTAGATTTGTTCAGTAAAAGATAGATTGATTTGATTGAGTGCACCATTTAATCCACAATATGACTACTGAACCCATACTTTATTTAACGATCAAATAACATTTGTGTAAAATTTTGAGCTCAAAGTATGCAGTTTTTAATTTTGAAACACAATGTACTGCATAATGCTCATATGTGAAGTAGTTGTTTCGCATTATGTTTAATTGGTATTTGAAGTATATTCATTTAAAGTGCACATAGATATACGTTTATTACGATCAGCGAAATGCTTATTTCTTTATACTAAAAACTTTTAATAATATGCACATAACGTTTTATTCTTAAAAAAATTATATTTTGTAAATATGATCCAATAGTTTCGTTTCATTGTTGGCAAAACTAAACAAAATGGTCAATGACAAAATGCCTATATGACAGACGCGATGTTTCAACTTCCCTGTTGTCAACTTCCCAATTCTCAGCAGCAACATACCCTCTCTTCCATCATATTGCGTTTAAATATCTCAGTTAATAGTTACTCTCGTGCATGTTCACACGATATGGACGTTATTGACCGGGGTGTGCTCCTTATGTATAACTACTTAAAAAGATAAGGAAGAACGATTGAAATCGACACTACGAAATGTTTAGGTCCACATCACGGTTTAGCGATATTTTGCGTCGGTTTCTCAACTCACTAGCGACATCTTTTCGCGGTAATTGATTATAATATACCAGTTCAGTCGGTTGATCTGTAATTTTAACGAGTGTGTCCTATTCCCGATTATGATATTTTGACTGAATGGGAATTCGCATGGTGGTTTGATGCATGCACAGCAGGAGACGCTTATTCCGTCAACGTGAAAAGCGTATGATATGATTTCCGTCACAGAAGACATGCTTCTTGAATAACCTTTACCTTGTAAGCTTGAAAAGTACTACTAAAGCAAACTTTTTTTTACCTGTTGAATTTGATAAAAAAAGTATTATCAATTTATCAAAAGAATTATTTGTTATGCTCAGTACAAGATACGTTTTATTCATCAAGTAAATTTATCTTAAATCACGAATACAAACTACTGTTGTGATTAAGGAGAACTGCCAACGTCAGTCATTATAGCTTAGATGTGAGAACTTGCCATTAAAGTTTGTATGTGAGCAACAGCTAAACATCCCCTTTGCAAACAATATTTGCGGTACAAGATGTTTTATACTAGGATACTGATGCGGAGAAAATAGTGGTTTGGCTGATTCAAGGGTTCTATTAAATTATATACTATGTGTAAAATTAAATATGTCAATTTTGACACCTTTGTGATTGAGAAAATAAATTTGTACCAATGTGCTGTGTCCGGCGCGCTTTTTGGGTCTTTCTTTCTATGGGAACTCTCACAGACACAAAATTTAAAGAGCCATTGATGAGTTTAATTGACTTTTGAACTATTTCTCACTGACGTGTCTACAACAAGTACATGTTATTAGTTACGTATGAATGAAATGAGCATCCTCGTTAAATTTTTAAACATTAGTGACCAAATAATGGGTATCCATAGCAAAAAAGTCATTGTCATAGCAAACAAGTATTAATTCACATCAAGTTAATTTGCTTGAGCAATAATGACGGTGGCCATATGAGTATGAACTGCTTACCATTCAGGATCACCTAAGCAATATATTCATATATATATATATAAATCATATAATACAACTAATTCTGCAATCTTCATGATGTTATGACTTTGAAGATTAGCGAACAAGAAATAGATACTATCAACTAGATACAAGGGGAAAAATAGGATGTACTGTTAGGTTGATCGTGTGTTCTCTTGCTTTTTTCGATAAGGGATTTTGTATTCAAAGACATCCCTATAACGACGAAGCGACCTTAATTTGTTCCGCTTTTCCTTGTTTTAAAGTTTTTATTTAAAGAAATCAACCTCAATTTTACAGATTCAAAGATCGTTAATTTCAAAGTAAGTCTATATCAATTTTCAAACAAATTTCAATATTAAAAGCAAGCAAAATATTACTTTCGGGTGCTCAAAATTCATGCTTGTTGCCATGTCCCAAACCGCGTTCTTGGTAATATCATGTTAGCCCGTTCGTATTGGTGGTGGAAACCAGGTAACCGGAATAGAACTTCCGACCTTTGGCAGGAATTCCAGGTAAACGGGCAATCCTAAGAAATAGAGATCAGATTATAACATACCTTGCCATTATCCTATTAAAGAATTTATTAACATTGCATATTGCAAAGTACTATACTGGTGACAATAGTTTAAACAGTTTGTCGGTTAAACCATTGTACTCTTTAATAAGACGACATATATAATAATAGATAAAAGTCAAATGTAATAATCTTGATATGAATTGAGCAAAACAATGCAAATTTTAAAATGATCAGATATAACGATTCCTTAAGAAGGCGACTAACAATATAGCCTTTACAGTTTTCGATTTGTGGTACAAGGGAATAATTTCATTTTTTGAGTACGGACTACCAGTTGTGAGGACTAACTACCAAAAATAATGTTTAAAGTCAATAAAAATGTATTAATACATATTGTCGAGTTGAGCTATGCTTTCAAAATACATCTTTCAAATTGGCATACGTTAAGAAAGGTTCTTGGTTTTTTTACACACACATAGCTTACATGTTTAGGAAAATGTTGTGAAAACATGAGAATGTTCTTTAACTTTTTCTTTTGTGCGTTACAGTGCGACAGTTTTATTCTTTAAAAATGATGATGTATAATATGAGATGAATATCACGAGTTGCCATCCGTACAACATGCTATGATGGATTTGACTTTACAGGACTAACAAATGATTGGGAGTATTCTTCCATTAAGAACAATTTTTGTGTGTGTCCAAATGTTTTGTAAGCTTTTTTCATCTGATAATAGTAAAACAACCGCAAATCAAGAAAATCCACACATGTTACGGAATTACAAAACTATTTATACCAATTCATTGACAAAAATGAAAAATAAATAAAAAAGTGATAAGGTTAAACAATACATAACCTTTTCCAATAAATTTACCTTGTTTAGCCAATAAAACCAACAACTCTTGTTTGGTTACATTTATATACAGAAGATTGCGCGTGCAAGCGTCAATTTAAAAACAAGCAAAATATAACTTAAAACTCATTTTTTTCGGGTGGTCAAAATTCATGCTTGTTGCCATGCCTCCAATTGCAATCTTGGTTATATCATTTTGGTCCGTTCGTATTGGTGGCGGAAACCAGATAACCGGAAGAGAACTACCGACCTTTGGCAGGAAAACGGGCAATCCTAGCAAATAGATTTCAGATTATAACATAGTTGCTATCATGAAATATTTAAATGTTATTATAAAATTTGAATAAGAATTTCTGCAAATTAATTTCACGTATCAATAAAGGTATCAACTTCAATTTGACTTCCTTGTGAGGTCAGGTGAGTGTTTAAACATTTACTATTAAAATTCTTCAAACATTCGATAGGAAATTCAGGTGATATTTAAAACATTTCTGTTGAAATTTCTCATACTTACAATAGGAAGTTCAAATGAGTCCTCAAGCATTCACTTTTCAACTTTAAAATCATATAAAAATATTTTATGAAAATAATTAATTCTACTAAATAATTAACAACCACATAATGTTGAATATCCTTCTTATAGTGTACGAATTTAGCCAGTATTTATTGTTTTCCTATTTAACATTCTTTTTTTAAAGCAGATAGAGAAAGTTATGTAGTATCATATGAAATAATATACTTTTCAACAGGATGTGTGACTACTTGGTTTTTTATGAAACATGACATATTCAAAGTTAAATTTTTTAGGTGAAAACATTGTCAGCCCACAATTTCAATTTCAATTTTATCAATTGTTTTATTAAATACATACTAAAGTATCGTAACTTTGAATTGCCTCAACGAATTCGGGAATAATTAATTTAGATTTTAACCTGCATATATTTTTACAAGACAGTTTAACCCCAAACAATGTTTTTCAGCGGCATCCTTCTTGAGTGTGTACATTCTCTTCAATGTTCGTATCAGATGACTCAGTTTGCATACGTTTAAATGGTCTCTGTGGTATTGGATAACTTTAGTTATTTTGCTGTTTCTTTAGAAGGGCACCTATGTACGTTGTTCTATTTTCTTCTAATTCTGTGTTTTTAGACTGTTGACCATTTATGAAGAGTTTATCTCGATTATTTTTGACTTGTTTTCCCTCTTGTCGAGCTTGGTGGACATGGTGGAGCTGTTTCCGTCCATTTATCTTCCCATAATTGCGTCCTGAGTCCTGGTTTGCCAAATCTGAGAACATTTGCGAGTTCTTCCCAGTTATTTTTGCATAAAGCTTCACAGTTTTTCGTCACATTTTTCATTGTCTGATAACTTAAGCCAATTTTACACCTCAAATCTAGCAGGCTATTTTCCATTTGTTCAATTCGAGTATGCTCTTTCATGTTGTTCTTTTCTATTTGCTTTTTAAGTTCGTCGTTTCTGTTCTTCAAGAGCTCAATTTCGTACCTGTTGTCGGAACACTTCTCAATGACAGTAGCCACCACTCCTCGGATTTCTTTTTGATTTTCTTTTCGACAATTTTTGAATTAACGAATTTCTGATTATTAGATCCGAAAACGTGGCTCTATTTCTACTTTCTTAGACATATACCAACCGAACTATTTATTTATGCAAATGTTCCTCTAACTTTTGTTGCCGATCATCGATTCTATTCAGGACTATCAAAATTTTATTCCTATTTAAAGCGCTGTTCGCTTGATCGTGTGTTCTCTTCTTCGATAAGGGTTTTGTATTCATAAACATCTCTATGACGACTAAGCGACCTAAATCTGTTCCTTGTTTTAATTTTTTTATTTAATGATATAAATCCCAATTTTATAGATTCAAAGATCGTTAATTTAGAAGTAAGACTTTATCAATTTCTAAAACAAATTTCAATATTAGAAACAAGCGAAATATTACTTAAACCTCATTTTTTACTGGTGGTCAAAATTCATGCTTGTTGCCATGCCTCCAACCGCAATCTTGGTTATATCACGTTGGTCCGTTCGTATTGGTGGCGGAAACCAGATAACCGGAAGAGAACTACCGACCTTTGGCAGGAAAACGTGCAATCCTAGTAAATAGAGATCAGATTATAACATACATTGCCATTATCCTATTAAAAAGTTTATTGAAGTTGCATATTGCAAAGTATTATACTGGTGACAATAGTCTAAACAGTTTATCGGGATAACCATTGTACTCTTTGATAAGACGACATACATAATAATAGAAAAAAGTCAAATGTAATGTGATTTGAGCAAAACAATGCAAATTTTTTAAATGATCAGATATAACGATTCCTTAAGAAGGCGATTAACAATATAGCCTTTACAGTTTTCGCTTGGTGGTACAAGGGAATAATTATATTCTTTGAGTACGGACTAACAGTTATGAGGACTAACTAAAAAAAGTAATGTTAAAAGTCAATAAATATGTATTAATAATTATCATCGCGGTGAGCTGTGCTTTCAAAATTCATCTTTCAACTTGGCATGCATTTACCAGAGACATTAAACAAAATTGTTGATTATTTAGACACGCATAGTGGTGTACTGGTGTCCGTTGTTATCCTGTGGTTTACATGTTGTAACGACTATTATATTATTTATTTATGTATTTCTCGGTCCTGAGTGTTCTTGCGTTTATTTGTACTGTATTCCTGTCACGTAATCCCAGTTAACACATTTTCCATAACATGTCCAGGATATTTTTAAAACATCATTGAAACGTTACTGAATTTTGTCGACAATGTTTGTAAAATGTTTTATAAATGTTTTAAATATGTTTGTTTATAAAATATCCTTGAAACATTTTTAAAACATAAAAAAAAAATTTTGCAGGATAAAATGTTGTGAAAATGTTCAAAAAGCGTCCTGGGCCCCCTTATGGAGCTACATTTATGGTTAATCTAATTTCATCTATCTCACTCCAACTTTGTGTAGTTTGGAGCCTGTGGCCCCTTTTTTTCAAAATCCTGTATCTGCATCTGAAAAACAACTGCCGTCATACTGATCTTTACCCCACATCTCCTTTTACACTGGTCTGTTGTTGATGACAGTGGAATCTACATCCTTTTTTGTTATTTTTGTCGGTTTGATGTCTCATTGACATAACCCCACTATTTCCTGTTTAAGATATCATTTTTATTCACAAATCTGATTTTTATTCAATAGTCCATTTTTAATTTGAAGTATTGCCTTGAACACGTAACAATTTCTCATGGTTTCACTGACAGAAAGGTATTCTTTTTTCAGATTTTAAATATCTTTGTGCATTTTATTTGGAATTCGCATTGAACAAAACATTTTTGAGAAGGATTTCTCGATATCTTGTTTGATCATGTGTAGCATCTGACATTTTTTTTTTCTGAACAGCTTTTTGACTGTTTTCTTTGCTGCCTTGGTCAACACTATACAAGATAGCAACAATTAGAAATGCAAAACATTTATTCAATATTGTCATATTACTGTGCTTTTCAATTTTCCTTTTGTTCCATTCTTTTTATTTCTTTTGACATCTGCTGGCTTCTGTAAACAAATGTAAACAAATTAGTCCTTCTGTTTAGTGATTAACTAGTGGAGATTTAGCTAATATCATCAAATAACATAAGAAATTTTTTTTTCTTCAATCTAATCCAGTAGTTTCACAAAAATATATCAAAAGTGTCATTTAATCAGTGTTACTGGATTCAGAAGCAACAATTGTAGCTATTTTATACATCTGTGGAGTTTGGGGTGTAATATTATTACACGAGTCTACAACGGTAGAGTTCACCAGTTTATAAAATAAGACTACATGTATACAGTACAACTGAGAGTAGGGCCTGTAACCTTTTCTTGGTCTTATAAAAAACAAGTCTCTTAATGGTTATTGTATATTTTAACGCAAATACATGTAATATAGATTGAGGATTTTAAAGAATAAATACCTCTCACAAAATTTGCTCCTCCGGGATGGTTCGAATCATTTCTAAGCTTATATACTTCTGCGTATCTTAAATATCCTTAATTTTGGCACTTCTAATTGATCCTACAAAAGTTAAAATAAACAAAATAAATAAAATACAGGTAAGAAAAACTCACATTGTATTAGTCAGCTACAAAGGCCACAACATTCAAAAATGAAAGACAATTCAAACAAGAAAACTAACGGCATAATTGTTAACGTTTGACGAAAAACAAATATGTCAGAAATGAACCGACGACAACTACTGAATCAAAGGCTTCTCCTGATCTGGGACTGCAAATAAATTATTATCTACATTTAACTGGCCTGGGCTGTAGGGCTAAATACAAATGTACAAGTAACATAAACAATATATTATAGAGGCAACAACACTCAAGTTATAGCAAGTTATCGCATAGCAAAAGCTTTGATAACCATTGCGTGATGGGATTCCCTTGACTAGTAGATGCGTAGCCAGCGGTTGAGCTAGGGAAGTACTGCTTAAATAGCTCAGTCTGTTAAAGGGCTGACTTGTAACACAGAAGTCCTGGAGGAGACATGCTCACTGGTTACAAGTGATTTAATTTATGAAGTTTAAAATATATAAATAACCCTTAAGTCTAACCCCTTTTGTATAAATCTTAATATTCATTGGTGACAATAGTTTAAACAGTTTGTCGGTTAAACCATTGTACTCTTAAATAAGACGACATACATAATAATAGATAAAAGTCAAATGTAATAATCTTGATATGAATTTAGCAAAACAATGCATATTTTAAAATGATCAGATATAACGATTCCTTAAGAAGGCGACTAACAATATAGCCTTTACAGTTTTCGATTGGTGGTACAAGGGAATAATTTCATTTTTTGAGTACGGACTACCAGTTGTGAGGACTAACTACAAAAAATAATGTTTAAAGTCAATAAAAATGTATTAATACATATTGTCGAGTTGAGCTATGCTTTCAAAATACATCTCTCAAATTGGCATACGTTAAGAAAGGTTCTTGGTTTTTTTACACACACATAGCTTACATGTTTAGGAAAATTTTGTGAAAACATGAGAATGTTCTTTAACTTTTTCTTTTGTTCCTTACAGTGCGACAGTTTTATTCTTTAAAAATGATGATGTATAATATGAGACGAATATCACGAGTTGCCATCCGTACAACATACAATGATGGATTTGACTTTACAGGACTAACAAATAATTGGGAGTATTCTTCCATTAAGAACAATTTTTGTGTGTGTCCAAATGTTTTGTAAGCTTTTTTCATCTGATAATAGTTAAACAACCGCAAATCAAGAAAATCCACACATGTTACGGAATTACAAAACTATTTATACCAATTCATTGACAAAAATGAAAAATAAATAAAAGAGTGATAAAGTTTAACAATACATTACCTTTTCCAATAAATTTACCTTGTTTAGCCAATAAAACCAACAACTCTTGTTTGGTTACATTTATATACAGAAGATTGTGCGTGCAAGTGTCAAGTTACAATAGTTGCTATCATGAAATATTTAAATGTTATTATAAAATTTGAATAAGAATTTCTGCGAATTAATTTCACGTATCAATAAAGGTATCAACTTCAATTTGACTTCCTTGTGAGGTCAGGTGAGTGTTTAAACATTTACTATTAAAATTCTTCAAACATTCGATAGGAAATTCAGGTGATATTTAAAACATTTTCTGTTGAAATTTCTCAAACTTACAATAGGAAGTTCAAATGAGTCCTCAAGCATTCACTTTTTCAACTTTAAAATCATATAAAAATATTTTATAAAAATAATTAATTCTACTAAATAATTAACAACCACATAATGTTGAATATCCTTCTTATAGTGTACGATTTTAGTCAGTATTTATTGTTATCCTATTTAACATTCTTTTTTTTAAAGCAGATAGGGAAAGTCATGTAGTATCATATGACATAATATACTTTTCAACAGGATGTGTGACTACTTGGTTTTTTATGAAACATGACATATTCAAAGTTAAACTTTTTAGGTCAAAACATTGTCAGCCCACAATTTCCATTCTATCAATTGTTTTATTAAATACATACTAAAGTATTGTAACTTTGAATTGTCTCAATGAATTCGGGAATAATTAATTTAGATTTTAACCTGCATATATTTTTACAAGACAGTTTTAATCCCAAACAATGCCCCCCTTTCCCCCCCCCCGACCCAATTCATAATTAAAATGTTCAGCAGACACCATCTGTTTTTTAGCGGCATCGTCCTTTGAGTGTGTATTCTCTTCAATGTTCGTATCAGATGACTCAGTTTGCATACGTTTAAATGGTGTCTGTGGTATTGGAGGACTCTAGTTATTTTGCTGTTTCTTTAGAACGGCACCTATGTACGTTGTTCTATTTTTTTCTAATTGTGTGTCGTAATAGTTGCTGCTTTGGTTTTCATAATAGTAGTTTTCTACAGAAGACGAAAGATAGCAGAGAATTCGAATTCCTCTGAAAATCGGCAAAACAAATTAAGACAGATAGAATCAATTCATCGGACAATAACACTGGAATGACAGACATCAATATCCCTGCGATATACGAGAACATAAATGATAATAAAACAATTAATCGTGAAGCACAAAACATTACAGCTTCCATTCAACAGGACGAAAACTACAAAACATTATCAACCAATAGAAACTCAGTTGAACATATTTACGCATCTACGGAAAATGAATCAACAGAACCGGACTTATCTCAATATCAATCGCTTACCAATCCACCTGAATCTGATATCCACACTTATGCAACAACGGAACCGGACTTATCTCTATATCAATCGCTTACCAATCCACCTGAGTCTGATATCCACACTTATGCGTCAACAGCTTCTATACAGTGACATCTTATTAATGTGGAAAAACTTATCCTATTAAAAAGGTAGCAAATACATAATGTATATAAAAATGCGTGAATCAAACCATTTAACCTATTTCTGTGACTTGATTGTGGATTGAGGATCAATAGTTAACGGGCATCGGTTTATCCATATTTAAGACGATACCACAATAAAAGATGATTTACGGTGTGTGACACTTAAATATGTTAAACGTTGAACTTAATTGCGACTAAAGAGTAATTTTGTTAAAAAGTACAATTGAGTTAGTGATAGTTAAATCCTTCCTTATTAGATATTTCATTGCATTTTTTTCCATAATACTATACTTGTTCGCCTTCTTTTTCATATTTTCAAATGAGAAATGTATTACCCTTTTACCATATATACCGTGATGATGAAAATAAAATGTCAACAGATGTCTATCATGTTGGCGGGCGTTTTAGATTTTTAAGTTAAAATTTTGATTAATTTGAAGAAATGCACCATTTGACCTACCATGTAAATATTTAACTGGTCAAATTATGCGTAATACATTTGCGTAGAATTTGAAGCTCTTATTTTGCAGTATATTTGAAGTATATTCATTTAAAGTGCATATAGATAAACGTTGGTTATGATTGATTGATTGATTGATTGGTGTTTAACGCCACTTTAAACACTATTGTGCTATTTTGTGGCGGTCAGTTTATTGGTGGAGGAAGCCGGACTGCCCGGAGAGAAATATAGACCTTCGGTAGTAAACTGACAATCCTAGTCAATTAAGATTTGAATCGAGTGCACCTGCCCCGTGCGGGATTCGAACTCACAACCTCAGTATTGACAGGCTAGTGAAACAGTAGTTTGACTACTTAGACCACTCGGCACCGAGGTCCCCTAACGTTGGTTCTGATTTAGTGACACGCTTATTTCTAAAGTTATTCATTAAAACTCATAAAACGCTCATTGCTTTTTAATTCTTTAAAGAAACGAAATTATATTTTGTATATAAGATCCAGTAGTTCCGTTCATTGTTGGCAAAACTAAACAATATGGTCAATAACAAAATCCTCAACTTTTCAACTTTCCAATTGTCAACTTCCCATTTCACAGCAACATTCCCTCTGCTCCATCGTTTTGCGTTTACAAATCTTATTAAATACGTTACGCTCGTGCATGTTCACAATATATGGACTTCAATAACAGGGATGTGCTCCTTACGACTATAATCTACACTACAAAAGTTTTACGTTTTGCTAGTGACCCAATACGATATATATATATATATATATATATATATATATATATATATATATATATATATAAGTGACCCAATACGATATATATATATATATATATATATATATATATAAAACATCCGTTGTTCGACCTGCTAGTCAAATGCGTTTTGTTAAAATATACTTTTCACTTTTTGGTCTTTTGGAAAATGTTGTTTGTGCTGTATTAAGACCCTCTACCAAGAAATTTGTTTTGCATGCAAACGTATAAAATTGCGGTTTTATCCAACGCAATCATAGGTTTGAACGTTGTTTTCAATTTAGACTTGTACGTGTGCATGCAAAACAAATTTCTTGGTAGAGGGTCTAAATACTGCACAAACAACATTATTTTCCAAAAGATTACAAAAGTGAAAAGTATATTCAAACAAAATGCATTTGACTAACAGGTCGAACAACGTATATATATATAATTACTCTAAATATCAGCAGAAGCAAATTTTGTTCTTCCTCGCCGGGATTACCTTTCCTCGTCAGTAGAGTTGTAACACAGTACTGTGTTACAACTCTAGATTCTACTGACGAGGAAAGATAACATTGAGCCACCTAAAGCTGAATTATTAGTTCAGTCTAGGTGGCCAAGTGGTCTAGAGCGCTGGACACAGTGCAGGCGGTGTTGTCTCGATATCCCGGTAGCATGAGTTCGAATCCCGACGAGGGAAGAACAAACATTTGCTTCCGCAAATTTGCAGATTTAACATTGTTGTGCTGATATTTAGAGTAATTATGAATATAATATGTGTTTTCAGCCGTGTATCACCTTCACTGGTGATCCAATGGATCTGTCGTAGAGTGCTCACTTGTTTAGACGTACTTATCATATATATATATATATATATATATATATATATATCACCCATATGGAATTTACTGACCCCATGTATATCGTGTTAGGTCACTAAAACACTGTTTAACTAGTATTTTAAAAGTAAATCTTTAAGTGAAATATATTTTGCTCTAATTTTCATTATTGAATATTGTTAATGTTTTCAATATTACAAACTGAGAATTCAACTGCGTTAACACATTTGATATTTTGTAGATGCACAGAAGAGGAATGGCACTCAACTGCTCAATCGAAAATATTCGTTTTTACCCGCTTGGATACTATCCGTGACAGAAAGTCAGCCAAGATTTGCATCGGAAAACAAATTGTGGATAATGTTGTGGAATTTAAGTGAATACGATACTATATATTATACGATGGAATTACGACTCGCAAATAAAAGCTGTTTGTTGATAATGAGATATTTGGTGTTCATTGTATTACTACGATCCCAATTTAAAAAAAAAAATCCAGTATCAGCCTTTTAGTAAGTTTTCATCTTCATTCAATATCGCGTTACGTCCTTTAGAATTATTTCCATGGGTGAACACTTTTAAGAAAGTGCCCATGGAAATATCCAAAGGGCAAAACGTCCGGATGAATGAAGATGAACAATAGAAAATAACTCTCCATTCCTGAAAAATAATGGAGAGTTTGAACAAAAGATTTACGTCACAGGTGTATTTTAAAAGCGGAGTCGAACGCTTCTGTACCTACAGTGTTGCATAAACAACTAATATGTATATATTTGACAAAGACAGCGGATACTCGGTTGCACATGAAAGTTGAATTACTTATAAAGAGTCCTATTTGAAAGGGTATTAATTATTATTATCAAAGTAGAAGACGCTAGTAATGAGATATTTTGGTTCCACCCTTGTTAGTGACCTTCAATATATTTGATTTGACTTAGTGCATACAAAATCAACTAAGGAGTTACTGTTTGGTACTAGACCAAAAACTTTTGAAGGCTATCCATAGAGGGTACTGTATTGTTTGAGTTTTTATATGCTTATCAGGAAATGTATCATAACTTCAAAGTTACTTATTTCATATATTTAGAGATGACATAATATTATTATACAACATTGTATCTGTTGTTTGTTTCTCTTACACTGTATGTAATTGTGTACTTGTATGTCATCACAGTCATCAGCTGGGAACTTCATTTATAAATATCTATTATGAATGAGACTTCTAAATTGGTCGATCGAAAAAAGATAAGTTTTAAAATTACAATTTGATTGATTATTTAGAACATTACCTGATCAATTAATGTCATCAATGTGCTACTGTACAAGTTATCTTCAATAATACAATTGTTTATTTCAGTGGCAGCATTGAAACTGAAATGCCTTGACAATGAGATTTTGTAATAATTATTTTGCATTTATCTTATTTCCATGTAAATTTGTGCATGTCTATTTTATGTGTATTGTGTATTACACTTCAGTATGTTGTTTTCTATACAAAACAAGTTATGTTACCAATTATTTTTTTTTTCAATCCTTCCTAAAGTCTATACACACAGTAAAAGTCTTCAATCATCTTTCCATCTTATTATCATTCGTATTGCTCAGTCTTTGGTTTTGTGACATTTTGTTATTGTTGTTCGTACTTTCATTGTTTTTGTTATTTGCCGTGATATTGTCTGGTTATTTTTACTTATGTTTTCGAATACTCTCTTAGTATCTTCTCACCACTGCTTTTTTCTCAGTAAGTTTATACTGATAACATGCATTTTATAGGGTTTTTCACTTCATACTTTGTAGAATAATTGATCATGTTATGCAAACGAAAGATACCAAAGGGACATTCAAACTCATAAGACGAAAATAAATTGACAACGCCAGGGCTAAAACATGTAAAAAGAAAAGACAAACAGACAAACAACAGTACACAAAACACAACATAGAAAACTAAAGACTGAGCAACACATACCCCACCAACAACTGGGGATCGTAGGTGCTCGAAAAGATAAGCTGATCCTGCTCAACATGCGGCACCCGTCGTGTTGCTCATGTAAATACAATCCTGGTGATAAGTATAATTCGGTAGGTCACATTCGGAGAAAAGGGACAGGTCTCCATGTAGAGGTTTTACTATTTTAAGTCAATCCAGAAAATTTATATACTTTAAACTTATTATATATATTATTGAATCATTATATGCAGATATGCATAAAGATAGGGTGTTTCCGTACATTAAAGTATTTAGTTATGCTTTTCAAATTTAGAAATGTTAGCTCTGTCCCGCACAACCTAGTCATTGAAAAATTCTGTATGTTTTATAGTTTCATTCCAAGACTTGGTGTATTTTTATATCCTTATTTCAGATGTGGATATGATGTTCTCGTCCATGAATTTTTATAGATATGCCCTTTCGTACAGGTTAGTTTGGTCCTGACAAGCATCGTCCTTGTCATTGCAACTCTTACATGTTTTATCGTATCTACACGAAACTTGGTATATTGTTACATATAAACAGAAGTACATGTGGGTAGGCATTTGAGTTTATCAAGAATTGTGCCCATTTCACCTTATAATTTTTAACTCTTTTCAGAACCAACCTTGTAATCGCAACTCCTCCTACATGGTTTATTGTATCTTCATGACATTTAGTACATTGTTAAATACCAATACCTATATAAAGCACCTATATATGCGTGAAAGCTGTTCTTATTGAGCTTGACATTTTGTATATCACTATATTCTTATATATTATATGTTGGTAGCAATTTGCCACATTATTTTTCCAATATTATTACCATTTCACCTTAGACATATTGACATATTGACCCTTGTCAGAACCTACCTTGTCATAGCGAATCCTACTACATGGTTTATCGTATTTACATGAAACTTAGAAAGTTGTTATATCCTGATATGAAGATGTGCATGTTGGCATGATGCTCTAGTCCTTTAATCTTTCACACAGACATGCCTTTTCAGCTTAGATAATGATGGTCCTCTTCAGCACCTCCCTTTTCGTCGCAACTCCTCTTTCATGGTTTATCATATCTACATGTAAGTTATTACATGGTTAGATCCTAAAATACAGGTGTGAATGTGTGTAGGATATTCCTGTCCATTGAGTTTTTAGAGAAATATTCCTGGGGATATTTTAGCTTGTAAAAATAATACCTTGTATTTGCTACTGCTCAAATATGGTTCATGATATCTATGTGAAACTTGGTATATTGTTATATCTGTCAGTATGCATGTATGTAGGATGTAGTATGTATACCAGAGACTACATATAATAAAACACAAGAAAACAATTTAGATATATGTTATTAACTTTTTAATTTGCTGTATTTCAGAAGTTAATCCAGGAAATGGTGGCATTTGTCTTATTCTATACCTAAATGTATACTAACCAGGACCTAATGTAAAATGATTTGTCGTATGTGTGTTATAATGATGTACTTTACTTTTCCTAATATTGGGAAATTGAATATGAAACGTAAAACCACAATATCACACATATTTTACTGAGATATAAAACAATTATGTAGGAATGAAACTAATTGACTTCAAAACATTCTGAGTTCAATTGTGTTTTTAATATAGGCACCTTAAATGAATAAAGCACCTCCTTGTCTGGAGGTAGATCACAACATTACAACAAATGCGGTTTTATTTTGTTAATTATTTGCTTTATTTCTGTAGGAGCTAGATAATGGATTTTTGAATTCTGTAATATCATTTCTACATTGTGTAGCTGCTGGAAATCACTCATATATTGAGTTCAAATCATGCCACCAATTTAAGCATAGTAGATAAGTTAGAAAATTTTGATATTTCTTTTAGAAAAATAATCTGAAAAAAATGAAGATACGGCATTATAAAACATTTTCTCTAAACTTGTTGTCTCGCTAGAATATGATTTTTATAGTTTAATGGAAGTGTGGAGATATAACAGTATAATTCTGACAAAAATCGTAGAATGTAGAAATCTCGTATTATAGTTGTAAAGGGAGATAGACCATTGCACCTGGATCTCCAAATATATAGTAATCTCCATTTTATCAAAAGTGAACATAGAACACTATTAGACTCACACGACGAATTATGGAATTGTTGACTCTCCTCCATTTACCATCCCTTTAATACAACATGTTAACTAACTTATGACAAAAACAGTGGATTTGTTTTCGTTACAGATTCATAATTCAATGTCGACCAGGCGTATTGTTTAATGTTTCCTGTTTTTAAAAACTTCATATTTTCATCTTCCTTACTATGAGGAAGATGAACAATACATCATCATAAACAATGAATTTTCCTTTTGTTCTGTGATTTAATTAAATCTTTCAACATTTCCATCATTCTATCATATAACCGTAGTTCAAAATAATTACACAAAGTTTTTGAATAAAGTTTATTTGATGTTTCTTTCAAAAACAGTAAGATGAATTAAATATCCTTATAGCATGTCATAAAATAGACAAACGAATGAAATTAAATATTCTTTTAAAGAATCTGTAACCGTTGTTTACAAGTTGTTAGACTGGAAATTAAGGTCAAAACAGTTCACCCGTATTGACCATTGCACTCACTGCAAAATCGAAATTCATTATAATAGAAAAAAATCAAATGTAATGATATTGATATGAATAGAGCAAATCATTTTTCCGCAGATTACCTACGTGTATAAATAAAGGTATCAATTTCGTTAACTATTTCAATTGAACTTCCTTATTATATTATCCGGGGTTTTTGTCAATAAACAGGGAAACATGGTTCATGTTCGGAATGGTTTAACATTGTATTTACTATTGAAATTATTCAAACTTTCGATAGTAAGGTCAGGTGAGTGTTTAAACATTTACTATTAAAAATCTTCAAACTTTCGATAGGAAGGTCAGGCAATTGTTTAAATATTTACAATTGAAATTATTCAAACTTTTGATAAGAAGTTTCGGTGATAACTTACATATTTTAAGTCCTTTTATAAACTTACGATAGGAAGGTAGGATTAGTGCTCGAACATTCGCTTTTTACTTCGAAATTATATTTAACTTTTTTTTAAATCTACTGAGCAATTTCCAGCAACTAAATACTATACGATCTTCTTACAGTGTTCTATTTAAGCCGGAATTTATTGTAGTCCTGTTTCTCATCCTTTTGAATGACGATAGGAAAGCAATGTTGCAACAGATGTATCCGAAGCTTCATCCAATTAAATATCCTTTTCAACAGATGTCTGACTACTTGGTTTGTAAAATGGCATATTCAATGCTGAACTTTTAGGATTTATCGAAGAGAAAGCATTGTCAACACTAATTAAACCAAACGTATATTCAAATTACCATTCAAATAGAACCCTCATGTAACCACGTTAAGAATAAATGGGAAAAAATCTACTCGGTGTACATAACTATCACTGTTTTAAGCACTACAACCAGTAAAAGTCTAAAATGGCCTATATCTGTACTCGACTGTACTGATTTTTAATCGACCAGTCTGAATTGGTCTGAAATTTACTCGATATTACTCGACTGTAGTCTGAACCATACTTTACAGTCTGAACTTGTACTCGACCAGTTCTTAGCCATTTAATACGTGTCTGAACCATACTTGACTAAATCGTAACCATTCACGGCCAAGTCTGAACCATATCGACCTAGTATGAACCATACTCGACCTAGTCTGAACCATACTTGACCAAGTCTTAACCAACCTAGACCTATTTCTATGTCTATCTATTGTATTTCATCAATTTAGGAACCATTTTTAACATCAGTTATTTCCTTGGCTAGAAATTTGAACAACAATTTGAAATCCTAAATGTATTTATTATAGCTTTGAAACCAAAATTTTGCAATTAACATATTATAATTATCAACACCATATTTATCAACACTTATATATATATATATGTTAAAATAAAAAAAGTAGAGGTTATTTGTCAAGTATGGTTCAGACTGGTCGAGTATTGTTCAGACTTTGGTCGAGTTTGGGTCAGACCTTTGGTGGAGTATCATTCAGACTGAAAACATAGGTCAAGAACTGATCGAGTACAGGTCGAGAAAGGGTTGAGACTGTTTCAGACTGGTCGAGTAATAGTTCAGATGTTTTTCAACGGCAAAGATGAGGGTCAAGTACAAATCAGTAAAGTAGAGTATGGTTAAGATTTGGGTCGAGTAATATCCAGTAAGATTCAGACCAATTCAGACTGGTCGAGTAAAATCAGTACAGGTCGAGTACATATATAGGCCATTTCAGACTTTTACTGGTTTGTAGTGAAGGCGATAGACAACAAAGGTGATTTGGCAAGACAGTAGTCCAATGAAAACAATTCACATTTATGTTGTGTTGTTTTCAATTTTTAACATGGCACACTTGCAAAAAGGAGACTAGGAATACTTGTTTAATGTATACAACTATTTATTGTCTCCCATGACGAAAAACGTAGGACATAGAAATGATGAGCGGTCGTACGTTGGTCGGCCTTTGTAAGCGTTTTCACCATTTAATTTATTAATGAATTTATATCAAATTTATATGAACGATCTTTATAATCAATATCTTAATCGAGTGAACAAACAGTGATAATATGAAATCGATGGAAGTTAGAAAATGCAACATATAAATAAGTGCATAATATGTTTTAAACGCTATCCGTCTAATCATTCGTTAAATGAATATGAGTGTCATTCTTAAATGCTTGTGTATGCATTAACTACGTACATAAAGACTGTGGACCTTGCCATTCTGTTTTTGTTCACAAGTTGAAACATTCAAGTATTTAGAAATAAAATTCGATAAAAACCCGACATCAAGCTTAAATATGTGCAATATAAATGTGACCTACCGAACTAGACTTATTACCGGGTTTATATTAGCAACATGACGGGTGCCACATGTGGAGCAAGATCTGCTTACCCTTCCGGAGCACCTGATATCACCCCAGTTTTTGGTGGGGTTCGTGTTTCTCAGTCTTTAGTTTTCTATGTTGTGTTTTGTGTACTGTTGTTTGTCTGTTTGTCATTTTCTTTTTAGCCATGGCATTTTCAGTTTATTTTTGACTTATGAGTTTGAATGTCTCTTTGGTATCTTTCGTCTGTCTTTTGTATTTATACGCATGTCTGGTCAGGGTTTACATGTGCACATACTAATGCCCTCCATCGTCCAAACTGTGGCCAGTGCATACAAGTAGGCATATTCATACCATGTTCTTTAGCGTGGACAGTGACTACAATGAAGTGTACTCGTACCTTCTTTCTAAAATCCGTTATCCTCGCATACAGGTGAATGTACTCATGTCTGCTTCTACTCCATAGTAAGGGCATATATGATTGCGATTGTACTCATACCAATTTCTTTACCATAGTTAGCGCATATAATACCCTTATAAATCTTCTAACATACTAAATTCCTTCTGCAAATATCAAAGTCACAAAAATCAACATACCAAGACCATGGCTCCTACTGATTTCAAGAATCAAGCTTTTGGCTAATGGTCTAGAAAATTGAAAATTTTTCAACACAAATTGTTTTAGATTATTTTGATTAGTCCATATCAGAGATTTAATTTGAGGTCGTGTCAAACTTTGAACATCAGTCTTGTTCAGTCATAGTGTAATCACAATGACAAAAATTGCTTAATTAAAACTTGAATTCATATTTGAAAAACGAGAACACATCTAAAGATAATTTTCTTGTACCAATATAATGTTTTCAGTTAAATTATTTATTAAATTCCATTTAATGACGAGAATCATTTATTTATCAAATATAACCTCTTCGATTATATACAATACTGACTATATATTTGTTTTCAGAATCCACCACTATCGTTCACATTGTTCCGGGAGATGAAGTGTTACTTAATTGTTCCGAATCCTCATCTATAACAATAGGAAATGTAAGCGTTCAAAATATAGGCAAATGTGAAAGTAACAAGAATGACTGTAACCTCAACAGGAATGATCATGAGTTAATAAATGGATGTGAAGGTTCTCCCAGCTGCCATGTGAATGGATCTCTTTGACATCTGCATGCCTATGGGAAGATCTACATTTCGATTTGTCATATATATGCAAGGGTAAATATCGATTACAATGTTTAAAGGGTCATGTGAGATCTGATATATGTATTAGAAATTCAGAATTTTATTTTCATCAAAATTCGTTTGTGGTGAATGAACTATATTAAAACAAAAATACGGAAAAACAAATGTACTAACCTTCCAGGTATGTATGTATATGATTTGCATGTATCTATAAATACTTGAATGTGATTGGTCCGTTAGAATATTGGTTTACAGCTCAAAAGGCATATTTCCAAAACCTCTTTAATAACCTATGTAAACACAATGTCGATTCGCATTGATATCTTTCATGCGCAATATACATCAATGGAATCAAAGGGTTCCTAGAAAGTTTAAATTGAAAGAAAAATAGCAAGTCAATTGGCTGACATGTTGCAATAGGTTATTGATTTGTAGACTGGGTCGCTGATTTACTAACTTTTTATTTAATCGGCCTAGGATGTGACATAAAAACCATCTAGATAATGTGTTTAATCCTTAAATAAACACTCTCGCTGTCCAGATAGTCTGACTAGTTCATGAGAAGGTTTGTTCAAACGATCATAATTGGAACAAATGGTAACTGACTTTTGTAGTTCTGACAGACACTTCCGAATGAAAGTAGGGCCCTACTACTTTCTTTTCATCTGGTTCTTTAGAATTAATATCCCAAATTGGGTGGTTGCTATATACAGGTAACAGATTTTCAAAAGTCAACTTATTTTATCAACTTTAACTCTACCATAAACCAAACATGTTGAAAGCCAATGATATATAAACACATTTGGGAAAGGAACAAAATGAAAACACAAAAATAGTTCATTTACAGTTAGGAACAGATCTGACCTCTCTAAAACAAACTGTCAAATTAATTTGGCATAGGACTGTGGTCAGTTCTAAACTGGAACTGTTTTGAAGTGTAAAACAATCAGAAACTGTTCTTTAATAGGCCAACCGGAAGTGCAAACATGTGATTCTTTGTGCACAGTAGTTCTACTCGCTAAATTGGATTATTCTGCGTCGGCAGACTGAAATTGAAAATATTACAACTTTTCAATGAGTTTACTCCATATTTTTGACTATTAAAGCTGTAGCTTGTAATCACGAATATAACGAAAAATATCTGAAAATACGTATTGGCATTATTACATTCTAAAACAACGTGAATGCATATTTTTATGTCCCAGGATAGAAGTTAAGGTTATGATTTTCTAAAACATTTGTAAAATGTAGAGTTAAATTGCGATATTTGAAATGGTACAAAAATACATCATCTTCGATTTTAAATTGTTTTACATGTTTTCGCCCGTATTTGGAATCAAATTTTCATAAAAGGAGTGTTTTTCACAACAAGGAAAAAAAATACTCATAGCAGGGTTCTCAGTTTTTTATATACTAATCATTGTATGTGCAATAGATTTAGAATTTGGAAGAGTTTCTGTTTAAATATTAAATATTCATTCTATATTCACGAAAAGGTGCATCCTTAGTTTTTTTTTTTTTTCTCAATAACAATATGTGTCAACAAATTGTAAAGTTATTGATTTTTTCTTCCCATAACGTGTATTATTCTGCTAGAATTATAAACTTTTCTGAAAACAAAATCATATCTCTATTGTTTTATATTTTATATGATAACCTTGGATATCTATCATGCATATCTTAAGAAAAAAATACAATTCTATCGATGATAAAAGAAAACGTCACCTTGATGTTGTGTGTCACAATAAGGGTAGTGGTCCTCCTCTACCTTGAATCTGAAGTACACGATACATATGTAGCTTTTTATACCCCGCTTTAAAAAGTGGGGTATTCTGTTTTACCTCTGTCTGTCCGTCCATCCGTCAGTCCGTCAGTCCGTCAGTCCGTCCTTCCGTCCCATGAATATTTTTCGTCGCATCTTTCTCAAGAACTACATTACAAGGATTTCTGCAATTTGGTTTCAGGGTTTATATAAGTCAGCTATATCGTGTGATGCGTTTTGCGTTTTCAGATTCATCACTCAACAACTTCCTGTTTACCGAATACTTGTATCATTTTACACATGATAGCCAAGTTGAAAATTTTCGTCACATTTCTCTCAGGAACTACAATACAAGGATTTCTGAAATTTGGTTTCAGGGTTTATATGAGTCAGCTATACCGCGTGATGCGTTTTCAGATTCATCACTCAACAACTTCCTGTTTACCTTATACTTTTAGCGGGGCGGGGTATCATTAGTGAGCAGTAGCCCACCGATTCACTTGTTATATCTCGAAAATAATTAATAAATATTTTAAAGATATTAAATAGAGTTAACTGTAAGTGATTTTTCTGCAGAATTGCCTGAATTGATATCAATCTTAGGTTCATCAGTTGCAAAGTCAACATTGTGTATTTCAGTAACAAAAATGGCAAAGTAAAATTGCATTCAAGTTTGATCATTTTCTTCCTTTCTAACAATTTAGATAACAATGAAGCCGTGCGATATTATATATATATATATCTCGTATAAACATCAACCCAACAATGTTAGATCTGTAAATTTGCTTTCGCAAATTTTTGTTCTTCCTCGCCGGGATTCGAACCCATGCTACTGAGATATCGTGACACCAAATCGCCTGCACTGTAGCCGTCCCGCTAGACCACACGACCACTTTGGCTTCATAAAATGAAGCTTTCGGTGGCCGGGTGTTACCTTTCCACGTCAGTTTGAATCTAGCGTCGTACTACAGTACATGAAATATAAGGCATGGAGATGTTATTTTTACAGATCAGCTAAATTATCTATAGTAAAGGATCCTACAAATTAATGTAAGATACAGTCACAGAAAATAATTATATTTATAAGTACGTCTGAGCCAGTGACAACTCTACAACAGATTTATCCATCGGATCACCAGCAGTGATGGTGATACATGGCTGTGTACATTATGTATATACAACTCGTCTAAACATCAACCCAACAATGTTAGATCTGTAAATTTGCTTTTGCAAATTTTTGTTCTTCCTCGCCGGGATTCGAACCCATGCTACTGAGATATCGTGACACCAAATCGCCTGCACTGTAGCCGTCCCGCTAGACCACGACCACCTGGGCTTCATAAAATGAAGCTTTCGGTGGCCGGGTGTTACCTTTCCACGTCAGTTTGAATCTAGCGTCGTACTACAGTACATGATATATAAGGCATGGAGATGTTATTTTACAGATCAGCTAAATTATCTATAGTAAAGGATCCTACAAATTAATGTAAGATACAGTCACAGAAAATAATTATATTTATAAGTACGTCTGAGCCAGTGACAACTCTACAACAGATTTATCCATCCATATATATATATATATATCTAACTCATGCTATTGGGATATCGTGACAACACCGCCTGCACTGTGTCCAGCGCTCTAGACCACTCGGCCACCTAGACTGAACTAAAAATTCAGCTTTCAGTTGCCTAGTGTTACCTATCCTCGTAAGTAGAATCTAGAGTTGTAAAAATATCCTTGGCACGGGTCTACCAATACAGACCTAGCTCGATAAAACAAAAGTTGTACAAAACTTAGGATTTGTTGATTAATATAAGTGGCATCGTTCCTAGCGGATCTATTACTTTTGTAAGTTATTGTTATTGCCCCACGTGCTTTTGTTGTACATCTACGCTGAATATTTCAAATAAATATCATTCAGGCCATAAGGGAATGACTTTGGCTCAGTTTCTTTCATTTTATTTTGAACAGATTGCTTTTTGACAACGATGGCAGGGACACAAATTAGCATTATCCCCATAACTCGAAAAACTTTACTCAAGTCTATTGAAATCGAAAACAAGTAAAATGAAAAGAGGCTACAGTTAAATTTAGTTTGTCAGTTAAAAGCTAAATAGTTTTGGTTTAGAAGATTTAGCGATTACTGATCGAAAACATCTTTGTAACAAATATACGGGGTATCCGTAGCTGTAGAAGACATTAAGTGCTCTTTGTGAAGGAACTAAAATGTCAGATCATTTTGTTATCAAATTTGAATTAAGAAATTAGGACGTTTATAAACAAATCAAATTAGATCCGTTTATGCATCTGATTTATAATAGCATTAAACATTTCTAAAGTACTTATTGAATTCACAACTTAATCTAATTATTATTAACAAATCAAGATAAAAAAAGGAAAGAAAAACTTCCGTAAAGCGTTTTGTTAGTGTACCAGCTATCAGAGCAGCCAACAAATACAGTCAAAAGTCAAAGTGAATACTAGTAATAGTCAATTCAACTACATATCTACTGAAACAAATTGACAGTAACAACTTTAATCAATTTGAGAATTTGTTTGTAATTAAATTACAACTATATACCAAGACCAATTGTACACCAAATATTTTATCATAATTATGTGTCAAAAGCACATGACGATTAGTTCAACAAATAGGTTTTGCGTGAAGACTTTATCAAGTCTATGATATATTGATGAAGTTACGCCCTTATATACGTATATTCAAATGATGTTTTCCATTGAATAAAACTGACTAAAAACAAAGAAAACAAAAAATATCTTCTTAAAAGGATAATTTGGCAGTCTTGGCAGAGAAAAAAGGTTTGTAAACAATTAAAGTGTTGCATGAATAGTTTTCTGTAGTGTAACATTAAACGGGTCTTTAATTACATAACAGAGAACATTCAGCATTCATTGTGTATTTCTTTAAATAGTATCAAAGTAGTTGTATACAAATAATATGATTTTTATAGTACATAACATACATGTATAGATGATTTCAAATTGATTGAGATGCTAAAACGGGTACATAGATATAAGAAGATGTGGTATGAGTGCCAATGAGACAACTCTCCATCCAAGTCACAATTTATAAAAGTAAACCATTATAGGTCAAAGTACGGTCTTCAACACGGAGCCTTGACTCACACCGAACAGCAAGCTATAAAGGGCCCCAAAATTACTAGTGTAAAACCATTCAAACGGGAAAACCAACGGTCTAATCTATATAAAAACGAGAAACGAGAAACACTTATGAACCACATCAACAAACGACAACTACTGAACATCAGATTCTTGACTTAGGACAGGTGCAAACAATTGCAGCGGGTTTAAACGTTTTAATGGTACCAAACCTTCACCCTTATCTGAAACAATAGTGTAACATCACAACATAGAAAGACACACAATAAAATATTAATTGAAATGGCTTAACTCAATCAAAAGACATATTAACACCAGTGAACATACACTGAACAAATAAATTTGATCTATGATACAATGTAAACACAAAATAAATAAACTAAGGGAAGAATAATTACAGTAACAAGTTAAACCGCTGTGAAATGTTAAACAATTTAAGAAAAACAATATGCTTGAACAAAAATATCATCAATTTGCAATTACTTTAAACACAGGTAAATGAAAATAATTGTGTTGTTAGGTATACGTGTACAGTTCAAATGGAGAAAGGAAATATTTTTACAAAATAAATAATTTTGATGTTCATAGTAATTTGCATTTATTTATAGAACTTTTGCTATTATAAAAGTGTTATATTTTAAATTGTCAACTTAAATTTTTTGTATTACCAGTTAAAGGCTTAATATTATTTCATGTATTTTGTTGGAAGCAAATCAGCATCAAATAGTTAACATTACTGTAGCGTAATTTTGTTTTATTATATGTATATCAATTCCATCTTCATGCCTACTGTGTTACAACTCTAGATTCTACTGACGAGGAAAGGTAACACTAGGCCACCGAAAGCTGAATTTTTAGTTCAGTCTAGGTGGCCGAGTGGTCTAGAGCGCTGGACACAGTGCAGGCGGTGTTGTCACGATATCCCAATAGCATGAGTTCGAATCCCGGCGAGGGAAGAACAAAATTTGCTTCCGCAATTTGCAGATTTAACATTGTTGTGCTGATATTTAGAGTAATTATGAATATGATATGTGTTTTCAGCCGTGTATCACCTTCACTGGTGATCCAATGCATGGATCTGTCGTAGAGTTGTCACTTGTTTAGACGTACTTATATATATATATGATCTTACATTATCATCCATGATTGTCGTCATTTATATATATATATATATATATATATATATATATATTCTGATTATAAAGAAATTCTAGGACTATGTACTCATGAACATTGATATACAAATTCAAAAATACACAAAATGGCATTTCCTTTGATTATTTTTTTCTTCTTCTTTTCTTTCTTATCAGCATCTTACGAATATGTCGGCTGTTATAAAGATAAGACAGGGTCAAGAGTTTTGAAAGAAGACCACAAAGACGAACCAGCAATGTCGGCTGAGATTTGTTTTGATATATGTACTGATTCTCATACATCATATACACATGAATACTTCGGAACACAGGTATAGTGTTCATCAATTGTTAAAGTTTATCATGACACGTGGTCGTGTGACTTCGGGCAAACGGTAATATTTTTTTTCTTTTAAATCACAAAATTTAAGTTTATTGATTTGAAAAATAAGTTGACATTATATATTGATAATATAAATACTTATTAGAAGTACGTAACAATGAATGCTTAGCCTTGGATATACAAGATTTTAACAGGGTTTCCTCTGGGTCAATTTTCTTTTCGCCACCTCTTTTGCCAAAACAATATTTTTGTCACCACTTTCAATTGGTTTTCGCCAACTTACATAAACATATTTTTCTTTCAAAACTTTCCTTCTTGCTAACAATAAAAATTCAGTTGAATCATTCTTGTCTACTTCATATCTATATTTAGTCTACATTGTAATAAATAAACACTCACTAATAACAAACATTTACTTGTTAAAAGATACTGTAAAATTTGCAATATAAATCAGAGATGAAATCATCATTTTATGACTTCTGGGAACACAGGATTCATCTTCAATAAGTTAATCGGTTACATCCCGTCTAGTTGAAGGACAAAGACTAAAGTCAGAGATTGTTTGTTACTTTTGAACATTTTCTTCATCTTTGTGAAACACGTGCGTCGCGAAAACGATTTTGAAGTACAACTTCAAAACAATTATTTCTATCAAAGTTGTAAAAATCCATAAGGTGACATGTGAAGCCATTTAACCACATAAATATACAATACAATCAACACCTTAATTACTTAGTCCATTGTTGCCGATAGCTATAAAGTGCAATCAGCTGATTTTTGTTTTCTGTCAAAATCGTTACGCGTGACGAGTTTAAGGTGCCAATAAGGAATTTTCATCGCCACAATTTTTATTTTTTCGCGAAATGCGAAATTTGCGACCTCCAGCGGAAACACTGACATTTATAATTATTGGAGCTTGATAAATATTTTATGAGATATCAAAAGCTTTTTATGTAAATTTTACCTGTTTGAAGTGTAACGAATAATTGTATTTACGTGCATTTTTTAAGAAAACCGTTACCTGTGAAAATAACACAAAAATGAAAATATAAAACAGTTAATACTGAAAACGGAAACAAAAGTAAAACAAACCCATTTGAAACTAAACCGATAGTTATTTACTTGTAGCAGTCAGTTAGATAGAGACTGCGATACGCAAATATAAAAATAAGAAAGTCCATGTTCAATTACAGACAAAATGGGTGTTACACATGCATATGTATTATGTCTATTATATGGGTTAACACACTTATTGTGATCAAACAAAACAAAACCAGTTTCATCCAATAATAAAATGAGAGGTCGCAATGTTATAAAAAATGGGTATTAAACATTTATTGAAATCCATCTTTTTAAGGGGTCTGTCTTCTTTTATATTCCGTATATCAATAAACTGAATAGACCATTAGCTCCTGATAATTGTTAAGAGCTCAAGGAAGATATGAGTAGACTAAGGGCCTTATATTTCTACATGTAAAACTGCCAATATTCGTAGTTTATGATGGACATCAACAATCAATTATGATCAAGAACTGAAAAGGTTAGAAATTAGTCTATGTATTTAAAGTACAATGGCAATTTTATAATTTAAGTTATTATACCAGTTTGCAGAAGGGATATTTTCTTGTCAACAAAATAAGAATTTTGAGTCTGCTTTCAGTTATTGTGAGCAGATTTTGATAAGGCGATATATATTTTGTTTTAACTTTATCTGTTATATTTTCATTTCATTTGTGCAAAAGCTAAAGCGTTAAATACTTTCCTGGACTACTCTTATCGTAAGTTTTCATGTGGTCTTTCATCATTTCTCTATTCCAAGTTTTTGAAAAAAAAGGAATTGAGGCCCAACAAAACTGCTATAACACTGCCACATGTTTATGTGCTCTCCTATGTTGTACTTTAGGAATTTGATAATGACGGTATACTTGATTAGTCTCTATTAAATTCATTGACAGCTTTTCTAGACGTAGGGCGATTAAGAGCTTGGTGTATTGAATGTGTAGACATTTGTAACTGGACATTAAGCAAGCAACGATCAATTCGTATCAATAAGGCAATTTAGAATGTTGAATGAGGAGAAATATGAACTTTGTCAACCAAACATATTAATTAGAAATAATAACAATCCTGTTTGGTTATATTTGCGTGTTGACTAATTGTGGTTAACAGATCTCAAAATAAATATATGTGTCCACTTGTGTATTAATAAATGCAAAACATACTGATGAATACATAAACGAAATATATTTCTTCATTTTCTTTCTGTTGATCCCGTCTGGGGAAGACCATCAAGGGCCTTTTTAAAATCGTACCTGATCTTCACGCTAATTTCATTCCAGTCATTGTTCTGTTCAGCCTTAAGAACGTGCAAGCAATTGAAGTAATCGAGTTACTGAGATGACTCATTAGTATCACCGACATATTGGAGGCCAAAGACGGAACATTCTATAGTGCAAATGGCATGTTTAATGTATATGTGCAATGTACATTGTAAAATATTTTGTAGGTCATTTTAGGTTACATTTGACTGATGGATTGTGATGAATGATGTATTTGTGTGCAGCATTTCCAGCGTTTGTTACCATACTAGTAGTGTTCTAAAGACGCAATAAATGATTTATACTAGTATATTTGTTACGTGTGAAGGACTTGTTTTTCAACAAACAATCGGCATTCCCATGTGAACCAACTGTGCCCTCTTCTTTTCGACTTTTATTCATATGAGACTGACTTCATACAGTGGCTTCTTAGGAAACATTAGAAGAACCAACAAAAGGTTGTCGTTCATTGCTGTTTCTCATATTTGTTTTTTCGTTTATCATTTTATAAAGTTTTTGTAAAGTTTGTTCTTGTGTTGTACCTTTACACCACTGTCTCAGGTAAGGGAGGGTTGGCGCCTTCAAACATGTTTAACCCCGCCACATTCTTTATGTGCCTGTTCCAAGTCAGGAGCCTGTAGTGGTTGTCCTTGGTTCATGTCTATCATATTTGTTTTGTTATGAAAAGTTTTCCCAATTGAATTGTTTCATATTTTTCAATTCAGGGCCGTTTATTAAGGACTATACTGTATGGTTTTTTTTTCTAATTGTTGAAGGCCGAACGGTTGCCTATAATTGCTTACATCCACTTCATTTGAACTTTGGTGGATAGTTGTCTCATTGGCGATCATAACACATATCCTTATTTTTATATTATCCTTTAACTTCACGTTTCGCTATATACGTGATGTTCTGCCACTAAGTAATTCGTTTTGGTGACTATGTTGAACGAATCTATCCCATCGGATTTGAAAAAAGGATACAACAGATACAGTTAAGTCTGCGATTAACATCTAGAAAATTGACAATGGGTGTCGGTTTAGAACAATACTTTACGACGAAAGAGATGATATCAGCTTCCAAATTATGAACTTTCAATTTCTATGAAGCAAAATTCCAGCAGCGCCTGCATATAGTATATATCTGACACGATATTCCAGAGCTTGCATTTCCTTTCATATTTTCCTTGATACAGGATTGTTACTTCCAAGGAAGCTATTAAACCATGTATTCCAAGTAGACTTATCACCGGGTTTTAACTTACATGGGCAACACGACGAGTGCCACTAGCGGATCAGGATCTGCTTATCCTCCTGGAGCACCTGAGATCACCCACGGTTAGACATTTTCGACTCATGAGTTTGAATATCCCTTTCGCCTCTCTTTTCGATTAATTTGAGACACATTAAGCCGTTCAAACAGATTTCGCAGACTATTTGGCAGCCTAAAATCAATCATAGATGGTTTGATCTAGTATAGATTTTCCATGTTATGTTCCCGAACGACAGTAAAGTTATTCCTCAAAGATGGGTGGAACGTTAGAACACAAGGAATCTTATTTTATCATTATATTGTAACAAATGGCTCCTTTTGACAAAGGCATTAGTACATGCTCATATATATGTCTTTCTGTAAAGGATATAGTTACGGTCATCTCTTTTATTTTTATCCTATATATATTTATATGTGTGTATACATTGTACTCTTAGGCCGACTTTTGTTAAATAATAATTATAGTTTGAAGATGAATGTTTTGTGGAGATGGTCAAGGACTCAATTCTTCATCATATCCTAGAAAAAAGATTCTGACTGTAACATGCCCTGTTTACAACATGAAGATGAGAAATGCGGCGATAGAAATAGAATGTCTGTCTATAAAATTAAGACACGTAAGTTACATTATGTACGTTTGTTCAATATAGATTTTAATTAAAGTAGATGTGCAAATCATACAGCGTAAATTTAAATGTACAAATGAAATATGTGGAAACTAGTGACAGTCGTTTAGTCCGTTAAGATCATAAAATCCGTTTAGAACGATATTATTTGCATGTGCGTATGTTGCATATCGTTACACCCCTACGGTTCGACTTGGGTAAAGAATTATGGTGATTTGGACTTCTTTCCAGCATTAACATTCATGCTGACGGTGACGACCAATTTTTTTTTTTTTTTGCAGTAATGTTGGATGTATGACTATTAAGCCACATCGAGTCAGATTAGGAACGTTAAATTCGATGCCTCGTGCAGCGAGAATATTATGCCCAATTAAACCACTATTGCTACAATAGTTTGAGAGGTCTGTAAGTGACATTATCAAAACTTAAACGTCTTAAATGTCGATTCAACACAGACTTTTGGTAGTTGCATTCTAAATTTCCAGTCTTCATCTCGGTGCACTTACTTTGTAGAATCTACTTATTTTATCTGATACTTTCTCAATATATGTATTTTATGTACCCTGGTTACATACTATGTAATACATATGTGACAGAAAGTTGAGTTGAAAAGATAGAATACATTTCGTAGAGGATTAGACCTCACATGTACATGTAAACCAATAAAAAATCGCTTTTTATTATTTTTCAATTTGAATATCAAATCTGTATCATTTGATTCGGAAGCAAAACATGGCAATACCATGATTTGTCATAAGTCTTAATGTCACATAGTGTACTTAGCATTAAGGTTTAAAAACATATTTTTACAAAACATTATATCAATTCCAGAAATATCCAGCGAGCATTCGTGTTTGAAAGTTGTTCAGGAAAATAAGATAACAGAATGTAACACTTATCAGTTACAAGAAAAAGCCTTTGTGTACAATTTGACGTTTCTTCTAATGACAAGGCAACTGACCAAAGCTGTAGAATTCAGGACAAAGAAATCGAAACAAACTGTCTAAGTTTTGTACAAATCCAAAACGTAACGGAAACTGTGTTTATAATCTGGCAAGCATTTTAACGACAGAGATTAAATTGCTACCACCTACCAAGAATATCTCAATAGTGTATTCATGCAAAGGTAATGTACGTTTTCTGATAATACTAGAGTAAATACTTTAACAATTCTTTTTTTTTATTATTTATTAGTCGTTATTTTAATGATGTACTCATATTTGATATTCCCTTTGATTAAAACATGCTAAATCCTTTTTTTTCTTTATCTCAAAGAACTTTATCTGTATAAAACTAATAATAAGAGCCAATGTCGTCCATAACTCACGTATGTATACAAGTGAGAGGTGCATCAAAATAGTAGATAGAATTAAGTTTGTTTTTGTACATTTTGATTAAGACAGTGGATATAATGTACAACTATGTCTGCTTTCTAAGATAAACGGAGTTGTTTACAATTAAACTGCATATACGCAAAGAGTATTTGTGCAATCTATCATTCTGTTCCACTTACAGAAGAAGTTTCAACAATCAGTTCAACACTGAGTAATTCTGTAACCTCCAGTTCAACATTGAGTAACTATGTTATTTTTTCAACAAGTAACTACAAAATAATGATTACACAATATTATTGTGACACTTGATGATTTTTCGGCTATTAGTTTCACCCCTACGGTCATGAGCCAAAGCTATGAATGCAAATCATTTAAAACATTTATAGAATTCCAGAAATCAAATACTAAAGTTCCCCGCTGTATGGACTGTAAGCAAATAAAATCTGACAATATTTCAATAATAATACTATTGTTTAATAATAAAAGAAATACAGATTGCTGTATATTTTGTTTTTGTTGAGAGGAATTCCTATACGGACTGTGTATTGGTGAAATTTATTGTGGTATATTTTTCTGAGATAAATAATATAAATTAATGATAATAATGCAGGTCGTACAATTCACCCTTTATTCCGGGGTTTAATCTTTTACACCAAAGGATTAAAAATGCAGACAAGTTTTAACAATTAGAAATATTCTTTTAATTTTCTAATGGGTCCTTGCAAAATATAACTGTCTGTTTAATTACACCTGGCATATGAGTCAGATTTAAGAACTTAATGGGAAATTCTACAGCTCACTCACCAGATAATCACGTCCATTTATATATCACTGAATAACAACATTTTCCATGAACCAATAGTTTATAGCATCGCTGATTGGTACCGTGTCTATTGAAATATGGAAAAGTGTTATCAAACAAAAATTCAAACACATCAATGAGAAAATGTACACTTGCGTCTTCTTTCCAATGTGAACTCACGAGATTTCATTAAAACATGTATGCATTTAAATGGATTTAAATGTACTGCAATGTACTAATATTTACAGGAAAATCAAGATACTTAGTAGCAATCATTGAACGATTCATGGCCAATTTTCCAGAATTTGTTTCATTCGAAGGGTGAAAATCGAAAGTTGATAATATTGTGTGTGACTTGAATACTAGTATTTAATTGTCTAATTAAAACACTCAATAGATTTTGCAATATTCAACAAATATATGTGTACATGCGTTCTTAAAATTTTATCCAGCACTTAGCAATGCTGCTGAAAACAATTTTGATATAGCATTACAAATTTTAAATGATTTTGTAAAGTTTTGGTTCGAAGGACATCCATGACCGAAACAAAAGACAAAACTAAGCTTAACGTCCTTCAGAATTTGCATTTGATTCATATTGACTTTTAGGTTTCATCTTCTTATTCGATTTTACATTAATACTCAAAATGTGTCACAATGTCTAGTTGTGAGTCATCTTTAAGCATTTACAGTTTGGTTACATGTTAAGAAATATGACCGGAAGTTAATTATTCATTTTAAAAGTATTTCCTACTCTTTTCGTCAATATCAACTTAACTTTTGAAAATGAAAAACGTGTTGTTTTTTTTTTAATCGTTTAGATCCTCCAGGTTCCCGTGTAATATTTCTTTCTTTATTTGCGTTTGATGGAGAGGAAAAGGCAGGGGTAGTTTCAGTAAGCAATGAATAAACTATGATTAATCCATTTTCCAAATCCCTTGAATTTGCAAATCACGATTAAAAGTTACTGTATTATAAATCTTTCAAACAATTTCTTCAAGATGTTTAAAAGACATTTATCTGCTACTAAAGTCAAAACATATTTTAATTTAGTTTTAATTAATTGTTTTAAGTCTTAAAACTTCTTGCATTAATAGGCAACACTGGCATTGCCTCATTTTAGAATCTTCCCATTAATATTTAGACACGAATAACACCCTTGCCAAAAAAGTAATTTTCCACAACATGTCTAAGTATGCTGAAGTAAGTGACATATATTTTGGGGTAGCGTCATTTTAAAAAGCGTTGAGTAAAATAGGAATGTTTGGTCAAATTTGTCAATTATGACATGTTTTAAGACATCACATTTGTATCCTGAAAAGTGTTATGGTCCCGAGTTAACACTTGAGAAATAGGTCGCTTTTATATGATATGCAGTTAGATTTGTGGAATATTTTGTTAAACTTTTACGGTTTCGGAGACAAATTAGACAGTTTGCATCATAATCATGATAATATTCAATTTTATTTATTTTTTGGTGTTTTTGTTGTTGCATTTCTTGTTGTGTGACATTATTTTATCGAAACATAACATTATGCTAAAATGAAATTCTTTAATTTTAAATAAATAATATCACTCATTTCGCAAGTATTTGAATGTATTTACAGGTTTTTTATACTGGATAATACGTAATCTTAATTACTGTTTCAGGTACGTCTGAATATTTTAACGGAAAGAAATCAAAAGAGATATCCGAGAACAACACTGGTTAGTATAAATAGAAGATATAGATAATTTAACTCTTAAACAAGTGTCTTGCAGAAATATCTTTAAAATGGCAAGTTTTAAAAATAGCAAGAAACCAAGGGACGACAAAATCAATAAGTCGAAGAAAAACACCTTTCACAGAAACATAAAAAGATGAAAAGAAAACAAATAATGAAGTACATTCAACATAACCCTTCACAGAAAACAAAAAATGTCAACTCTACTCCTACCTAAAACCAATGCTAAATTCAGGTGTTGCGGAAGGGTTGGCAGTTTTTGTTGCACAAATGGCATCCGTTATGATGCTCATGGTTAGCAGGAATCGGGTGACATCTGGTAATGCCTTAAACGAGTGAAAGAGGACGGGGTTGAGGTCACGACAAGTGGCACATATCTGTGGTCATCTGTGACACAGACATTGGAATACATCTGGAAAATACCCATAATCATATGTGACAGATATTGCATAAAGGTCACAAACGTTGCCAAAAAATGATATCGATATTATTACAACAATTGTGTTCTGTGATATATTATCAATAAATTCACACCAAACTTAATATTATTTTATATGCATATGTATATTCATGGTCCTACAATATGTCGAAATCTTTATTTTGGCATTTTTTTTTTGTGCTCTGTATCGATCTGATGAGTTAATAGATATAGGAAGATGTGGTATGAGTGCCAATGAGACAACTCTCCATCCAAGTAACAATTTATAAAAGTAAACCATTATAGGTCAACGTACGGCCTTCAACACGGAGCATTGGCTCACACCGAACAGCAAGCTATTCAACTTATTGTTATAGTTTGTTCATATGTTGTGCTGTTACACCATGCCACTGACCAATGTCAGGGAGGTTTGGTGCCAGCAAACATGCCCCAAGTTAGGAACCTGAAATTCAGTTGTTGTCGTTTGTTGCTAGTTATTATATTTTTATTTTTCATTTATTGTTTAGTACATTAATCAGGCCGTTAATTTCTCGTTTGAATTGTTTTACATTTCTCGTTTAGGGCGTTTTATAGATCGCTATGCGGTATGGTTTTTTCTCATTGTTGAAGGCCGTATAGTAACCTACAGTTGCTAACTTATACGTCATTTGGTCTCTGGTAGAGAGTTGTCTCATTGGTAATCATACGACATCTTCTTATTTTTAAATAAAATACAGATTGGTAGCTCAAACAAATGAAATAAAGTCCTTGTCATCTGTAACACAGATATTTTAAACCGGTCTACAAAATCATGACAACGTCCGCAAACTTTTCGTAAAGATAACCAAAACTGACCATTATGAACCCCTAATTAAGTACTTTCCTTGATAGTAGCAACCATATTTTGTTACAATCCTTATAAAAATAACTTGCCCTTGAATATTTTATCAACTTGATAAAATATACTAAATATGACTTGCAAATAAACTGGTGCTAGGGGTTGTCTTAACCTTGCATTGAGGTGAGAGTTTTTGCTCCGTATTGAAGGTCTCATTGTGACTTTGAGATGAATAATAGCAATAAAAGCGCTGTTCCTTTGATTTTTGTGTTTTTGCTGTGCATATACTGATTTTGTGTCATGGATGGATACCCCATATTCTATCTTTTCTATTTTAGCACGTAGGTATACATTTCTCCTTTAATATTCTACTATCGCTTACTTGTTAACTCAATTTGATCTAAGCAATCATTTTGATTTGAACAGCTCTTAAAAGATTTAACAATAAATTATTATGTAATGTTCAGTATTTAGTCATTTAAGATCTGTCCAGTCTATGTTCAGACTGTTGAAGCTGTTATCTACCTGAAAAACTCCTAAACAGAATTGGATTGACGGCATGGCTTAGGTCTGAACAGTACTGAATTTACAACACGAATATTTCTGAAAATACAAGACTAAATGATTTTAGGTTTAGAATTTCAGATGGTGTTAAGATCAAAATAGCAATTTCATACAAATATTCATTTACTATTTTATGCAATTTTTATATTCACATACAAATATTTATTGATAAGCATCCCCAAGACCAGCTTCTCTAATCAACCAAATTTCCTTTTTTCTCAGTAAATTTATCATCTCCCTGTCTTGATTGGAAAATTATATTACTTATCTGTGTAAACTCACAAGAGACATCTTTGTTGGCAGTCTCTAAATACTAGAATAGAAGTCTAATCTGAGTGGGCATTATCATGGCAGGTGATGCATGCATAACAGGAGACGCTTACCCTGTCGACACACCGGCTCGCCCCTTTTAGAAGTCCGTGCAATGCCTTCAGTTTTTGTTTGTTACCTTGTTTTATCTTCTTTGTCGATTTATGAGATTTACGGTAAAATACTATTGCTAATAGGCCAAACTTACATGCATTTTACATATGACCCCGCTGTAACTTCAAAAGGTAGGTTTCCAAGCAGAATATTCTGTTTTATCTAAAATGCTAAAGGTATTCATCCCAAAAGAACTTCAGTTAGATAAACTTCTAGTAACGATCTTTTTTTTAGACATAACGGTATGTAAATAGAACGGCAAAATGTATTTAAACTATACGACAAAAATGATAACCTTTCCTTTACATTCATCCTTTTTTGGGAAAGCGATCTTCCTCTTGCAGAATTGTATGGCATGAACATGTAACAACTTGTATGGTTTGACGAAATATATTCTCATGACGCTGAAATTTTGGATATTACATTTCTTTCACACAAATGCTTCTTTTACTTTGTTACATTTGTTATATATACCTCAAACTTTGTAATACCGTCAAAATAATACCTTAAATATTAGCATCTACTATGTCAATATGTTTATCCGGCGGTATTTCTCACATTTGCTTACATTGTAATGTAAATAATAGAACGAAACATTGAAACACAATACATTTAAACATTGTTCAACTCGGCATAAGTCTTACATCCTTCAACAGTAAGGGCTGCATGCGTGATATACTTCGTACTTTATTTGACCTTTTAACTTTTTTTTTCGAGTGTCACTGATGAGTCTTTTGTAGACGAAACGTGCGTCTGGCGTACAAAATTTCAAGCCTGGTATCTATGATATTATTAAACTAACTGGACCAGTTAAACTAATATTTCTATTGGCGGTTCAAGATACTTGATGGCCTTTCAGAAACACTGCTGAAAGCAATGCAATTTACTAACTAAAGAGACTTCATGAAACCTATTAAAACAACTGTATTTGATTTATTGTTTTCTGATCGGCAGTACTTACTTAACTAACAGGTGTTGCTACCTTAGCTGACTTCCTTGAGTAGTGATCAAATCTTGACCCTGCTTTCCAAATTATGTGCCATGTCTAATTTTCTTAATTTATTCCGATTTGTCTTAATCAGCGGTCATCCTGTTTGTAGGTAGATTTTGCTTGTTAATTCTTTGTGTTTCACTTTCAGGACATATTTAATTAGGTTTCTGGTTGTCCAACTGGAATAATTACCTAAAGCTTTTTTATCATTAAAAATTTTTCAAATTCAGCATGTTAAGATACAATCATTTGATATTAGTTGATTTCTGTGTAAATGTCTTTATTTTTTTACTGCCGTGTGTTTTTTAATGGTTTTACCTGATAAAAAGTAAAGTATCAAAGATACCGAATTCCAAGGAAAATTCAAAACGGAAAGTCCCTTATCAAATGGCAAAATCAAAAGCTCAAACACATCAAACGAATGGAAAACAACTGTCATATTCCTGACTTGGTACAGGCATTTCCTTATGTAGAAAATGGTAGATTAAACCTGGTTTTATAGCTAGCTAAACCTCTTACTTGTATGACAGTCATATAGCATTCCATTATATTGACAACAATGTGTGAGCAAAACAAACAGACATAATAGGTAAAAATGTCAAAAATTGGGGTACAGCAGTCAACATTGTGTTATAATCTTAATCACTATAAAAACAAAGAACTATTTAAACAAAGAAAAACAAAATGACATATAGAAACTCTATAGACAAAGTACTTTAGCGAATATTAAATGATGTAATAAATTAATAGATGTGCGGCAAACTTTCGCATATTCAATGGGTCGTATCAAACGTAAATGAGTGTAATACCGGGTAAATAAGCATACAAACTTTATAAATGAAAAGAAAACAGTCGCGGTGATTCACAGTACAGATGTAAACTTATAGTTTAAATATAAGTATAATTAAATAAACAATCCAGTAAAGAAATAAGTATTTCAAAGATACATGTAGTATGACTTTTTTCAGGAACAGTTGTTGGTAGTATAGTGGGCAGTGTCCTGTTTTTATGTATAGTCTTTATTGGTATTTGCATCGGAAGAAGGTAAATTGAATATATATTAAAACTTTTGATTGTAACAATGAATAAATACATTCTTTCAAATAAAAAAGTATTGTATATTTTGTGAAATTTACATTTATCAATTGATTGTTAATTGTTATTTTACCGATTTTATTGTGACATTTTGACTGAGTGTGTATTTGCATTGCTGGTGATGCATGCATAGCAGAAGACGCTTTCATTGTCTGCACATCCGGTGTCGTTCCTTTAGAGTTTATGCGATTCTCTCATTTTTTGTTTCTTACCATGATTTGAAAATCAGTAAACTACTGTTGCCTTAATGAAATAGTGTGTTTAGGAGCAATGTTAACGTTTCACTTCAAGCGTTGAATATAAAAAAAAATACATGAAAAAAACAAATTTACTTTAGTAAGAAATATTTGGTTTGGTTAATTCTGTCACATTATTTCATTTTTCCATTATCATTATATTTATTGATTAGTAATACATATAAAAACATACACTTTTGCTTTTGATATAGATTTGTGTTTTGCGCTAAATCCAAAGAAAAGTTCAGAAACAATCCCGAAACGAATGACTATGTTGGGAACCAAAACATAGCATTGCCACAGGCAGTAAGCCCTGCGCGTCATATGCAGTATGAAGATTTGCATACCCAGTCTGGAAATAGAAGTACTCACAATTATTCAAGTACAAATATTCATTTACAAAACATCGATGATAAATATGATTACGCCAAGAACATAGAAACAAATAACTCTAAAACATTTAACGACAAGACGAGTACACCTACATATGTTGTGCTTCAGGATGATAGTTATAAACGCAATCTGGAAGCAAATAACGACGAATATGCCGTTGTTGATCCTACAGCTGAATCAAGTTTTAAACAAACACCAAAAACACAACCCAAGGGCCAGAAAATTATATGATTTTAGATCCAAATCAGACTGGCTTTAATAGGTCCAAATTTCCAAATGCTGACCAAACTAACGAGTTTGTCAAACCTATCCATGATACAAAGAACCCTAACAATGATCTGTACGCCCTATCTCCAGAGGGTACTTACGATCATTCGGGAATTACTCGTCATAACACACATCAAGATGCCATTTATACCCACGCCGTCGACAATGTTTATGATTCTGCAAGTCGAGGATTAAATATTGCCAGGAAAGAAGACACATATGATCATTTCTTTGGACAGGAAACAGAGGATGAATATAATATTTCTATGCATTAATAATCTTGGGTTACTACTTTCAAGAGTTGAATACAGAGTGTTTAATTACATTCAAAACATAAAATGGTCACGTTGGTTGGCTTTTTATAGTGATGTTTACATTTTAATTAATAACGAAGTGCTTTTACTACAATTGTAATGTCAGGGCTTATGTCATTCGTTTCTTTTACTAAATTTTTACCTTATCAAGTTGAATTAAATATTGACCAAATGTGTTTACAATGAATGCAACATTATTAGTAAACAATTACATTACATGCATGTTTCATAAGAATCTGTACTTTTGATTGGCTAAAAGCAATCGCGAGGCGTTACAAAATCAATAAAATTCAACATTCATAACTGCACGTGCTTCCCATGACAACGGCACTACAACGCATTGGAAAACAAAGTTTAACAAAAATCTTGATATAAATCGTAATTTCCAAGTTGTAGCATATACATGCAGTTATAAGAATTGAATGCTTCTTTTAAAGGGTTATAATTACATTACATGTATGGTTAATTAGAATCCGTAATTTTGATTGGCTGGCAACAATCGCGAGACACTCTAATAACATATTTTATTTTGTATAAAATACAACAGCTATGACTGCACGATTTCTCCGTGACAATGTTAAAATAATGCATTGAAAAAGCAAACGAAAAGCTTGATATAACTCTTAATTTAATGGTTGTAGCATACCATTGTAATTATTAGAATTAAACATAAAAATAAGGAGGTGTGGTATGATTGCCAATGAGACAACTATCCACCAAAGTTAAAATGAAATGGATGTAACAATTATAGGCAACCTTACGACCTTCAACAATGAGAAAACCCATACCGTATAGTCGGCTATCAAAGGCCCCAACATGAAAAATATGAAACAATTCAATTGCGAAAACTAACGGCCTAATTTATAAAATAAACAATTTACGAAAACAAATATGAACCAACGACAACCACTGAACTGCAGGCTCCTGACTTTGGATAGGCACATAAAGAATTTGGCGGGGTTAAACATGTTTGTTAGCGCTCAAACCTCCTCTAACCTGGTGTAACAGCACAACATAAGAACAAATTATAAAAATCATGCTTCTTTTGTCATTTTTTAGGGTTGTAAAAGCGTTGATCGTGTGCACATTTTTTATAGTATGCTTTCGCTTTCTTGAATATAGAAAATCATACAAATGATGAGAGGTATCACATGAAAATAAAACTTCCGTGTGTTAAATTTTGCACGACATGATATGATAAGGATACCTTTTAAGATAAAAATAAATTGGGTGCGCATTTACCGAATAAAATATAATGATAGGTATTTTATACTCTTATCGTGATCTTTTGTAAGTATATGTTATAAAATTATTTTGAACCTTTCTAATTGTACATGTATTACATTCTTGTTACAATTGTTTAAACTTGCGGAAATTATATCATTTTATATATATATGGTTTGATTATAAAGTGCCATTAAAATGAAAGTTAATATTTGATGCATCCACATAACAAACGACTATATAATAAACCATTCACAGCATATTTTTGTTGTCTCTTTTTTTTTGTCTTATGGTTCAATTTCCATCAAATCATGGTGAATAGTCAAGGACTGACATTTTTTTTTTTATTTTTCAAGATGAAAGTTTTATTGCATATTATGTGTTTGGATTCATAAAATTTAATTCTAAAACATGGGAAACTTCAAGAACTGAGTTTAAAAGTCACTCATCAAACATACATGTACTTTAAAATATATATGACGTATTCAAATGGGGCATTATGCATGCCAAATTCATAACAACCGAATTGACTCGATCTCTCACATTTGACAATTAACGTACTGAAACCTGAAAATTCCATACGCAGGCGCGTATCTTCCTATACGCCAACACGCAATTGCGTGCACATCGGCATCGCTGAAAAATAAATCGGCATTAGATTTATGCGAACCCTTCGATATCGTTGAAAATAAGCCGAGGCGATGTGGTCGACAGACTACCAGAGCCAATCACCCTGCAAACACGCTAAAACAGTTTTGGAAAGTTTCATTATATTTTGCGCTCATAGACCACATAATAATGGAACTGGAGTCGCGTTTGATATCATCAGAAAATCGCTTCTTTGCGCAGTATCTGCTTCCTCGTGTTGTAGGAAATATAACCAACGAACAAATCGCAACATTGGTAGAGACATACGAGACTGACCTGGCATGTAATTTAGACGAATTCAGTCGGGAGGTCGCTCGATGGCGAACACGCTGGTGTATAACACCTCGCGATCAGATGCCAACTTCGCTGTGTGAGACACTCGATGAGGTAAGCCCAGTGCTGTATCCTTCTGTAGATACTATTTTGAGTATTATGTTGACAATGCCGGAAACAAGTGCTACCGCGGAGAGATCGTTCAGTGTACTACGTCGGTTGAAAACATATGTACGATCATCAATGAATAACGATAGGTTATCATCGCTAGCATTAATGCACATTCATCGGGATTTCAGTGTGAATATTGACAAAGTAATGGAGAAGTTCGTTCCTGCTAAGACCCGAAGAGCAGATTTTGGACAATTTTTATTAATTTCTGTCTCACAAAAATGTGTTGCTTATGTATTCAATTTACCCTGATTTACCCTATTCAAAAGAATTCTGAATAGTTTTGCATTCATGAATTGTCTATAAGTCCTATGTAGCACCTCTTTTAACCCTCCTATGACCGAAAACCGAAAAAAAAAATATCATTTTCTGCATAAAATGGTCCAAAATGTTTCGCCTCGCTCCGCTCGGCGGGACATCGGCGTGCATATCATTTTAGTATAGCTACGCCCTGATACGATACAAAATACAATGCATGAACATGATGCAATCGTAGAAAAATTGTTGGACTAAACGCCACCGAATAAACCATCGACATGACCTCGAATATCACCGAACAGTTTGTGAATCCGATATAAATTATAAAAAAAAAAAAATAAGCAGATGACATTAATAGCACGTGTCAAGGTAACTATAATGACGATTTTCTGTTTTATTTCAAATCATAGCTAAAAAAATAAAAAGGTATATTATCGTTTTATCTGTAACCTGGATAGAATGATTTTTAGTGTCGAAATCGGCCTTACTGTTGAATGCCTGGTTTCATTTGTTCAACTGCCATTTGTTTCTATAACTGAGCCTGCTTATCGCATGCATATGAATCCAAATGAATTATTGTCTTCCGATCAATTATGTATCAGTTTTGGGGTTTATTTTGAAAAAAATTGAACCAAATTGAACGCTAATACCAAATTATTATACAATTTAATATTCCGCTCTTGTAAATGTTTGAAACAAAAAAGAAACATACCATGCTGCTTACTCTCTAAATCGTACCCTAATACCGCTTTATTTTAACAAAAGGTTTTAAAAATGTAAATCAGAAAGGGCAAATTTATTAAAAGCTAACAACTTAACACTTCAAACCATAAAATACTTCAGTTATAAAAAGGAATGTCTGCTTGAAGTGATGATTATTAATTATTTCAATATGTATTGTATCTTTCGAAGTGAAAATGATTACAGACCATTTATATTTCGACAATGAAAGGAAATAAATGACTTCCCAATTTAGAAATTAGCAAAACTCAATGCAATAAAACGTGATTTTTCGAATAACTATCTTATACACCTTTGAAAATTATCCTCCAGTATTAATGCATAATATATACAATATTCGATGACTGAATAGATAGTCAAAACTATTCAAAAATCATTTTTATATCATTTAACTGTCTAAGGTACGAACCGTGCTGATACACATAAATTACTCGTAGCAGACTATTCACATGTTGCAATTATATTTATTTTCGGTCTATATCTTTGAAGGTCTTTACACAATAAAGAACTATCCACTGCTTCATTGTTCTGATGTTATCATAAAATTAAGGAGAACAGAGAATCATTATATCTGAACCTAAGACTGACAAGCCTGAGATTCGACACTCAATAGTTAAGACAATGAAATGATCAATTTTAACTAATAAAAATAGAAATATTTGGAAGGTTAAAATGCCGAAAATTTGCTTTAACCTCGACAAATATTTTATGAGCCTGTCCCAAGACATAAAACGTGTCAGTAGTTGTCGAATGTCATGGCTTAATTTATTTCGTCATTTATATCACTCGGTATTTATGGCATATCTTTGACTGTTTGTGCTAAATTTATTCACAACTTTCATTTATAGACTCGAGACGATTCCGAGCTTGATATATTGAAGGGACACCTGTATATTTTTGAAGATTGGATCTTGCCCTCTAAATTCCATAGTGTTTTTGAGAATGCATGTTGATGCTTCTGATGCTTTTTTGTATTCTTGTTTCTTTGCTACTTTCGTTTTCTTGCGAGTCACTCAAAACACTTTGCTATCTCTGCTACCCTGCTAAACTATCGACAACGTGGTCCATCACCCGCTCAACATATTATTAAGGGAACGTATGATCAGAGCCATCTTTTGGTCAAAAACATTTTTAAAATGTCAATATGAGGCTACTTTTGACACTTTTTCAATAATGCATTGAAGCACTTCGCAAATATCATGAATATGTGAGGCAAAAAAAAATATGAAATATCATGTCTGACATACTAATAACACCTGAAAGATTGTATTCGGTAGATTAACAATAAGTTCTAATTTTCATATTCAAGGGGTTCAAAAGTGGCCTTTATATCATACCTTCTCCTTTTAAGTGTTAAAACCGGTAATATTTTAAAATAAATCACAGCAGGACAAGTGTGACATATGACAGAATTAAATGTCACGACTAAAAGTTCCTTTACTAAACCAAACCACGGAAACATATTTCTAGTTGAAAATTGTGCAGAATGCATGCAATGTACGCATGATTTTAATAAAATGTTAGGGAAATTTTGTTACCCTGTTTTCTATAAGTAGATGAAAAATAATTATTTCCCTAGTTTAAGTAAGATCTTATCAACATTTGCACTTTAAAAAGATGAATAAAACGTTTTAAAGTGCATTATAAGGATGTAAAAACAGATTATTCAAGCATGTCATTTTAGAACTTAAGTATAACCTTTAGCCTTTCAATCGTAACTTACAGTAACGTGCATTCATTCTGAATAATAAAAATGATACAAATTATACAAATGAGAGGTATCACATGAAAAAACTTCCGTGTGTTCATTTTTGCACGACATGACATATAAAAGAAATGATAAATTTTAAGATAAAAAAATAGTGCGCATATAACGAAAAAAAATATAATGATGGATATTTTATACTCAAAATGAAAGCAGAAAGAACGATGAATATTTCGATGTCCTGCAAATTTTTAAATTCTTCACATCTTCATTAGTAGTGTTGGGTTAAATGTTTATTTTTCTACGTTTAAAGGTGAATTATCTACGATTCAGACAAAAAAATAAAACAGGTAATTTGTTTTTTGTTTCAAACATTTATAACAAAATTTTTAAATAACATTTCGCAATTAGCAATTAGTTTTGTTCAATTTTGTCAAAATAAGCTCAAAACATCCTTGATGTATTATTGGTTTGTCAATAATAAATGATTTTCCTATTATCTCCTCTTGACTCCGGAGTATATAGTTTTTCGACAGATGTGGTAAGATATTCTGGTACTCGGCCAAATAAGAGCAACTGAAAGTAATAAAAGCAAATTTAAAATCAGTGCAATTTCGGAAAAAATAACAGTTTTCCAATAAAAAAAAGAAAATACAAAATATGGTTTATAAGGTTTGAACTTGAAGCATACATGAATAAAATCACCTTCGAACATCGCGCTTGCTTCAGCCTTTCAATGTGCATGAGACTTTCCTTCTTAGGATAATTTACCTTATTTCATGTATTAAGACAGTAACTTTGCGAATAAAAGAAGTTAAAGTGTATTTACAAGGTTTATAGCCGAACACAACATAGACCAAGGACAACGATGTCGAAACATGTTAGAAATAACTTTTACAGAAATTATAAACTCCAAAATCAAGTCAGTAATATGAATAAAATCATTATAGATACCAGGATTGAAATTTTGTACGCCAGTCTATAAAAGAGTCATCAGTGATGCTCGAATTAAAAAAAAGATAAAAAGGCCAAATAAAGTACGAATTTGAAGAGCATTGACACACAAAATTCCTAAAAGTTTTGCTAAATACAGCTAAGGTAATCTATTCCTGAGGTAGAAAATTCTTACGGATGTCAAGTTGGTTCAATATTCAACATTCAACATTTTTTTTCAATATTCGATTTCAAAATTCAACATTCAACATTCAACAAAATTTTCAAAATTTGTTTTTTTTTTTTTTTTTTTTTTTTTTTTTTTTCTTTTATTTCAATATTCGATTTCAACATTCAACATTCGTTCTCAACATTCAACATTCGTTGACATCAAATGTTGAAAAAAAAATTGGAAAACATTTTTTGAATGTTGAATGTTGAAATCGAATGTTGAATGTTGAAAACGAATGTTGAATGCTGAAAACATTGTTTGCGCTATCTTAGATCTTTAGCTACAAGCATGCTTGTCTAATCTGTAAATTTACCGGTTGTTTCCGGTTGTTTCCTCTTCCCTTTTTGAAATTTTAACGGAGTATGAATTTGCATCACGAAAGATAGATGCACAGCAGACGCATTCGGTTTTTGTTTGATTTTATCTCAATTGTATATTCTAAAATGGTTTAAATAACAACATTGGAGCATCAGTTAGCTACTGCTGCTTCTAATTTTTCCTTAAAGATAGTTGGAATCTTTTGAATCAAAGATGGATGGACAGAAACATTGAGACGATTCTTATTTACCCTCAGTTATGTCTGCAGGGATGTAATTTAGGTCTGAATCGAACCACCACAAAACCATGCCAAAATTTGTTCACAAAAGGATCTGAAACTGTTAAGGAAATCAACACATTTTGATGAATTTTCAATTACCAATGATCTCACCAATGGTGAAGTATAATATATCACAATATAATTGACACTCTTATCCGATAAAATATACATTCTCTACCTCTATTTCATTGATTATATTTTAGAATGGAGATGTGGTATAATTGTCAATTAGACAACAATTTACAAAAGACAAGGATACAGTAAATATGTCATCATAAAACCTTCAACAACGAATAAATCTGGACGTGTAGTAAGCTATAGAAAAATCCGATATGATAAAATATAAAACAATCCTAAAGAGAAACTTACGGCATGATTTAAGCAGATAACATTAAATTAAAGAAGGACAGACAACCACAGGACTGCAGGCACATAGAATTGTGGCGGGCTTAACATATTTGTAAAAGCTACCCATTTCTGAGAAAAACTGTGAAACTATGAACGTCGATTTCATTTTTCAGAGACAAGCTGCATCGTTTATTTGTTTAATGATCTATGTTGTGATATGTCTAACTAAGACTTGTTTTTAATCTTGCTTAAAAGTAGTTTAAGACAGACAAGTATTTCAGTCAGTTTAAATAAGAGCTGATTCGCTAAAATAACAATGCCAAAAGAAACATATTGTTTTTCAAAAATTATTTGAAATCCAAAAAGCTCAAAGCTGTATTTTTGCTTATCTGGCATTAAAAGCCATGCGAGCTATTTCCATCACTTGGCGTCCATCGTCGTCTGTCAGCCAATCTGTCCGTCCGTTGTCTTAATCTTTTTTTTAAATCTTCTCCTCTGAATTTAATCTACCAAATGCTACAATACCTAGTTAATGGATCATATTAGGGGTTTGATTCAGCAACAAACATGACTGCTATTGCGAAAAATAGAACATAGCGTTAAAATGCCGTTTTTGCTTATATCTCAAAAACTAAAGCAGTAAGAGAAAAACTGACAGGTTAAAAATGAATTTCAGTAAAATGGTGATCTCCTAGAGGACTTATAGAAAAAATGGACAACCAACTGCCCCTGAAATGTCTTATCATATGTTGCATTCTTTGGCTTATACATGTATATTCAACACATAAGAAGTTTGGGCATAACTGAGATGGCTCAATTGCTTAGCAGGTCAAAGTCTATCTCCTTTGGAAGTAGTGTATAATTACCGTTTCTACATCACCTCCAATTCTATAGTAGAAATTCAGTATCTTACCTCTAAAATTCAATATAATGGTAAACGAACAGCGTTTGAATTAGTAACTAAGTAAATATACAACATGATGGCATTTAAAAAAATGGAATCATTTAAAAAACACAAATTATAATAAAAGAATGACAACTGATAATAATAATAACATGAATAATATGTCTTTCTTACAAAAGTGTGAAGTTGAAAAGATAGAACAGGAAGATGACTTTATTAACGACAACGCCTTCGATGAAAAAGTACAGGAGCAAAATCAGGTAGCTCTAAAATGGAAAGAACTCCCCACCGGAGTGATTTATAAAATTTTGGAGGTTATAGAAGTAGATAGTAAGTTTGGAAAAAGTAAAATACTTTTTGTAAAAATATAGAGAAGAGGAAATGATTAAGGTGTGGACCTGTAGTAGACTAAACAAAGAAAAGGAACCTTTGGAGGAAGCCTTTGTAAAAAAAAATACAGGTTTTAAAATAAGCTAAAAGACCAAAAATTGGTATTTCTCATACGATCTTGTTAGAAAGTAAAAAAAAATAAAACAATTAATTTCTAATATAATGTTTTGCTGGATTAGAAATTATTTGAAAGTGGTGTTTGTGAAAACGTTCCATCACCTAATGGAGCATAATCACGAATCGTAGCGGAGTGATGTGTGTAGTGGTGATGGAACGTTTTCCCTTACGGCGTATAGAAAGGCAGGTTCTGTCACACTTCCAATTTTATAGTAGAAATTCAACATCTCACCTCCACAATTTAACATAAATGGTAAACGAACAGCGTTTGAATTAGTTACTAAGTAAAATACATTATTATAACATTTTTAAACAAAAACGGTAAAAACACCTTAAAGGGAGGTGATTTAGAATTCCCTTTTAGTGAAAAATTTGTTGTTACTGCCTCAAAAATAATTTCATTTACTTATAAATGTATATTTCTTAAAGTATTACTAAGGAAAAAGTTTTCTTTTATAGCAAAATATAGGAAATAAGGAGAAAAAGTAAGAAAAAGCTCCCCAAAACACTGAGTATGGCTTGCTCTGTCTGTTAATATTCAAGGTAGTGCCCTGTTTCAAGGCAATGTTCTCTTATAATGTGTTTTTGAGACTCAATCCACTCAGAATATTTAATTTTTGCAATATTTCACTGAAATACCATAACATTTTAACAAATAAGAGTACATAAAAGGTAAAAAGTGCATGTGCAGCTTCCCTAAATAGGAGTAATACCACCACTGATTTTTCCCTATAAGTCTTTGTTAAATTGGCACTTTTCAAAAAATGTGCAGAATTTATCTTTGTTTCAAATAAAGAAATACTTGGCATGAGTAAAGTTTTATCCTGTCCAGTACTACAGACGAAATTTCACATAATATTACATTGCATTTAAGATAATAACCATCACTGGAAGTTAAGAAATCAAATTTTCACCCTTTTTCCTGTTTACAAGCTTTAGTAACCATGTAACCTCAAGTTTCCAAAATATTTTATAGAAACACCAAATAAAAAATGAATGGTGCTTCAAAACACCCAAGATAAAATTGAGAATGGAAACGAGGAATGCGTCAAAGAGACAACAACCCGACTTAAGAGCAGAAAACAGCTCAAGGCCACCAATGGGTCTTCAACACAGCGAGAAAATCCCGCACCCGGAGGTGGGCTTCAGCTGGCCCCTAAACAATAATGTATACTGGTTCAGCTAACGGACGTCACACTAAACTCCGAAACATATAAATGAACCAAAATTTATAAAAAAAAACATACGAGACTAATAAAGGCCAGAGGTTCCTGACTTGGGACAGGCGCAAAAATGCGACAGGGTTAAACATGTTTTGTGAGATCTCAACCCTCCCCTATACCTTGTAGCCAATGTGGAATAAACAAACACACATCAATACGCACAGTAAAATTCGGTTCAAAAGAAGTCCGAGTCCGATGTTAGAATAGGTAACAGAATAAACTAAGCATAATGACAATAATCAACATAAATTAACAAAGGACTACTAGCAGTTACTGACATGCCAGCTCCAGACCTAAATTAAACTGACTGAAAGAGTATGTCTTCATCGTATGAAAATCAAGCACAACCCTCCTGTTAGGGGTTTAGTCTCATACCATCATAAAATATATGAGAAGAACATAACCCGTATCATGCAACAACTAGTTTTAGAATAAATGTGTTTATTTCCGATGCAAAGATCCTATGAGTGAATCAATATTAATTCCAAAAAAATGCCATCTTTAATGATGACCTGACAACAGTATCGTAATCATATCCCTTCTGAATAAGTCTGTTTAAAGGTTTGGTTAGCTTTTGAGGTGAATGTCGAAATTTTTGTGCTTTGTATAGAATATTACCATAAAAGATGGGATGTGAAATACCTGAACGTATAAGATGTCTGCACGTTGATTTATATTTACGAATGATGTCAATGTACCGATGATAAAATTTAGTAAATGTTTTGACAAGTTTGTGATATCGGAAACCCTGGTGTAATAATTTTTCAGCAATACAGAGATATTTTTCGTTAAAATCAAATAAGTTGTTACATACACGAGCGAATCGAACAAGTTGAGATATATAAACACCAAAGGATGGTGACACCATCTAAAATGGAACTTCACCATCTAAAAGTATTAAGGATAATTAATCAAGATAGGAAATGAAAATTATCACCAAATCTCTTGTATCATAAATTTTAGTATCAGCTAAGCTTTCAGTTAAAATTATATTGATATCAAGATTCAGGAAAGGAACAAAATTTGATAAACATTTACCTTTGTGTTAGATACATAATATGATTTGTATATAGAAAAGCCTAAGATTGTTAGGAAATAATTCATTGTTAGTATTAGCTTTATGTAAAGTCAGTTCAGCAGGATAAATCTCTTTAGTGTACATACCTAAGTCGTCATTATTGAGAGCCAATATATCATCCAAATATCTAAAAGTATTATTAAATTTTTGTATCAGATATTGTTTCGGTGGGTCTTTGCTGATTTTAGTCATAAATTGTAACTCGTAGCAATACAGAAACAGGTCCGCAATAAGTGGTGCACAGTTAGTCCCCATTGGAATTCCGATAACTTGACGATATACGGAATCTCCATAGCGAACAAAAATGTTATCTAGTAAAAATTCAAGTGCAGTGCAGTTATCGTATCAAAGCAGGTCCAATTGACATAGTTCTTTTGTTTGTTGTTACTAAAAAATTCCTAAAGGGGTTCCTCGGGACCCTGTGTCTCGCCTACGATTGCTGCTGTCAGTGTAAAAGTGTAATGTTGACTTAAAAAGTTAGTCCATTTATCAGTAAAATACAGAATTTAAAAAAAAATCAAACTTTTTCTTTAAATGCTATTTTTGGTCTTGAAGATTAGCTTCTGTCCATGTTTCATATAATCCATGAAGGTTTACAAATTTTTTAAAAAAAGTCAAGATTTCATTAATTTCCATGAAGGTTTCAAAGCGTTATTGATGACTGAAAAACCGCAGACAGAGTCTGAATGTTAAATGTAAAAAAATAAGTCCATTTATCAGTAAAATACGGAAAAATGAAAATAAATATTTTCTAAATATTGCTCTGGATACTGTATTTTGGTCATAAACAAGCTTCTGTCCAAATTTCATAAACCGGTTTGACAAAGTTATTGATGTCTAAAAAACTTTAACCACAGACTGAACCTAAATGTTGACGCCGCCGCCGACGAAAGAATCTAGGAAAGTTATGTCTCGCTTTCGCGAAATAAATTTCGCAGGCTCGACAAAAATGACCTAAAAGAGTTTGAACATATATATTCGCATTCTGACTTTTTAAATGCCCATTTAATTACGTATGTGAATGTTTTCTTATTGAGATTATGAGGCATAGAGGTATATAGGGTAGAAAAATAAACTTTGAACCGATTCGAAATCACCAATATGAGCATGCAATTTATCAAGTACTTCCAACTAACTTTTGACACTCCAAAAGTAATTAATTCCACTATTTTTAAAGGCTTTATTTGAATAATTTATTACCAGGTTTTTGATTGTACCAAGTGTACTAGTAAGAAGAATAGACAGTCAAGTTATGACTCAGAAATTTTTTTTAATGCAATGAAATGTAGAGTTAATTTCCTACAACTGTCAAATTCAAGGGAATATTTTTTCGATCCTTTTTCGTATGAAACCGGATGTGACGTACTATGATTTGGTGGTATTATACCTATCATTTGTTAATTTACATTGGGCCAGGGTCAAAATCAACACAAGACTAGTTCCGAAATGTCAGTTACTCATGAGAAGTTCGGTAGACGTTTAAATTTATAGAGAGTGTATACGAATTTTTCACTGATTCCTGGATGTCAACTCTGGCACTTTTCGTTTCGGATTTAAACAATCTTTTGTTGGACCTAATAGATCGTAATTGTTTACCATGTGACTATTTTACTATATATACTACAACATATTATGTCCCAGGTTTACCTGACAAAGGGTCGACATGATAGCTATGTCGGACGGTCAGACGATTTTCAACAGCTCTGGTTATCGATAAATTCCAGATGGATATTGATAGTATAGACGAATTTCGGACATTCGACGTACCAAATGTTCTGATGAGAAAAAGAAAAATTATCGGATTCCCGTTAAAGCTGAGTTATTACATGTGGTGACTAGGCATAGTTCAGTCGACTTTTCATTATTATATCAACGACTGATCTTAAAAACAACTTAAGATTATAACTCGAAATAAAACTCGAACTCTTTTACACGGATTTTTAAGTAATTCCGGTATGTCAATCGGTTGACTGCTCATAATGAAAGTTTTGAAAACTAACTAAAACACCGTTCAATTCTTTATTGCCCAGTGTCAATGGATTACAACAAAAAACACAAACTATCACAAATAGAAGAAGAAAGATTTTCACTTTTCGGGATTTTAATGATGACGTATTAACCCCCCACGTAGAAACGAAATGGCTATTGCCTAATACCATTAAAGGCACTAAGGCACTGCCTTTAAAACCATTTGCTGCAAATCTATGGACCACATGCATCTCAATGTCAAACGAATAATGAAGCATACAGAAAATCAAATATCCTCTATCCTATTCACCTAGGTTTCCGTAAGGTTGCCCTGTGAGACCCATATATGCCCATTCATTAATGCTAGTTTATTATTAAAGACAAATGAGAAATTACTCTTAGCCAATATTAACCAGTGCATTTTAAAACTCGAATCTCTTAAGAAACAGATTGATTTATTTTGTGTTGGTATGATTGATTTACTATGGACAGTAAGTTTCATAGAAGCATGTATGAACTCTGGGTACAGGAGGTCACCGCTGATTTATCTCAAGCAAAATACCAAGATAGTTACCCTTAGGTAATTTTGTGTATTCACAGTAACCTAAGATATATATACAAAAATAAAATTTGCACACAGATCTGTGAAATTTTTAATTCCCAGTCTGTGTTAATCAGTTTATAATTTTTTCATTTCTTGTGTATTTTATAATTCTCAGAGAGTAGTTTTGAACTTTTAATCTCTATGCGTTTTTCTGAAATGTCAATGTGTAGCTGGTAAATCTCAGCGTGTGTTTTTATAACTCTCATTGTGTAATGTAATCTAAAAATGGATAAACATAGATTTTGCAAGTGGCTTGCCATTTAAATTCAAAATGTATAAAAAAATTATTAATCCTATAAAGAGTCATCTGATAATTTTGGTATAAATAGAGAGTTAGTAGATCTTGAATTTTTGTCACTTCAGATTTTCTGTATCTATTATGGTTTTCAAGGAAATAGAAAAAATACCTGCATTTTATCCTCTTGTTTAATAAACACCATGGTGGACATATTTGTTGATGGAGATGAATAAGATTAACAGACTTTAATCTACATATCGGTGTGAGCCAAGGCTCCTTGTTGAAGGCCGTACTTTGACCTATAATGGTTTACTTTTACAAATTGTGACTTGGATGGAGAGTTCAGTTGTCTCATTGGCACTCATACCACATCTTCTTATATCTATATCCTAAGTATCAATCTTGTGAAATAGTTTTTTTCCAATTGGTTCAAAAGTGTCAAATGAGCATATCTTATAAAGTTTACGGCTGACATATGCCAGGTGAGCATTGTGATAGCAAAATTTATACTGGCCTTCAAACTTTAATATGAATTAAATAACCAAGTTGCATTTCAATCAAACAAACAAAAATTTATTGCTTTACTATTATTTATTTGAACTACATAATAAACTGTGGTTTCATTTATTTTCCCTAGGTACAAATTTTTGTTGATTGAAAAAAATAGTAATTTTGTGGATATTTGACATAGTGGTTTTGTCAAAATCTGTGATCAAGATTATATAAAATTTGTACTTTGTTGTACATTTAAATTTGTTGTTCAGGTTTACTCACTAAATCCACGAAAATTGGTAATACATGATTAATAATGAACCCACAGTATACAACAAACATGAAAAATAACAAACATATGCATATACTTCAACAACAAAATAAAGACCACTAATACTTATGATATAACCAAGTATTGTAAGTCTGCACATCTCCCAAAATTGTATTGCACTAATGTTTGATGTTATGGTACATCCGGTGTATTGGGCCATTTGGGATTGTAAAATTGCAAAAAACAATTGGTCTTAACATTTAATGAAATATGCAAATTTTGAGAGAGGAATGTAGTTCATTTATAAGACTTTTTATCTAATTGAAGAAAACTAGTCATGTGACCCCAATTTTTATTTTTATTTTCTGAAAGCACATTATAAGAGTTATCTTTCCTTTGGTATTTTTGTATCACATAAAATTTGATTTTTCCATGGATAATCTGACAATTTTGCACAACCTGCAGCTTGAAAAAAGTTCCATGGTCCATAATTTTTATTGTATTTATGAAAAAGCAAAATATAAACTACATTTTGGCAAATTATTTAAAATTATAGCGATTTTGATTTAGACCCCAATCTACCTCAAGTTTAGGCTACAATGTGGCAGTGTAGAAATATATCAAAGTTGATGTCTGCAACTTTTCTAACTTTTTATTTTTTTATTTCCAATTTTGCGAAATTTTGACAAGCTAAAAACTATCAGATTGTTTTTACCTTTCAAAGCATAAAATAACCAACCCTACATTCAGTATTTAGATAATTTTTTTTTTTCAAAAGGAAGTGGTCTAAACATTTGACGATAAATATATAAAAAGACTTCCATTAGAAAAGACTAATGTAAATATTCCATATGTATAAAATGTCTATGAAATGCTCCATAAAAAAATAAACTAATCCGTAAAAAAATGAACTAATAAGTGAAAAAATAGAACAGAAAGTATAATCTCACAATAAATCACATTCACTAGTCACTAACATTGATCATTTTTTGTTAATGATATGATTGACAGTAACAAAAATAATACATATACATGCCCATATCAGTACAAATATAACCCAGGCAATATGTTTGAAGGGTGACTTTAGGGGATTAACATGTCCTGGAGAAAAAGTAGTCACTTCTTTCCTTGCACAGTATACAAGAATTGCTGGAATGACATACTGGATTCCTGCTCCTGCATAAGATCCTGTTATGCCGACTAAAAACTCCACTTCATTGGTAATTATTGCAACTATGACTGGAGGTGTAATAGCTGCTACTGGAAAGACAATTTTATCAACAAACCAAGAATATGGTCTTTCCTCATTGTAAAACATTGTTTTAAGGTTGTTCCTTAAAGTTACAGAAATAATCGGAAAGTTTGTGCTTAGCGTGAAAACTGGAAATAATGCCAGGAAATATTCAAAGAACTTGACGTTCGTCACTGACCGAGAAGGGTTGCAGTCATCTGGTAGAAAATTTAATGTATACAGGTCTTCTAGATGATTAAATGCATATATTCCTGTAAATGATATAAGTGCATAAAACCCTAATATAAGGGTAAAATCACTAAATATTAACCCGTATAATCCTTTCTTGTTTCTGATTGGTGTAATTAAGGATGGAAGTGAGTGGTGACACATGAATGAGTATATACAAACACCAAATAGATTTGGTATTCCTGAAAAGTCTGCAACTACTGGATGACCTGTTCCTTGACCCTTTTCTAATCTGATGGCTGCTAGGACAATCATAAGTATGAAAGCTGAAAAAAATATGAAAAAAAAAATATAAGGGGTCGGTAAATCTTAAGTGGCAAGCAACAAATATTTTCAATAGAATTAGATCACATGATTTGTAAATTCAGAAATTTTGTGTACATTAATTATTGAAATTGTTGAACAATGAAAAAAATTTGAGATTATTTATTGCAATTTCAGTAAATGCTGCATACAAATAATAATATCAAACTTGTGAATTTTTATTTTTGCCAAACCTATTCGATTGCAATTTTTCACAATAATGAAAAAATTGCAAAAACTTCTGAATTTACAGTATAATAGAAAATTTCATCTCAATAACACAGTGTTTCAAAGTAGATTATTTTGTGTTTTTTTAATTATTTTAATATCTACAGACATAAGGCGATAAAGAGCTACTGTAACATCAAAAACAATTGTAGCCATAAATCAGGCCATTAGTTTTCTTGTTTGAATTGTTTTACATTAGACATTTAGGGCCTTTTAAAGCTTGCTATGCGTT